>CM076572.1:1214689065-1215289065 GCA_034641835.2 Pinus albicaulis | reverse complement strand
TTGAATCTCCCTTTTAGGAGGTAAACCTATTGGCTTCTGAAACATCTCATGATATGCATCAAATACATCATATAAATCTAATTTCAACTTAGGATCACAATCTTCAAATGACTCATGATTAACATCAGATTTAGGCTTAATAATTAGAAGAAAAAAATTCTTACTTGAATTTACCAGCCTTTTTACCTGTCTAGCATTTACCATTGCAATATTTGTCTTCTGGTGATGTGCTCTAACAATGTACTCCTTGCCATATTTGAACAAATGGTATTTTTTCCCATGACGATGGAAGATAGTTTTCCTGTCATACAAGTAAGGAATGCCCAACAAAACACCTGTAATATCAAGCGGAACCACTCTAATTAAACTGTGTCAACAAAATGTGTAGTTATTGCAAAGCGCAATATGCACTTCTTTGAAACCTATAAATTTGCATCCTTGCAAATCCACCCAAGTGGATATGGTTTTAGATGTGGAATGGTCTCAAGATTAATTTTCTTGAACAAGTCTTCAGAGATTAAATTCACTTCTGAACCACTGTCAAACATTATATCAATCTTGGTATGTTTTGATATGACCCTCACATGAAACAGTTCAATTATCTCTTCTTCATTTAGAGCTTCTATGTGACAGTTTGAAGTACTAGCACTGTGTTTTGTTTCAGTTTCTTTCCCCTTCAAGTTCTTCAATCCAATGGTTGTAATTTTAGTTTCATCACCTGGATCTTCTCCTAAGTCATGTTGAGTTGTAGCTGCAGTTTTCTTCTTCCCTTTGTTATTGTTAAATTTGGGTCTCTTTTCAGGATGTAGTTTCCAACACTTTTTCTCTTCATGGCCTTATCTTGAAGAATGTTTAGAAACCACTTTCTCTCCCTCTTTCTTAACAAATGCATTATTTTCTCCGTTTCCTTTTGAGGTCTTCTCTTTGTTTTCCCCCTTAAAATTCTTGTTTCTACCCTCTTCAAAAGTATTTTTCCCTCTAGCTTATAAATGTGTAGCTTGAACACATACCTCATCTAGACTTGTAGGATTAAACATGAGGATAGTATGTCTAAGGTAGCTATGTAAGCCCCCTATGTACTTAAGAAAATTATCTTGACTCTGCAAAACTACCCATAATAAGAGAGCTCTTCTTCTAAATTCTTGGGTGTAGTCTTCCACATTTTGTCCTTTCAGTTGTCTAAATTTTTTCCAGTTCATTATGTCTTTCTGCATGTGAGCTAATGGATAAAACTATTGTTTTATTGAAGTAATGAAATCAGTCCATGAGATAATAATCTTACCATGTTTTTTGATATCCTCCTTTGTCTTTTCTTCCCACGAAACAAGAGCTGCACCTTCCATCCTTAATGAAGCTAGTTGGATTTTTGTGTCATCATCATGAAGGTTCTGAATTATGAAATAAACCCCCAATTTCGTAATCCAATTATCAAGATTTTATACATTTCTTCACCATTAAACATTGGCAATTGAAACTTAACATCAAGTTTTGGAAAAGGACTTTTACTAGTGTTCTTTGACTTGTGTGACTGTTGTATTGAATATGAAGTTGAGGATGATGATGACAATGAGGTTGAGGATGGTAACTTTCCACTACCTCCATTTCCCTTCTTTGGTTTGTCTTCGTCATTGTGACCTCCTGATGATCCCTGACCTTCCTTGTGAATTTTGGATCCTTCTCCTTCTAGTATTTCATTCCTTTCTTGATAAAGGACTCTCACCATTTCAATCATGTCAAGGAATGCTCTCTTGAACACTCTTTCTTCCTCTTTGGGATCCACCTCTTCATGGGTTTCTTCTTCTCCTGGAGGCATGATTGATGATGCTCTTGCTTCTCTTGGAGGTGAACTAGGTGGTGGAGAATGTGGAAATCTTGCCCTCCTTTGCTATGGCTCACTTTGAGAACCTATTGCTTCCACCAATTTTCCTTCTCCTCTCTTAAGCTTGAGCCTAGTAAGCATGAAAACCCTTGAAAACAGTTAACAAATCCTTGCACATAAAAACACCAGAGATAAAACTCTAGCTCTGATACCAACTTGATCTAAAAAGAGTGCATTAGCTTGTTGTGCTAAATGTACTTTTAGATAAATAAACATGTACAATTTGTCTCCATAATTTTGCTTAAGGTATGAGAGTTTTAACCATGAAAATTATATGAATTGGTGAACTTTAAGCATGTAAATAAGCTTTAAAAACACTGAAAAATAGTGCATAATAGAGAAAAACATTCAAACATAAGTTTTACACAGTAGGCATGATGAAGCAATTCACCCCTCTTGGGCTACATCTACTGGTCCAACTCCCAATGGCATGTCCCTCTTTGTGATTATGCTCAAAATTGTAAATTACATATTTTTTTCAGGCCTCTAATGACTATTTTCTCCGCACCAATGGCTCTAGAATGCTCAAATTAGTCTAGGTAGACTCTTGTTTCACCAAAATTGGTCAAAAACTGACCTCCCAATTGCATTTTTCCAAATGACAGCTAGAGAAGCTCCACTAAATGTGGAGAATAGAAGTTAACTGCAGATAAATTAATGGTTAACCCCAAATTTTGGGGTGCGCTCGAAATCTATTAAGCGGTTAAGTCTTGGAATTAAATGTGAGTGGTGGGGTGGTCACATGCCACCCCCGCCGAATCCTCTGCTAACTGTTTGAACTCCATTGTTTAAGGTTGGAACCCTAAGTTACGTAGTTCCATAATCCAGAACATTAGCCATCATACTAAACATTAAAATTCTGCATGTGAATAGGTTAAAAAACCCCTCCAGATATGTTGGAACCTAGAGTGTGATGTTCCATAATCTTCAACCGTTGTAACAAATGTCACAACGCCATGTCAATGATCTTCATGACAGAGGTTATGGTTTGAGTTGTTGCCAGTTTTAAAACTGTACATTACGATTAACACCCATGTGAACCAACTGTCATGGCGGTTTTGTTTGCTGACGGTTTAACAAAGAACCACAGTTCTGGCACTCGGTCACATAAGAGGGGCGGCTAGCCTCCCCAAGCCCTCAATGCAATCATTAAAAAACTTTAAATATGTATGGAGGTATATAGGGGTAAGAATCACCCCACAAGTAGATTGGTAAGAGGTATTGCGTGCGGACAGGAGGTTGCGGGTTTGACCCCCATTGACTCTACAAAAAAATTTACACCAATGTTGTGAGGACATGTGGCGTTATGCAAGATTTCCAGGTGTCACTCAATCATTTTCCCATCAAAAACCTCATCCAACGGTCCATATCATGAATTCGTACCATCAACATCAAATAGCCCACAATGTGCCACATGGCGCCATCACATTCGCTCATAAGAAAATGGAGTATTCCTAGAATATTCCGCTGACTATACCTACAAGCTGACTAGGCATCCAGTCACCAAAATTTTGTTGTTTGAGAAAACAAAAAGTGTTATCACTCAGTAATTTCTCAAGGTTAAAGAAAGAAATATTCTGAGGTAACCACAAACCTACTTTTAAACTCTAGTATCTAGCTTTCCTAGGGTTCAGAGAGGGCTCTCTCTACACGATTTAAATTTGTTTTTACATATGATTTTAGGCTAGTTATAAAGGACAATTTGGTTTTGTGATTTGGTTTGGTTGGTGGGAAAAATCACTTATTGAGATGGATAGTAATAGGTCTGGTTTCCATTGGGCATATGGAGTCAATGTGTCAAGAAGATAGGTTAGGATCAAGGTCTAAAGTCAAATATTTTGAGGGCAAGATAGTAGAGTCACTCAAGATCTTTGAGGTTGATTGGTGAAGTGGTTTAATTAGGATAAAGAGAAATCAAGGATTCTTTGATCCGGATAAGGATTGAAGAGAATATAGGCCATTCGAAAGAGGGAGCAATTAAGGGTTCCCTACTCTGGAAATCAGCAGAAAAAATTAAAATGAAAATCAGTAAATAACAGAGTGCTTTTAACAAATTATGATATATCACTTCCTAATTTCACATTTAAATTTAGAACAAATTTATGTATGAATGGAAAACATAAGAAGATTTAACAAATAACAGAAGAAAGTACTTCACTTGAGTAGCCCAACATGAGTCTTGAAACATGATGATTTATTGATTTGATCCATCTTGCTGACTTAAAAAATGGTACAAAATCCCTTCAGGTACAGAAATATTGACTATATAAATCGTCAACAATTTATTACACAATAATACTTCAAAGGATGAAGTATTTATACAAATTCTAAACTAGAATATCTTGAAAAAATATCAAGATTGGTTTACAAATATCTCAAACTGTTTCACATAAATATAACTTAATAAAAGGACACTTAAAGCTAATGAATATATTTTGCACTATTTTTATGGATTTATGGCGACAAAAGAGGATAAATTCGAATTTGATATCAACTCTTAGTTTATGATGAGGCTTCCAAGTCAAGAATTGTCTCCTTCCTTTGTGCTTTTTGCTCCACAAATTCTACAACATTGGGGTCCAATGATACCTTTGTATAGCTCAATCTGAAATATATATGTAGAACATGAAAGAGGTTTTTTTAGATAAATATGTTACTAAGATAAACCTCTCTTAGTGTCCCAAAATTCAATTCCAATTATTCACCATATGCTCTGTAAAAATATGTGTAAAACAGAAATTTGCAGAGTCTGAAAAATAGGCTGTGAAGGTGTGCATGTATCTCTCATTCTGTAATAATTGTGTAAAAAGTGAGAAATTTTTTTGTATATGGGTCTCCTGGGAGCAAAAACCTCCTCCAGTTTTGTAAGATTCATTTATTATTGGCCACACTCTTCTCTGCAAAATGCTGACTAAACATAAATTTTGTGTAAAACGTGCTTTCAAATATTGTTTAATATTTCCAAAACCATAATGGTTATTAGAAAAGTGAGAGAGGTTTTTGTAGGTAGATATATTAGGAACATAAAACTCCTTCCGTTTTGAAAAAATAATCTTGGATTGGCCACAATATTTTCTGAAAAACTATGACTTAAACAAGAAATTTATAGAAAATGCCCCTCCTTGCTCTGTTTTCATCTTTTAACCTTGTTGTTCTTTTAACAATTTTTTCTTTTACTTTGGATAAAATTCATTGTTGTTGGTGAAAGTGTTTTCATCTTTGTTTAACCATTACTACTTCCATGTTTACTTTTACTGTTTTACCTTGACAGCTCTGTTACTTTTTCACTTTTACCTTTTACAGTAAGAGTGAGTAAAATATGTCCTGGAGAGTTGCTTATGGAAATGTTTTCAACCTCTATTTTGATCACTTGTGTAAATTATTCATTCTGATCTCTCTCTAACTTGATTTTATTCTTTCTTTATATACAAAATTTTTGTTCAATAAAGTTTTTTGAATTAAAATCTGAGAATTTGGAGAAAACAAGTTTATCAACTAGTATTGAAATTATTGGCCCAATTTCATATTCTGAGAATAACCTGCAAAAATCAAACAATTTGTTAATGAAACAGAGGTCTGAAAGGAGGGTTTCTCTGGGATAGCGGAGGTTTTCAGAGGTTATTAGCAACAATTTGGTGAGTTTAGTTCCAATTTAGGCTTTAACTAAAGTTGGTAGTGTTATTTTTGGGTTAATAGCTCTTTTTGTGCACAAATTCTAATTGAAATGGTGAAAAAATGGTGCAGGCAGAAAGGTTTATTTGTTTTTTTATTTAACATCAAAATGAATTTAATGGTGGTATTTTCAAATAAATGGATGGTTTGGCGCGTAGGAGGGAGAAAACCGCCAGTGGTTTTCGCAATAAGCAAAGGTGGTAAGTGGAATTTGTTTGGCGGATGCGATCGAATAGCATTTAGACGCGTGGAGGGGAGAGAAAGCACAAAAACAACCTTTTTTGCAAGGGTCAAGGTCGATTAAACATTGCATATTGAAATGTGTGAAATGATATCTTAGCCTTCAAATATGTCAGGTGAATATCGGATGGTGTGGATTATATGATGAAGTTGTTGGTCAATAAGGCATGGGGCCCGGGTATTTTTAATGATGCGGGGTATTAACTATGTATTAATTTAATGTTTAATACACAGTTGGGTTATGTTTATTTACAAAGGGTTGCAGGTATAATGTATAGTGGGTCCGACATGTAGAACATGTGCGGAATGAAACTATAGGTTATAGTTTAAAATATGGGTTGGGGTATTTAATATATGCAGGAATTATATTATACGGGCTAAAGGGTAAATAGGGAGTTAATACATTGTAAATGAGTAGGAATGAAAAAATAGACTAGGGATAGTATAAAATATGACTTTTAGATTGAATTTCTTCATTGTAAGTCCAAATATCATCACTTTAACATTTGTACTTAGGCTAAAAGCATTTCTGTGGGTTTTTTGAGTGTTTTCGTATAAAAAGGGAATCAGTCAAAACGGTTTTATTTTTCCTAGGTAAATTGTGTTTAGGAAAAGGGGTTTTATTAGGGTAAAATGAATGATGAAGGGGAAAAAGGGCTTCTTATGAAGGGGATTACAATATTTTAGTACCAATCAGTCATAAAGCCGTGGGTCCGGTCCCACCAAAAGTCAGAGAAATTCTCTGATCCTTTATAACTGAAGGTTTTTAGTAATGGAGTTCATTGTGGGGAGGGAAATTAGTAATTTTCTAGATAATTTTTATCCATGCCTTGGAAAACTTCTTTCCACCTACCCATCATTTATTCTACCATTTTTTCCTTTATTTTCATAGGTGCATTTGAGTTTGAAAATCCTTATTCATTTTTCTTTTAAAATAGGAAACTATATATTTCTAACCTTATTTCATCCAAGGGATCATATTAAATTGTTGAGCTCCTTATTATTCTCTATTTTAACTATTGATTTTCCAAGTTTAGACTATTTGGCTAGATCTTTATTCTCTATCTAACAACATGAAATTTAAAGCATGAAAGGTCAAGTTTAAGCTGTTTGACCCTCATGGATTGTGGCATTTAGGACAAGCTGCACACAATCTTATTTGCAAAAGTAAACTAAATTACTGGCATTTAAACATGCACCACTTTCATGATCTATTTTTTTTTGGGTTCATATTTAATATTATTTTTTTTATCTTTGTTTATTTTTTTCCTTTGATTGTTCGTTTAGGACATACCCTCTTTTCATTTTTTAAATATGGAAAAACATTTGCAGAAAGCAAAGGTATGTACAATATTGCTAGATTTACATGATCAATTGAAAATTATGAATCCTATTATTATAGGACCCTAACAAACAGAACTTGATATCTTCCTCATACGACATTGGTTTTTCGAACTGTTCATGGCACCAGAATTGCAATGATGAGACCTTTCCGATTGCTCAGGTTGGAACATGTTACGAGCACTTTAATTTTTGAGCATATGACTTTATCTCCTGATCATGTTTTCATGTATGTGAAAACGTGCTTCAATTCAAATCAACTTCCCTTGTGGCTGTAGATGTTAATAATAGAGAAATTCACAAAAATTGAATTTTTTATTTAGATATTTATACAAAATATTCCCTTAAATGAGGTTGGATCTATGGATTGCAAAAATGCAAGATATCACAATTTCTTTTTGCATTTAACCATGTATAAAGGGAAAATAATGATTGATATATAAGCTATCATGGTTGGCTTGTAACCAAGGGTATATGACATAATTTTTCATTGAAGGGACTTCTTTAAGAATTCAAGCTCATTAGGGTTTTATTAGAGACTTGTATAAATATTTCATGTGGTATTCATGGGTAATGAATGAATGAATTTTCATAGAAGTTGAAATTGTGAAGATGTATTGAAGGCATTCTAAGTTCTCATTTTGTAACATATTTTGGAGTCCTCTATTTGCTAATAAAAATATATATTTTGCTATTCATTTTTGGGTTATGTTTAAAGTCATCTTAATTGATAAAATAACATTTGTAAAAGGAAATAGTGATTCTCTCCCCACCCTTAATTTTCACCAACATTAATTGTCACCAACTCTTTACGTTTGAAAATATAATCATATAAGCTGCAATCAAAATATAGTGACCACATAATTCGCTCAACAAATTTTTTTTTGTCTAGATTACCTAATCCAGTTGTTAGTAGTTTAACCAACAGAAAGTATGACCTGATTTGTTATGAATAAAGATATATTTTATAAGTGAAAAATAGTTTTTAATCATCACTTAAAATCAATTTATTTATTTCTGGAATGATTTATCTAATTCATTTTGGAAGCCTCTCACTAGAATCAATCTCTACATTAAAGATCCCAATCCATTTTGTAATCAATTTTAATCATGTTAAAGTCTGATTTCATTTTCCATGCATTAAACAATATTAAATTGCGTGGATACATCATTGTATATATGTATATGATTGATTGATTTATGTTTCATTGCTATATACATGGATGTAACATATTATTTAGCTCAACCATCTTATGATAAGTAAGTATGTTTTATATATATTAGAATTAGAACCATCACTTTTCCTAGAAATAATTCGAGTAAAATTTAATAACAATATAGCTAATGTTATTGTTTATTCTCACAACTTATAGATTTGTTTTTTAGTTAGCCTTAATGTAGTTATTAATCACATAGAATTATACTTTATTACCAGGAAAAGTAGATAGAAAAAATTTAACTGTAATGAAAATGACACAACTGAACTATAACTAAAATTAGACAAGTGAATTGTAATCACAATGTAATTCCATTAATAGCATTACTAAAAAAGACATTTTTTACATACATGTGTTGAGATATAAAAAAACTACCAAAAACTAAAGTGAGCCCATCTATAAAAAATAGGGCTCATATAAACACATAAAAAATGATGGACATAAAGCTACTACAATCTATCACAAGAAATATGAACACCATAATAGGACTCCCACCATAATAACCCCAATACCAATGAAAAGAAAAATCCATTTATTGACATGCCACATATATCTATTCTTGTCAATGATAATTGGTGGAGCACATGATGGCTCCTCCACATATCTTGCACATCCACGTCCATTGGAGTCTGCTTCAATGAGTATATCATCAACAACCCTTTGGATATTTGATCTGTAAATTATGTTAAAACTTTGAAACTGTGAAGCAATTTTTTTTCTTGTTGGTAGAGGGGTTTCAAATTTTGTCTCCTAACTTGGCAAAATCCAATCATTTGATTTGTTATCAATTCAGAATTTCTGTAAGTGACAATGCCACTTGCACCATAATTCCTTGTTGTGATAATCTCATCAACCAAGGCAAGATAATATGCTTCATTGTTGGTACTTATTCCAAGAATTTCTCTAGTATTTTGATAATGTTAGCTTATTGCTTCATTAGGAAGCACAAACCTAGTCCGTGCATGGCCTGGGTTTGGATGACACCAAACTTGGATAATCAATGTCCTTTTTTGAAGCATCTACAAGAGAACAAAAGAAATAAATGAAAAAAATAGTTTAATGAAATATTGTTAGATTGTAAAACAAAGTTGCAGCAACTCACTATTGCAGTAGAAGTAACTCACTATTACAATGGTGAAAAATCACTGTTACAATGGTCGAAACTCATTGTTACAGTGGTGTAAGCTCAATATTACAGTGGTGGTAACTCCCTATTACAGTGGTGATAACTCCCTGTTATAGTGTCGTCAATGTAACATTGAGTTTCCACTAATAGGATAATAGTAAAAACAAGCTAAAATAATATTTAGAAACAGAAAAAACCTATATTTATATAGAACAGTGAGTATATTTATAAAGTATGAAAAAATAGAACAATGAGTTGACAAACTAACAGTGAGTTGCTAGTAACAATGAGTAATAGAACATGAATTAATTAATGAATTTTAATGAACCGCTAATAGGATAATAGGAAAAACAAGCTAAAATAATATTTAGAAACAAACACATCCTATATATTTAGAAAAATGAGTATATTTAGAAAGTATGAAAAAATAGAACAATGAGTTGACAAACTAACACTGCCCTTGTAGTAATAATGACTAATAGAAAATGAATTAATTAATTAATTTTAAAGAACCGCTAATAGGATAATAGGACAATCAAACTAAACTAATATTTATAAACACAAACATCCTATATATTTAGAACAATGAACATATTTAGAAAGTATGAAAAAATAGAACTCGAAGTTGAAAAAATAAAAGTGAGTTGCTAGTAATAATGAGTAATAGAACATGAATTAATTAATGAATTTTAAAGAATCGCTAATAGGATAATACAACAAAGAAGCTAAGCTAATATTTAGAAATAGGAGCAATGTATATATTTATAACAATGAGTGTATTTAGAAAGTATGAAAAAATAGAAGAGTGAGTTGCTAGTAACAGTGAGTAATAGAACATGACTTAATTAAAGAATTTTAATGAACTACTAATAGGATAATAGGACAAACAAGCTAAACTAATATTTAGAAACAAACACAACCTATATATTTACAACAATGAGTATATTTATAAAGTATGAAAAAATAGAACAGTGAGTTTCTAGTAACAGTGAGTAGTAAAACATGAATTAATTAATGAATTTTAATGAATCTAATAGTTAAGAATATGTATTTCCTTTGAAGAGGTCATAAGTTCAAATTTAGAATAAAGTAAGGTATAAACAATTCCATATATTTTAATAATAAAATTGAGTGAGTCCCTTATGCTACATACAACAGATTCTTATACACCAATTAGATACGTAGTTTAGCCATAACCTTAAAAATTATAATTGAAGATAATGAAGATTTCTAATTAGGATATGAAAGTTGGATTGCTAATGCCAATAAATTTACAACATTACATTTTTCTTACATAAGGCTACAACTAGCTAATTTTGCATGCACATACTATTTTAAAACAAACTCTTACCAACCTACAACTAGCTAATTTTACATGTGCATACTATTAGAAAACAACCTAGCCAGTTTTGCATGCACATACCATGTATTCAGATAAAAATAAAACTTTTGAGTTTTATTATAATATTATTTCCAAAAAAATTACAATTCAATGAAATTATATATTGAAATAAAATGATCTCTATATATAAAAGTAACATGTCATTTGGATTTATTTGAAGTGGTTATGAGAAATAACTTGGACTTTTTCTAATGAATTTTAATTAGCTCGAGTAATATGATAAGCTTTTCCATAATAAGTTTAAGCCTTGTCATTGCAAATGAATAATTCTTCTAAAACTTAAATACAAATATAAAAATAATTTCTTGAACAAAAATGAAATTACTCACACATAATATTGGAAAAATTATAAATTTTAAATACATATCAAATGAGAACATATAAAAATATATAGAAAGAAAATTTTACTAAATGTAAAAATATCTTTTGCATAAAAATTAAAAATACTCCACAAAATTTACAACACCCTCCAAAATTTTTGACTACCATTTCAAATTTTCTTTGAAAGCCCCTTAGAACAAAGAAATTACAAGTCACTAAGTCGCAAAAGCAAACCATTCATGCAATTTCATGACTCATACCCAGCTTTCACCTGTGCCTGTGCTGTGTCGTAATTTGGTACTTAAATTATGATTAGTTTACCTTGCTAATTGGCCAATCTTCAAAGTCACTGTGTCGCATAGTCGCTGTGTCGCGAAACTCAAAGTTTGACGACCACACCCGGGGCCGACCAAAGACACGGTTCAAGACGCGCGGTTTCCTTTGTTGGGGCAATGCAGTCGTATTTTTTCATATTCAACATTTGTATGAAAACGCCTGCCACTAACCAACAAGTTTTTCTCCTTTCAAGCGTCATTTTTTCCATTTCTTCCTGCTGTTTCCGTTTTAATGATTTTATTTCTAAACCCATCTCCCCTGTAGCCTTTAAATTGTCTTTTGGCCATGCTTTAATGTTTTATGAGGTTTTGCAAATTACATATTGCATAAATTACTCAAAACTCCTGACTGCTTATTGTTTAATTTCATGGCATCATCCCGATTTTTAAAATCATGCCATGTTTCCTCTTCGGCCCTTAAAAACCTTGCAAATTCCCAAGAGAAAGGGGCAAAAGTTCAAGGCCGCCGCTGCGACCAAACCTCAAGTCATCATACTCGTTGACCTGGGCCGACGAGTCGGTGAGGTCAGCAGTAGCTTCAATTTTCCCGCCTTTAGAGATTTGCGACCAGTGGGACCAAATGACCTAGTCGCTGTGTCGCCAGGTTCGCACTTTCCATTAGAGCCAGAGACCAGGACGAAGGACTCACGACTTTTGATGTCACAGTGTCGCAAGGTCGCAAGGTCGCGCCCGGGCCCTGTTTGTGTGATCCGCGACCCAGCGACTCACCAGTCCAGTTTTGCATTAACGCAGTTAGGTTTCATCACTAAATTGTAACTGGTTTTTATCGCCATGACGTTCTTATCGTGGGACTCCTTTATGAATTTGACAGGTGAAGACATAGAGTGCATACCTGTGCTCTCAGATTCTAGTGACATGGCGCCCCCGCTATCTCGGAGAAAGGACAAGAGAATAATGGAAGAGACTGATGAGTTGGTCGTGGTGTCCCCACCCCCAATATTCCGAGATACATTATGTACTTTTTCGAAAGACAACAGCATGAGATGGTACCAGATTTATCAGGAGTTCGCCAAACTGCCAGAAGAATTTCCGGAAGATCTCCCAGACCGTGAAGTATACTTAGCGGTAAAGAGGTCCAAACTACACCTGGCAGGGGCGCATCCAGCCATATTCCCATGTCCGGAGATCATAGACTGGATCATACAAAAGACAGACCCCGAGAAATTTGTGATCAGGGATTATGAAGGCAGAGCTTTCACTACGCTAGTAGGCTCGGATGCACACATTTATTATTCACTGCCTCGCCCAAACCAGCATTTCACTCGAGAATGGGCTGCTACTCACGCCGTCCCGATAGTTGATACTATTAAACAATTGTGGGAGGAGCCCGAGAAATTCAAGGTAAAAAAGAACCAGGAATACCCAGTGGCAAGCCTAAGAAAAGTTTATAAATTGGTTGCTGCCATGCTCTGCAGGCTTTACGGGCGCCCAGATTGCTCCACTTTCAACGGCAGTTGGGCCACTATTATGGAGTATGTGACAACACAGGGCACCCGTTTTAACTGGGCCGGCATATTGATGACGTCGATGCAGACCAACTTGAACTCGGCATTGGCCCCGGACGAAGGAATGCCTGCTGAATTTTACATGGCTTCATACCTACTAGATGCGGTTTGCGCCCGAGTAGAGTTTGATGGATGGGAGCACAACTGGGACTCCGAGAACATGCGCGCAATCCATCTACAACTCAAAGTATTTTGGGAGTCCAAATACAAACAGGACATAGATCAGATCTCCCAAATATTTGTTCCCGCTCTGTACAGACATTTATTTGGCCAAGACGCCCCTTGCATGTCATGGCGGGCCAAGGAGACTCTGGTTAAAGTGGCGCACTGGTTCCCTTTCCCTGGGTACACCTTCATCCGAGTCTTTGGAACTTACAAGGCGCCACATGTTATGCCTCGCTTCGTGACGGACAAAATTCTTATTCAGGAGGTGTGTTTTCAGATGTCACACGGATTCTCCAACATCCTGTCTAAGGGAAAAAAGAAGCCATGGCCCACTCTGCCCCTCACTATTGGTGCATTCACAGTTAAAGACTTCAAGGAAGTACTAGCAGAGGCAGAAGCAATGAGAAGTTATCAGCTGGGGGCACTTGAACACCGAAACTATGACCCAGAGAGATTGGTCCCTGTACACTGCCGGAGAGCCAACCTCAAGTGGACTTATCAACATCTTGAGCGCCCAGCGGAAGATGAGAGAAGAAACTGGTATAATGCTGAAAGACAACTTGCTCCGGGAATTGACGTGGTCCAGGAAGACTCAGATGATCAGAACTTAGAAGACAGAAGACGTCAGTTAGGAGGTTCCTCTTCATCCATACTCCAGAAATCCCGAATCAACATAGGGCCAACTCCATCCATCAAACCAAAGGAGGCAGAGGCAAAAGCCCAGCAGGAAAGGGAGAAAAAGCTAAAAGAAGATGAGGAGGCACGTCAAAAGAGTGCAACAGCAACACAAAAGAAGAAGCTGGCCAAAGAGGCCAGGAAAGAAAAGGAAGATAAAGAGGTGCAAGCTGCAGCGGAACAGGCGCTTAAGGCAGAGCTGGACAAGGCAGAGGCTGAACGCCAAAAGAAAGCCGAGCAGGCTGCTGCAGCTGAACAGAAGAAGAGGGCCGAAATAGAAGCAGCAGCAGAGGCTGAACGCCAAAAGAAAGCCGAGCAGGCTGCTGCAGCTGAACAGAAGAAGAGGGTCGAGATAGAAGCAACAGCAGAAGCTGAACGGCGGAGGAAGGAAGAAGAAGAGAAGAACACAGAGGAAAGAGAGGATGACACGCTAGATGATCTTGAGGTAACTCCTCTCGACATACCTTTGGGCCGTACACAAATCTCTGATGTTAGATCGCCCCAGAGACAGGAAGAAGATGTGTTCGACTTGACCAGACTCACATTTGATCAGTTTTCGTTCAAAATCCGTCAAGAGAAGAGGAGGTCGTTGGCACAAAGTCCCTCTGCATCATCCGCAGTGTCAACAGGCAAGGATATAGTTTTGGATACCAAGACTAATCCGGTAATGATAGCATCAGCAGGTACTGCCTTCGCTGCGGCTACGGAAGAGAATGTAACCCGGATGAGTAGAGAAATAGTATCTCTACAAAACAGACTGCACGCAGCTGAGCAACGCGAAAAGATAGCAGAGCAGGAGAAAGAAGAATGGCAAGCAGAAGTCCAGCAACTTCGAAACCAAGCTATACCAGCAAATGAAGTCTCGCTTGCCATTTTCAAGGAGTGTGAGGTGTTGGAAATGACTATGAGACAGGTATATGGTGAAATGTTCACCATCAAACAAACAGTCGCTCCTCTGGCAAGAGCACGAATGGAAACCAGGCAAAGACAAGATCAGATCAAAGAGGCTTCACAGGCTTTGGACAGGATGATGGGTTGGACAATACAGTACCCTCAGGCACCTGAAAATTTTCCTAAGAGGGACTGGATCCACACGCAGGATGCAAAAGTTCAACTCCGCATGGCGATGCAATCTGGAGACAAATTGTCTAAAGACCTGGACAAAGTGATGTCCTCGTACAACCACCTGATTAGTGGTATCGACTCAATGCATACGCTGCATCACATCCCATCGCTTGGGGCACTAGAAGAGGAGAAAACCTGGGAACAAGTAAACCAGGACATTCAAGCGTTCTTGCAACCTATCAAGCAGGCCGCAGCTGATCCAGAGCCCTTCGCATCTCAAGAGCATCTTAGTCAATTCATCGCCACTCCAGCGCGGATTTATACCAAGCTTGCGTCGCTTTCAAATCAGATCGGACAGAAAAGGGAGACCTTAGTACCAAACGCTTTGGAATGTGTGCATAGGTTGAAGGAGGAGGTACCTCTGGTGTCCCCCATAGCGGCAGAACACCAGGCATGGCAGGATTTCCTAAGGGAGCAACAGGTTGACATCCCTGACATTAATATTTCGCGTCCCGGCAGCAGCAAGTCCTGAGCAGCAATTAGAACCAGGTCGCAAGTCGCACCAACAGGATAGGTCGCAGGTCGCAGGTCGCATCACCTGCCCAGGTCGCAGAAGGAGTAGGTCGCAAGGTAACCCAAAGGTCAAGAAGGCGAACAGTCACGGAAACCCAACGGACAATTTTGGCATTATAAATACTCCTACGGGACATTGTAAAAAGGGCTTTTCTTTTTTGGGAAAACTCAAGAGTTACATGCAATTGTACTGAAAGATTCTACACTTGAGCATATGAATATAGAGTCTTGTTAAAATACCCTATGGTTATGATGTGTTTTGCTGTATGAACACTTTGCGTATTCCTTATACAGTTTCAGAATATCCTATGGTTAATGAAACTGCACTTTCATGTCATTGTTCGTGCGTCACGGCTATCCGTGTTGTATCAATGATGTTCATTTATTAGCTGTTCTATTAATGAATGTTAATAAACTATTTTGTTATCATTTCGTTTCATCTTTCAGGAAGTGAAGAGGTATCTTATCATAAAGAACTATTTCTTTTGTGATCAGACTACCATACAAGCATTACCCCACAAAAGATGTGTTGCTAATGACATCTCTTGAGGTGTACGTGCTTTATCTATAATCTTGCTACGCATAGTGTTTGATTCGTGTTTAACACATTAATCTTGTATTCTATATCATGTGAATGAGTGTATGTCCGCAGGTTCAAACAGGTTCTTTTGAGACCAAAGGGAAGTCATTTTAAGTGGTAGTCGGACCCACACCCCGGACGGGATCCCTACTCCAAACGGTTTAAGGTCTAATTGGGACTTTCTACCGGGGAGATCCCCTACTGTTGGCCGGACAAATTTTTCGTCAACAGAATTGGCGCTAGAAGGAGGGCCTGAATGGCAGCCTCCCAGCACACAACAAACATCCCATCACAAACTCCCCAAGGGGAGGTCATAAACAATGAAACTAACCCTCCTCTTCCAGAAGATATTCCAGGGAGGGAGCTTCGATATTATGAAATCACTAGGGAGCAGCTGAGAGCCTTACGCCCAGCTGCCCGAGATCTTGTCAACCATTTACGGTTCACTCCAATCATGGAATACCTTGCCCATACTAGAACCCCGCCCGAGAACATCACCCGTAACGGTGCCATCGCTAGTACTATACCCGAGCTCGTAAATCTTATGTTGGAAGACCTCGCAAATGCCGTTGAAGAAAATGATCCTATCCTCCAAGAGGGCGAAGAGTTTGCTGACACCGAGCCTTTCCCCGACTCCCAGCCTAACCAGACTCGACAAAACAACAACCAGGCACACCCCCCACCCGGGGATGGTGAGGGGGGCAGAGGCCGAGGAAATATAGACGGGGGGAATAGGGCTCGTAGAAATGAAGGAGATAGGAATAGAGGCCGAGGGGCCGGAGGTAGAGGAGACAGAGGCCGAGGCCAAGGAAACCAAGCTCGCAACCGCCACCCAAACCCAGTAAGGCCTCCTGTAAACAACTTGGGATATCTTAGAGATTTTCTGCACCGTGGGAGACACCAAGACGAGCATTCCCGTCACGAGTCAGAAGCATCGGTCTCAGGTTCGGAAGGTGAATCTGAACATCAGTTTAGGCAACACCAGCGAGCGAGAAGAGTGCAACCCCTGGCCTGGATGGCTCAATCCCCGTTAAACCTTTTAGGCCCGCTCCAGGATCTGCCTAGACATCCAGAGAAACATCTCCCTAAGTTCGACCCTGAGAAGGGCACCTTAGCTGAAGATCATATCAGCAGCTTCTATTTGTCTCTGCAAATCATGAGATTCCAGTTCGATGATGTCGCATGTCGACTGTTTCCCCATACCCTCGAAAACAAGGCAGCCACTTGGTACCGCTCTCTCCCCAGTGCCTCCATCACTTCATGGGAACAATTCCGTCGCACTTTCCTGCATAAGTTTTCAGAAGATAAAACTCCTTCCATGCTTCTAACTGAACTGAGCACCATCAAGTGTCATAAAAAGGAAAAGGTTAAGGACTTCAACCAACGCTTTGCTACCATACTGCATAAATTTCCTCCAAACTTAGCGTTGGATGACTCAATCACCATTGACTACTACACCAAAGCCCTACCTAGAGATATTGCAGTTTTCGTGAAACGTGAAGCCCGCGCTAACCTTACGGCTAATTATGATGCTGCTCTCGCTGTGGAAAAAGACATGCTTTCGATAGGAGCCATCGATCATGAAGGGAGAGATGATCACAAGCCTAACACAAAAAGAGGTCAGTCCTCCACTCCTAAGACTACTGATAGGGATAGAGATGCTTTTGATTTTGAAAGCATGGCCAAAACGCTCAAGAATTTAACAAATGAAGTCACTGACCTCAGGAGAAAGGGCGCAGAAGCCACAACTAGTAGTAGACCACCCAAACCTTTTTTCAGAAAAAGTAATCCCAATACTAACAGACCTCCGTCCAACACAAATACTGCTCTCAATGTGGAAGAGATAGGGAAAGATAATTTCTGTTCTTTCCACCAAGCTTCCCACTCCGAGAAAACATGCCCTCAATGGATTGGCAGCATGACAGCAGTAGTTAATCAGCTTTTAGATGATCAAACCCCAGGGGATGTGACGGAGGATGAAGTTTCAGATCACGATGAAGATCCGCCCTCAAATGAAGAACCAGGATCCTCTATCCTTGCTTTTGACATAATCCGAGGTGGAGAAAACCTTACCCCTATCGATATTTACATGGCAGATGCTCCCAAGGATCAGCCCGTGCGGAATTATAGCCTCAGAAGCAAAGGACCTGTTCCCGAGCAGTCTTATGAAGATAAGAAAAGGGCTTTCCTAAGGAAAATCCTGCCCCCAGGAAACGGAAAACAATCTGTCCCGGAAAAACTTCCCAACAACACTACCCGAGCGAGTCAAAAGAGCAAACTTTCGACAGAATCCTCTAAGACTTCCGCCGAGCCTAGCCCTCAACCAGAGCCCAGCTATAACATTGTTGAAGATATGAAGAAAACAAGAGCAAACATTTCTCTCTATGAGCTGGCCCGCATTACTAATCAAAAGGAGCTCATTCTTAAGGCTTTCGCAAATACTTCAGCTACGAAGACTGTAAGCAACACGTCTGTGCAAGCCGGACCAGATGTACAATCCATAGTAAACGCCATCAATACAAACTCTAGAGGATCCACACCCCCTTTCCTTTTGTCCTTCGATATTTTCAACTTCAATGTCCACAATTGTCTAGTCGACTCCGGTGCCTCTACAAACGTCATGCCTTTATCTGTCTGTAAGAAACTTAACATTCGCCCGGAGAAGACTGATGCAAAAATCATACAACTCGATAGATCACAAGTACCCGCCATAGGAGAATTGAACAATGTCATCATCCGCTTGTCATCAGACTCTAGGGTTCATCAGTGCATTGACATTGTGGTTGTCGATATCCCGGAAGCATACGGTCTATTGCTCAGTAGAGATTGGTCTAGCAAATTACAAGGCTACTTCGCCACCGATTGGTCCCACTTATGGCTTCCTTACAAGGGGCGGAATAATCAGATCAGAGTAGAGAGTGAACCCTATATGAAACACACCGTCACTGATCTGGATGCCGTTAATGAACCCATCAGCTTTGCCCAAGAAGAGCTCGGCATGTGCTTTCTGGAAGAAATATTCGGATGCTACCAACCCCCGCAATCTCCTATAGGCCCCGAGGTTCAATCTGAATTAGCCTTTGTCACAGAAGAGCAAGTTATCCCTGACTTACCACCAGCAGGGACCCCTCCAAAACCTAGTGCCCCGAAGGAGCCGGAAAGTGACATGTGGACCTTGTATTATGACGGTTCCAAGACCCATGATGGAGCCGGTGCTGGTTGCATATTGCTTGACCCGCGCAAAAATAAATACTTAATCTCATGCCGGCTAGAGTTCCAGTGCACCAACAATTCTGCTAAGTACGAGGCGTTAATCCTCGGACTTAAAAAAGCACTGGATTTGAAGGTAAAATGTTTACAGGTCGTTGGAGATTCCGAGATTATCACCCGCCAGGTACGCAACACTATTCACTGTTTATCTCCGCATTTAAAGGCGTATCAACAAGAGGTATGGCGATTGATTTCTGGTTTTGATGCATTTGGAATTAAATCTGTCCTTAGGATGCACAATGCAGCAGCAGATACTCTGGCCAATGCTGCTGCTAGATTCACCCCTCTGAGAGACGGTTTTTCTATTGAAATTATATATAGGCCCTCTGTGCCAGACAATATTTCTAATTTACGCGTTTTTAACGATGATCAATAGATTTTGGACTTTATGTGCAATACTGAAGTATTCAAGGACGCGGCAATAGATGAGGAAGAACATGAGCATGCGTTGCAGAAAAAGAATGATGAACGCAAAGAGAACATTATGCCCAAGGGGGTGGTATCACTAGAAAAGATGTTTGATCTGCAAAACCGATTCCGCAGGCCTCCAAACACCAAAGTGCAAAGTTCCATATTGGCACATCGGCAAGTAAACTTGGGGTCAGATGAGAACCCTAAGTTCGTTAACCTTGGCAAAGACTGCAGTGATGAAGAGGCACGGGCTTTCACCCAGTTATTCCGGAAGTATCGTGATGTATTTGCTTGGACATATGAAGATCTACGTACATACGATACTCGCATCATTCAGCATGTAATACCCATGAGGGAAGGCGTTAAACCCTTCCAACAGAAACTCAGAAAAGTGCATCCAGCTTTGGAGCCAATGATTCTAAAAGAACTTAAGAAGCTCTTGGATGCGCGCATTATTTTCAAAGTTCGTCACTCCACATGGGTGTCGAATCTGGTACCTGTGCGAAAGAAGTCTGGTGAGATCCGCTTGTGTGTAGATTTCCGCAATCTGAATCGGTCCTCAAACAAAGACAACTACCCGGTGCCCCCCATGGAACAGATATTACAAGATGTGTCTGGATCTGAGATGTTCTCCCTATTGGATGGTTTCTCCGGCTATAACCAGGTGCTGGTAGCTGAACCGGACAGACTGAAAACCACATTCCGGACAAAATGGGGAACCTTCGCTTTCAGACGCATGCCCTTTGGCTTGATCAATGCAGGGGCAACTTTCCAACGAGCCATGGACATAGCCTTCCGCGGTTTAATAGGGCAGAGCGTGGTGGTTTATTTGGACGATGTTACTGTATTTTCAAAACGCAGGGGCGATCATTTACGCCACCTCAAGCAAATCTTCGAGAGGTGCAGGAGGTACGGAATATCGCTCAATCCTAAAAAGAGCATTTTCGCTGTGGCAGAGGGAAACTTGCTAGGCCACATTATCACTAAACAGGGCATTGTGGTTGATCCGGAACGAGCTAAAGCCATCGCTCAGATTCTACCCCCAAGCAACAAGAAAGCAATGCAATCCTTCCTGGGGAAGATTAATTTTGTCCGTAAATTCATTTCAGATTTCGCGCAGATAGTCAGACCACTGCAGGGAATGATTAAAAAGAATGTTGTATTCCAATGGAATCCCCCAGAGAAAGAGGCCTTCGATAAAATCAAAAAGGCTATAGCTGAAACTCCTTCCCTCCAAAGTCCAGATTTTGATAAAGGTTTCATCCTATATACTTTCGCTTCAGACTCCTCGCTTGCGGCTGTCCTCACGCAGAAAGATAATAACAACGATGAACGGCCCATTTCTTTTATGAGCACCGGTCTACAGGGAGCTGAATTAAACTATCCGGAAATTGACAAGCAAGCCTATGCGGTTTACAAGGCCGTAAAACATTTTAGGCCCTACATCTTGAAAAATCACGTCACGGTTTTTGTACCGCACCCAGCAATCCGCTCACTTTTCGTACAGCAAGAGCTAGGCGAAAGGCGGGGCAACTGGATGGCATGTTTACAAGAATACGATTTAGAGTTCAAACCAGCACATACCGTTAAAGGACAGAGCTTATGTCAAATGGCCGCAGAGGCCGCAAGTGCTCGTGAGATTGAAGAAGAATGTTGGGAACAAGAGATCGACATGTATCAGAGCGACCATGTGCCTCAGCAAAATAGCCCTTCTTGGTATTTCGACATTTCAAGATATTTGGCCCAAGGCACGATGGACCCTGCTCTTACTGCCCAACAAAAACGCGCAATAAGACTAAAAGCCGCATCTCACCAACTGATCCAAGGTAAGTTGTTCAAGAAACACCACGATGGGGTCCTGTTACGCTGCTTGGAAACTGACGAAGCACAGAAAATCTTAACTGAGTTGCATGACGGACCAGCTGGAGGTCATTTTTCCGGAGATACCACTGCCCATAAGATAATGCGTGCAGGATATTATTGGCCTACTCTTTTCAGAGATGCGCATGCATATGTTCGGAAATGCATTCAGTGCCAGAAGTTCGCCAACCGAGAAGCACGGCCAGCCGCACCACTACTCTCGGTAGCAGTAGAGGAACCTTTCCAACAATGGGGTTTGGATGTAATTGGGGAAATTATACCTCACTCTTCTAAACAACATCGGTATATCCTTACGGCCACTGATTACTTCACCAGGTGGGTTGAGGCAACACCGTTACGCCGAATCAACGATCAAGAGGTAATAGAATTCCTCACGCATTTCATCATGACCAGGTTTGGCGTTCCGACTTCTTTAGTTTTTGATAATGCGACTTATTTCTCATCTTTTAAGTTATATGATTTTGCGCTGGAAAATGGAATTATTCTGAAACATTCTGCAAATTACTACCCCCAGGGAAATGGATTAGCTGAGTCCACTAACAAGAACCTTATTCGTATTATTAAGAAAACTCTGCTATCCCACCAGCGCAACTGGCACAACGCCCTTCACAATGCACTGTGGGCTGACCGTATTACTCCCAAGTCCTCTTTAGGCACCTCCCCATTTTTCCTCGTGTATGGAAAAGAAGCTGTCCTCCCTTCTCATCTATCTCTCCCGGCCCTCCAACTGTCCCAAGAATGTCATGGTACCCCGTGTCCCACCTTGCAAAACCGAATCGACACCTTGCTGAAATTGGAGGAAGAAAGGCAAAAGACCCGGGAAAAATTTGCCATCCATCAGAGCCGAATCAAAAAATGGTTTGATAAAAAGTCCGCGGGAAACAAAACTTTTGAGGTAGGAGACCTGGTCCTTAAGTGGGATAAAGCCCATGAGGAAAAAGGGAAGCATGCTAAGTTCCAAGCACTTTGGACAGGCCCGTTCCAAATTAAGGAAAAGATAGGATCACACACATTCAGATTGCAAACCCTTGATGGACGAGTCGAGGTCCTCCCGGTAAACGGGCACGACCTCAAACACTATTTCACTTAGCAGCCCTTGGGGGGCTGTCTTGTTTTGTACCATATTTTCTTGTCTCTTTTGTAAGTAAAAAATAAAAAATAAATAAATAAATAAATAAAATAAAAGCCTAAGGAAGGATTTGTTAGGGTCACGCAGATTGGCATACTGCCGCAGGTTCTCCGCTGATGGAAATGCCTTTCCCGATAAACTCAAAGGTGGCAAAATCTTGCTTATTCTCCGCACCTAAAGGTAGCACATTACCGAGCTCAAGTCATCAAGTAGGAAAGCTTACCTCGCCAGTCTAAGAGGGTGTCCACAAAATAAAATGCAGTGTAAATGGTAACCGGATCAGAAGGGAAGAGAGATACTCTATGCTACGATAGGGCGTCTGGGAAAAACCAAAGTCCTCATACCAGACCAGGAACAACCTCTCTGCAAGCAAAATAAGTCGGGATCCCTCATCCGCCCAGGCTAAATTGCCATTTCAAATAAGTGCCATAAGCACATCTAAATAAGTGCCTCAGGCACATTCAAAATAAGTGCAATAACACACAAATAAGGGTAAAGGATTGAGAAAGGCTTCCTGCGCAGAGAGGTGATGTAACGACTCCGCCGGGGTACTAACCAGGCTCGCTGGCAGCGGAGCAACGTTCACGATTCCTAGGCAGTGACTCCGTCGGGACCGAGAGGTTTGCTGGCAGCGGAGCAACACGATGAGGACAAAATAATCGTACCAGGCCCTGTGGCCGCCTGGAGTTCTCCAACCCTTCCAGTCCGGAGACCTGAAGAAAGAATTTGTTTGAATGGCGCCCAACCAGACCAACAGGTTGAGCAACCCAGCTAGATGCCGAAGGCTAGGAAATGGAAACCACAAGGTAAAAGAGGACAGTTAGCATAAGCCCCTCCCTCCCCCCGCAAAGACTAACCATCAGCAGAGACTCTGAGTTCGTCCAGTGAATCGCCATTTGTTGCAGTCTCTACAACACCCTCCAAAATTTTGACCACCATTTCAAATTTTTGGAGCCCCTTAGAAACAAAGAGAAATTTCTAAGTCACTAAGTCGCAAAAGTAAACAATTCATGAAAGCTGCGACCTAGCGACCTAGCGACCACGCGACCTCAGGTCGCCAGGTCGCCAGGTCGCATATCACCTAAACTGATGAAAAATGCGACCTTGCGACCTAGCGACCTCGGGTCGCCAGGTCGCCAGGTCGCATATCACCTAAACTGATGAAAAATGCGACCTTGCGACCTAGCGACCTCGGGTCGCCAGGTCGCAATTTTGTCATTTTCAGAAAATCGCGACTTAGCGACCTAGCGACCCAGCGACCCCAGGTCGCCAGGTCGCAAGGTCGCCGGGTCGCAAAACTCAAAGTTTAACAAATCTGCGACCCAGCGACTCGCATTAATTGCCCGCACGTGCGACTTTCTATAAAAGGGAGGTCGCAGGTCGCATTTTTCACATTCAGCGATTTGCAAGGAAAACGCCTCTGACAGCTCAACTGACGAGTTTTTCCCGGGTAAGTTGCCATTTCTTCCTGCTGTTTCCGTTTTAATGATTTTCTTACTAAACCCATCTCCCCCTTAGCCTTTAAATTGTCTTTTCGTCGAGCTTTGATGTTTTCTGAGGTTTTTGTAAATTATATGTTGCATGAATTGCCCAAAACCTCGTTGTTTGTTGTTTCACCCCATGGCATCATCCCTTTGCCTTTGAAATCATGCCACAGCTCCCCCCTGGGCCCAGAAATCTTGTAAATTCCCAAGAGAAGGGGGACAAAAGAGTTCAAGACCGCGCGTGCAAAACCCCCGGCAAGCCAGTCTGCGACATGCGACCCAGCGACCTAGTCGCGAGGTCGCAGAGTCGCATTTTCTCCATTTTTCGGAATTTGCGACCCTGCGACCCAGCGACCTAGTCGCCAGGTCGCTAGGTCGCGTTTTCCCATTTTTCGTATATTTGCGACCTAGCGACCCAGCGACCCCAGGTCGCAAGGTCGCAAGGTCGCGCCCGGGCCCTGTTTGTGCGATCCGCGACCCAGCGACTCAACAGTCCAGTTTTGCATTAACGCAGCTAGATTTCATTACTAAATTGTAACTGGTTTTTATCACCATGTCGTTCTTATCGTGGGACTCCTTTCTGAATTTGACAGGTGAAACTCAAGAAGACATAGAGTGCATACATGTGCTCTCAGATTCTAGTGACATGGCGCCCCCGCTATCTCGGAGAAAGGACAAGAAAATAGTGGAAGAGATTGATGAGCTGGAGGTGGTGTCCCCACCCCCAATATACTGAGATACACTATGTACTTTTTCAAAAGACGACAGCATGAGATGGTACCAGATTTATCAGGAGTTCGCCAAACTGGAAGAAGAATTTCCGGAAGATCTCCCAGACCGGGAAGTATACTTGGCGGTAAAGAGGTCCAAACTACATCTGGCAGGGGCGCATCCAGCCATATTCCCATGTCCAGAGATCATAGACTGGATCATACAAAAGACAGACCCCGAGAAGTTTGTGATCAGGGATCACCAAGGCAGAGCTTTCACTACACTGGTAGGCTCGGATGCACACATTTATTATTCACTGCCTCGCCCAAACGAGCATTTCTCTCCAGAATGGGCTGCTGCTCACGCCGTTCCAATAGTTGATACTATTAAACAATGGTGGGAGGAGCCCGAGAAGTTCAAGGTAAAAAATAACCAGGAATACCCAGTGGCGAGCCTAAGGAAGGTTTACAAATTGGTTGCCGCCATGCTCTGCAGACTTTACGGGCGCCCAGATTGCTCCACCTTCAGCGGCAGTTGGGAAACTATCATGGAGTATGTGACAACACATGGCACCCGTTTCAACTGGGCCGGCATACTGATGACGTCGATGCAGACCAACTTGAACTCGGCATTGGCCCCGGACGAAGGAATGCCTGCTGAATTTTACATGGCCTCGTACCTACTAGACGCTGTTTGTGCCCGAGTAGAGTTTGATGGATGGGAGCACAACTAGGACTCCGAGAACACGCGCGCAGTTCATCTGCAACTCAAAGTATTTTTGGAGTCCAAATACAAACAGGACATAGATCAGATCTCCCAAATATTTGTTCCCGCTCTGTACAGACATTTATTTGGCCAAGACGCCCCTTGCATGTCGTGGTGGGCCAAGGAGACTCTGGTTAAAGTGGCACACTGGTTCCCTTTCCCTGGGTACACCTTCATCCGAGTCTTTGGAACTTACAAAGCGCCACATGCTATGCCTCGCTTCGTGACGGACAAAATGCTTATTCAAGAGGTGTGCTTTCAGATGTCGCACGGATTCTCCAACATCCTGTCTAAGGGCAAAAAGAAGCCATGGCCCACTCTGCCCCTCACTATTGGTGCATTCACAGTTAAAGACTTCAAGGAAGTACTAGCAGAGGCAGAAGCAATGAGAAGTTATCAGCTGGGGGCACTTGAACACCGGACATATGACCCAGAGAGAATAGTCCCTGGACACTGCCGGAGAGCCAACCTCAAGTGGACTTATCAGCATCTTGAGCGCCCAGCGGAAGATGAGAGAAGAAACTGGTATAATGCTGAAAGACAACTTGCTCCGGGAATTGACGTAGTCCAGGAAGACTCAGATGATCAGAACTTAGAAGACAGAAGACGTCAGTTAGGAGGTGCCTCTTCATCTATACTCAAGAAATCTCGAATCAACACAGGGCCAACTCCATCCATCAAACAAAAGGAAGCAGAGGCAAAAGCCCAGCAAGAAAGGGAGAAAAAGCTAAAAGAAGATGAGGAGGCGCGCCAAAAGAGTGCAACAGCAACACAAAAGAAGAAGCTGGCCAAAGAGGCCAGGAAAGAAAAAGAACACAAGGAGGCACAAGCTGCAGCGGAACGGGCACTTAAGGCAGAGTTGGACAAGGCAGAGGCTGAATGCCAAAAGAAAGCCGAACAGGTTGCTGTAGCTGAACAGAAGAAGAGGGCCGAAATAGAAGCAGCAGCAGAAGCTGAACGGCGGAGGAAGGAAGAAGAAGAGAAGAACACAGAGGAAAGGGAGGATGACATGCTAGACGATCTTGAGGTAACTCCTCTCGACATACCTCTGGGCCGTACAAAACTCTCTGATTTTAGATCGCCCCAGAGACAGGAAGAAGATGTGGTCGACCTGACCAGACTCACATTTGATCAGTTTTCGTTCAAAATCCGTCAAGAGAAGAGGAGATCGTTGGCAAAAAGTCCCTCTGCATCATCCGCAGTGTCAACAGGCAAGGATATAGTTTTGGATACCAGGACTAATCCGGTAATGATAGCATCAGCAGGTACTGCCTTCGCTGCGGCTACGGAAGAGAATGTAACCCGGATGAGTAGAGAAATAGTATCTCTACAAAACAGACTGCACGCAGCTGAGCAACGCGAAAAGATAGCAGAGCAGGAGAAAGCAGAATTCCAAGCAGAAGTCCAGCAACTTCGAAACCAAGCTCTACCAGCAAATGAAGTCTCGCTTGCCATTTTCAAGGAGTGTGAGGTGTTGGAAATGACTATGAGATAGGTATATGGTGAAATGTTCACCATCAAACAAACAGTCGCTCCTCTGGCAAGAGCACGAATGGAAACCAGGCAAAGACAAGATCAGCTCAAAGAGGCTTCACAGGCTTTGGATAGGATGATGGGTTGGACGATACAGTACCCTCAGGCACCTGAAAATTTGCCTAAGAGGGACTGGATTCACACGCAGGATGCAAAAGTTCAACTCCGCATGGCGATGCAATCTGGAGACAAATTGTCTAAAGACCTGGAAAAAGTGATGTCCTCTTACAACCACCTGATTAGTGGTATCGACTTAATGCATACGCTGCATCACATCCCATCGCTTGGGGCACTAGAAGAGGAGAAAACCTGGGAACAAGTAAACCAGGACATTCAAGCGTTCTTGCAACCTATCAAGCAGGCCGCAGCTGATCCAGAGCCCTCCGCATCTCAAGAGCATCTTAGTCAATTCATCGCCACTCCAGCGCGGATTTATACCAATCTTGCGTCGCTTTCAAATCAGATCGGACAGAAAAGGGAGACCTTAGTACCAAACGCTTTGGAATGTGTGCATAGGTTGAAGGAGGAGGTACCTCTGGTGTCCCCCATAGCGGCAGAACACCAGGCATGGCAGGATTTCCTAAGAGAGCAACAGGTTGACATCCCTGACATTAATATTTCACGTCCCGGCAGCAGCAAGTCCTGAGCAGCAATTAGAACCAGGTCACAAGTCGCACCAACAGGATAGGTCGCAGGTCGCATCTCCTACCTAGGTCGCAGGTCGCATCACCTGCCCAGGTCGCAGAAGGAGTAGGTCGCAAGGTAACCCAAAGGTCAAGAAGGCGAACAGTCACGGAAACCCAACGGACAATTTTGGCATTATAAATACTCCTACGGGACATTGTAAAAAGGGCTTTTCTTTTTTGGGAAAACTCAAGAGTTACATGCAATTGTACTGAAAGATTCTACACTTGAGCATATGAATATAGAGTCTTGTTAAAATACCCTATGGTTATGATGTGTTTTTCTGTATGAACACTTTGCGTATTCCTTATACAGTTTCAGAATATCCTATGGTTAATGAAACTGCACTTTCATGTCATTGTTCGTGCGTCACGGCTATCTGTTTTGTATCAATGATGTTCATTTATTAGCTGTTCTATTAATGAATGTTAATAAACTATTTTGTTAGCATTTCGTTTCATCTTTCAGGAAGTGAAGAGGTATCTTATCATAAAGAACTATTTCTTTTGTGATCAGACTACCATACAAGCATTACCCCACAAAAGATGTGTTGCTAATGACATCTCTTGAGGTGTACGTGCTTTATCTATAATCTTGCTACGCATAGTGTTTGATTCATGTTTAACACATTAATCTTGTATTCTATATCATGTGAATAAGTGTATGTCCGCAGGTTCAAACAGGTTCTTTTGAGACCGAAGGGAAGCCATCTTAAGTGGTAGCCGGACCCACACCCCGGACGGGATCCCTACTCCAAACGGTTTAAGGTCTAATTGGGACTTTCTACCGGGGAGATCCCCTACTGTTGGCCGGACAAATTTTCCCGTCAACAGTTCCCTGTTGCCACATGAAACCCTAACTCATGTAGCAGCATAGGACCAGTCCTCCATTTTTCCCTTCATAAGGCATTTTGCACATATTTGACGACTAGAATTTGCAGATTCCCGTTTTCCATGAGGTGCTAGGAAGTATAGAAGACTTAATTTTGACGTTTGAAATTTTTTCAAAAATGTTCTTACGCCCTTTAATTTCCACTTACCAATAATTTTGCAACACTAGTCCTCTTCGCAATTGCAAGGATGTACTCAAAAAGTAAGGAAAGTTACTTTTTTAGCTCACTCAATGATCCAGGTGGATATTGGTGGCCACCCGCCTATTCCACTTAGGGCCCCACCATTGCCTCTTTCAGTTTTTTAGTTTCGGCACAACTTACTATTTTTAGCAATTTTTCGGGTCCTGAACTTCTGGAGCCGTTTTGAGGCCCTAAAAGACGATTTTTGGGCATCGCGCCTCCAGCGAATATCATTCCATGTCATTCTATTTTGGAATGATATTTGTGGCGAAATTTGTATTCCTCGGATAGATCTTTCTAATGATGTATCATGTGCGTCAAACTGAGATAGTATGCCAAAGTTACGTCCCTGGGAAGTTGAAACACCAATTTACCCAAACGGGGCCCATAGTTTTGGCGCTTCATCTCCTAGGGTTAGTTTTTTGGATGTTTAGGGTTCTCCATTGTTTCTAAATAATAAATAGGCCCTCGAGCCTCATTATAACTTAGTTCAGAGACCTGTAGCCACCACATCTCTCCTCAGAGATAGCTACCAGCGCCCTAGCTAGTTTTATTTCTATTATGTCTGTAAGCAAATTTCAGCTCTTTGATATTAATAAACAGGTTGTTATTTTGGCCGATTCTCTATATTTACTTATGTGTTTATTCTCGCGTCTCGCACAAATCCGGTGATCGTTGGCACGTGATGTCCGTTTTTCTCGATCCTTCTTTGCATGTCCCCAACGAGGTCGGGGTATAAGGAGTTAGGGCTCGATCTGGTGGAACCTTTGCAAGATCAGCCTCGCAAACCCCGACGAACGCCCATGGGGGATGAAAAAAAAGATGAGGGAGCAGGAGATCCTATCAAAATATTGCTCGAGGAGGCCCTCGAAAAACAAAGGAACGCAATGATGGATAAATTTGCCCAGATCCTTCAATGGCTGCCCACCGGCGGCGCATCTGCATCCAGCAGCCACTCTAGAGGTGCGACTCCTTTTAAGGTACAAGTAAATTTTAACATTCCCATATTTGAGGGTCAGATAGATGCAGATGCCGTAGATAGATGGTTGAATCTATTAGAAGGATATTTCTCGGTTCATGACTTTTCCAATAGGGAGAAGATTATTTTTTCACTCCTCAAAGCTACCCCCCATGTCAAGGACTGGTGAGAAACCCACTGTGAGAAAAAGGATGAGACAGAACCCTCTCTGTTCTTGGTCGTACCCACTTGGAATTATTTCCGAGACGTCGTCAAGGAACAATACTATCCCGTGGGGAGATATGAGGACAAGTACATACAATGGACCACGTTGCAGCAACAAAGGGATCAAGATGTGCATGAGCTGACAAATCTGTTCCATACCCTGCGCACCAAGTTGGGTATCAAAGATTCAGAGAAACATCTGGTGCTAAAGTATCGCAGTTGTCTGCACAGATACATTCAGGAGGAAATGGAGTTCCTCGACATCTCCTCGCTTGGTACAACATACCAGTATGCTGCCAAGATTGAGCAGAAATTCAAACAGAAGAAGCGAGACTTTGGATCTGTGAATCAAAAGCAAGGGAAAGGTGCTCCCAAACCGTAGAACAAAGACAAAGCTGCTGCAAAGTGACTCAAGCACAACCTGGTCGGGCCACAAAGCAAAGAAAACACCAAAAGCCAAAGAAGGACACGTGGAAAGTGGTGTGAGTTCCATAAGAGCTCCACTCACAACACAAGTGAGTGTCAGTTGCTAGCCACAGGTTTAGATGCGTTTCCTCCGAGTTTTATGCATGCTTTGACTCTGAATCAGAATCTGACAAGGGGAATGACAAAGGGAAACAGATTATTGATGCAGAGCCCAATGCCACTGTTGCCACTACAAAGATCCAGAAGGAGGAACCAGAAGATCCGGAGGAGGAGGAACTTCTCTTCCACTCCTAGATGTGGGTAAAGGTATCCCCGGTACAGTTCATTGTCGACAATGGGAGCCAAAAGAACCTCATTTCGGCAGATGTTGTGAAGCGGTTGGGATTTCCAACCACATCTCACCCACATCCATACACCATCGGGTGGCTTCACTAAGGACGAGATCTCCACGTCAGCCAACAGTGTCGCCTTCCCTATAGCATCAAGCCCTTCACGGATGAGGTATTATGTGACGTTGCTCCTATTGATGTTTCCGATGTATTATTAGGACAACCATACTTGTGGAAGTGTCATGCGGTGTATGAGTCTCGACCTCGTGTTGTTATTGTTACTTTGGGAAATAAGTTGTACAGGATACCAGAGGTACCACCTCTTGCCACTATCTCTTTGGTTACTGCAAAACAATGCAGTAAGCTCATTTCCCAAACCAGGAAATTCATTTTCCTGATGATCCGCCCCCAGGGCAAGAATAAGACTGTGGCCACGACCTCCAGACAAGGCTCCTCTGCACGACAACAACAAATGGATAAGGTTGTGGAGGAGTACGGGGACATTTTCACCTCACCCATAGGGGTTCCTCTACACTGTCAGGTCAAGCACCCAATTGATCTGACCCCAGGTGCATCGCTACCCAACAGACCGATCTTTTGGCGCTCTGTTCTGGAGAACGATGAAATCAAGAGGCAAATTCAGGAGCTGCTGCAGAAGGGTCACATCTGACCAAGTTCATCGCCCTGTGGGAGCCCGATAATTTATTATTTTGAAATCATAGTTCTAAATTATCTCTTATTTTCTGAGCAATGTAATCTATTAATTGTAAGCATATTCATTAAAAAAATTCAAACTGATTTTAGCATGAATGATGACAATTTATATATTAATTGGTTTTTAAGAGTATTTGTATTATGTAGGAGCACTGGAAAGAAAAATCAAGACTTCATTTTTTTTTTCTTTATTTTATTGGGCTGAACTGGAGAATATTGAATATGAATAGTGAGTTAATTGTAAGATCAATGGGCCAAGGCCATACATCAACATTGACCACAGTGGGGAAGTATAAAAGCATGGATATTCATGCAAGTATAGTTATTAATGTAAGATCAAATTTAACTCTTAGCTTCACTAAAGAAATAGAAGGAAAAGATCTAGCATCAACTGAAACTCACGTGAAAAAGTAGATGAAAAATGTACAATCATCCAATGGAGAGGTAATCTATAATTATCCAGTAAGACTCTTGGCTATGCCTTGAGACTAAACTAATTCTCAATATTTTCGAATAATCATCCATTGGAATTTAGTAGGAAAACCATAGTAAATCATTGTCCAATGGCCATGCAAAAATATATAAAAAATAATATTTGTTGGTTGTTTTTCAATAGGTGGACCATGATGGGACCACTGAGAAGGTGGGGGTGTTTTTTTAATCATGGAAGTGAGGTTTAGTAGATTGATAGTCAAGTTACCTTTCCCTATAAATTTCCTCGATCAAGTTATTCATTCATTGAACTTTGATTCATTCCCACTGTTTTGATACACAATCCAATACAGTTGAGTCTTGAGTCTTCATTGAGAAGGTTGTCAAGAAAGAGGTTATCATGCACATGCACTCTTCTTTTCTTGGTATCTTTGTAACTGTGTTCAGCCTGAGTTCTATATTTTTAAATTATCATAATAGTTCGTGATTATTAGGCTTTTATTTTGTCTTTTAAGAATTTTAATTTAATTATTATTAATCATTAAATTTTAAAAAATATATATATACATATATATATAGTTATTATAGTTTTTAAACTTTCAATAGGATTATTAAACTTTCAATGGTACATCAACTTTCATACATGAGAAAATAGATACTGACAAATGGTACATCATGGCCTGATTAATTTCGCTCAGCAATTTCAAATGGTATAACATTTAGTCAACGGTAATCATTAATTTCTACACATAGAGACTAATTTCTCTGGAAGCCTGGGATATCTTTGTCTTGTTATTCTTATAACTACATAGACATAATTAATAGAGAGATTGAGGACAGAAAAAATTCTAGCGCTTAGTCTCCACTACTCAACATGATTTTGTGAGAAATAATACATAGATTGATTTCTCTGAGTGCCTTAGCATTCTTTGGCTCATTTTTTTAATCACAACAACAATAAAAAATGCATTGAGGATTTTTTCTTAGTCCGATTATGCAATTTTTATAAGACAGATTATGCAATATTAATAATCAACATAAATTTATTGCAATTTAGGGAAAGCTCGTTCATGTTTTTTTCTTTATATTGGAAGGTTACTTGATTTTTGAAGTCATTTTTAGTAGATCATAGCATATATTGAGGAAATATTAGTTTGACAAGAATCAGTTATTTCTCTTGAAACTTTAGGTATTAAAAGTCCATGACATAGATATATCACACTCCAAAATCCAAAGAAAATGGAAGAGCATTCAATTTTTTTAATCAAACTTTTATTGGTGAAGGGTTAATTTATTACGAGAACGTCATTAATGAAGTGAAAAATTTTAAACGTAACGTTTATTGACTAGAAAAATAATGACCAAAACGCCAAAAAAATTTGTGTGACGGGTAAAGAGAAATCCAAATTCCAACCCTGCCTGCCACTTGTTGGTGAGTGGAGGTTATTCACTTTTGGTGAGTGGAGGTTATTCAATTTTCATTTACAGCTTACCAGGTTACTCATGTTACCAATATTTTCACATGGCTCACTTTTAGGTGACTACTTATTGTACTTCTTCTTTATAAAGAACAATTGGTAGATAATTGTATTATTTTAAATCTATAACAAATCTAGGCAACAAAATTACAACAAATAGAAAATTATGCAAAAAATTCACCAGGGCACTAATGTGTGGATACCCTATCATTTCTTAGATCCTCATAACTTACCAACACCTACTATATTGGTATACACATAATATGGCATTTACCTGAAGTATTTCATATATATCTAGAAGTAAATAAGTTGTATGACAATTGTTATGGCATATATAAGATGTGTATTATAGTTTATATTTCAATTTTTCTTAAGTAGCATGCATGTGCGGTCCATATAGTGACTACAATTACCAAATATATTTCAGTGAAGATGTGAAGATGATCTCTCATTAGGTCCTAATTACTTAAAGCATCATTAACTAGCTTTCCAAATGAATAAAATATGTTAACAAATTAGTAAAAACTAGGAAAACAAATCATGCTTTAAAAAAATATGGCACAATGAGTCACACTCTGAGATTTATTTAACTACTCATCAAGTGTCTCTACAACACATATATGATCACCATTACCATAGAAATGGGACATGTGACCATCATTTTGGTTTCGCCAATGACATTCCACATCATGAGCATTGTTTAGGGTTGATTGTGTTGATTTTTTTAAACAAATCATTTATACATTTTATGGAAATTATAGACACAATTTATAATCACATTACAAGATCATGATGTATGGATATTCCTTATCATTTCTTAGATACTCACAACTTACCAACACCTAATAGATTGATACACACATCATATGGAATTTACCCCTAGAATGCCACATGTATCCTAAAACAAATTAGTTGTATGGCAATTGTTATGGTGCATATATGATGTGTATTACAGTTTATCCTATAATTTTGTTGAAGTAGCATACAACAATTTACATAGTGATATGAGAACCACTCTCTAGAGTATACATCGATTTTGTACACATGGCTTTTTAGTTGCTTTTTAAGATATATCATTGGTGATGCTCACATGATTATATAATGAACCATTAAGTTGAACTATGAAATTATTCCTCACAACACACACACAAACATATTGATGAATTAATAATTTTTCTCATATAATTTTTTTAATCTATTTTGAAAAAAAAAAAAATTCTATATATAATTATTTCTAAGAAGAACAAGAGAGAGTTCCTTACCATATCTTCGTAAAACATATAATAGCGACGTTTGGAGGCATCCTCGCAATAGCGATGCTTTGGGGCATAGTGTCGCAATTGCGACGTCTTCCTCCAAACGTCGCAATTGCGACACTTTGTCCAAGTGTCAGTATTGCGACACTTTTCTCTAAATGTCAATATAGCGACGGTTTCCCAAGATCAATGGCCCAAAGTGAACCCGATAACTTACCTTTTCCCCACACCTTTCCTTTTGATCGTGGTTGTTCGCTCGTTGAATCCAGATCCGACGGCGCTAATACATTTTCGCGCTCATAAAGTAATCGTTTGATGTTTTGGAAAAGCTGCGCGAAATGGGTGGTTTTTCTAAACCACCCGTGCTTACATGTCGCCACCACGTTGTATCGCGTTCGAAAAGCTAGTTTCCGCTTACCACCATTTACCCTCGCGAATACCACTGGCGGTATTCCCTAAACCTCACACGTTTAACTCGAGTTTAATGTCATTTAACTATGGTTATACCATCGTTTAATACATTAAAATTATATTTTTCATTCAGATTTTCACCTTTTCTCTTTAAACCTGTAAAAACATTGCAGAACCATTTTTCCTCAAAATCATGTCGTTTGAACCCTGAGAAACTTTGCAGAGCCATTTTCAACCTACCAGTACCATTTTTCGACGCCCATTGCCTTGAATTTCCATTACAAAGTACTACATTGTCCTCTGCGAAGCCATTTTCAAAAAATTGAAGACTGAGCACCTCTGCAACGTCTTCAACCAAATTTCGCTGGTTCTCTAGGTACTTTTCTTCGAATTTGCCCTCTGATATTTCGAAATTCCTGTCGATTTCAAATAATTACCAAAGTTACTGCAAAAATGTGTCCATTTTTCAGGGAAAACTCTGTCAAAATTTCCCTGGAATCCCTAATTTCCCTTTCTCGCAGTTTTTTCCATACCCTGGTCCATTTTTCTGTTGAAATCGATTTTAAATACACATTATGAGCTTTAAATTCCTTGCATTTCCTAAAAACCCTGCTTAGAAACCCCATTTTCAGTAGAAATTTGCCAAGAAACCCCTGTTTCTCGTAAAGGAACTTAGCAAACCATTTAAGCTTGCTTCGTTCATATTAAAAATGACCAAGAAATAGGTAACCCCCAAGAATGGAGGCCCAAAATCTCAAAATAAGTCTTCTGCAAAGATTCCTCAGCCTATGTCCTTCAAAATCGACAAACCAACTCATGCACTCACGGTTGATTCTACAGAAGTGGTCAGACCAGTCCAGCCTCCAGTCATTTCTCCATAGAATAGCCCTTTAGTTGATCTGGACTATAGAATACTAGACCCTAATGTAGAATTTAACCTGCTTGATTTCTATAATTGGCGCTATGGCAAATCAGTGGAAAAGGGTGACAAAGATATTCCAATTTGGGAATCCAATCTGCCTAGATATATTGTCCCTCTCACTCATTCTATTCCTAACTTTATTAGATTATGCCAAGCCTATTATATGCCAGAACAAAGATGTATTGTAAACAAAGAAAAAGAGATCATGTTATACATCACTGAAGAGTCGATAAATTCCATGCTGCAAATGAATCATGACCCCAATTATGCTTCCCTATCAATAGAAGATTTAACCCAACTATATCTTGACTTGGATTTCAATACTAGATTCAAAATATACCAGACTTTTTGTCCAAATCAAGTTGATATTCCTAAGTTAAATCCTCCTTTCGACACCTCTGATTTCCCAGATGAGACTAGACAGATTGTCTCAATGCTCTCCTTCATACTAGGATACACCAGTGATGAATTCACTGATGTGGCTATCCTAGGTTTTCTGTCAACTCTAAGCCATGGTCAATCACCATCCATTCAGTTCAATTTTGCTAGATTTATTGCTGAAAGTATGCATTATCAGTTATCCAGATTATCAGAAGAAGGATTTTTCAGATACTCCTCTTATCTACTCCACCTCTTCCTATATTATCAAACAAATAAGTTTCCAATTGAATGTCAGAAATTGGATGCAAAAGGAAAAGTTCTATCAGTAGTATTTTGGTCATCTATTCTAAGGAAATGGAACAGAGAGTATAGTTTTACATATTTCAATGACTCATTTATAGCCCCTGCTATGTATCTCTTGGAAAAAGAGGAGATCCCTAGGATCAATGATGAGACAAGAAGATTTCTGCAGTTATAAGAGAGCTACAAAACTGGAGATTGGTATTTATATAAAAATCATACATAAATCAAACTGTATGGCTCATCCCTGGCCCCATATAAGTTACCCAGATTTGTTACTACAAGAATATTTTCTTTAGAATATCTGAGACAAATATTGAATGTAGATGAAATCAAATTCGTAGCTTCCAGGAAAAAGACCCAATTTAAGCTAAAAAATCAAATTGGGCCATTCATTGTGAATAACAGAGAAGTTGCCAATGAGATAAATGTTAAACTTAAAGAGTATAAGTTCCCATGTAGTTTTACATGGAATTATGACCCACAAGGTATTTTGAGTACAATAAGGGTAAAATTTAAGTTGTTTGTTTACTTGCATGATCCTAAGCCCCATATTGAAAGATATGTAAATAAAATTGAATGGGAGCCAAACACCCTATCTGATGATGATTCACAGGCAGTACAGGTAGACAGTGGCAAAGGCAAACAGATTGAACAGACACAAGTGACTTCTACAAGAAAAGATACTGATAATGTATATAAAAGAGACAGAGAAGGAGATAGTTTCATAGTTGAGACTATTGAGGACAAAAAATTTAGAATTCCTTATAGTAAAAGAAGCAAGTTAACAGAAGAAGAAAAGGATAAGGCTGTAAATCTTGAAACAGATGATGAAGCAACAACAATAGTCACTGAAACATTAAAAGATCTTCAAAATGTAAAAATTGGAACACAACAAAATGATACAGTCATGACGGAAAACCAGGCTATTATTGATTTTCCTCCTTCTTCTCAGGAAACTGACAATACAGAGTCAGAGATTCAGATCAGATTCAGACAGATTAAAGAGAAGAATGAAGAGATCAAGACTCAAGCTTATTATAGATTTCTTAAGGAAAAGCCTGGAAACAAAGACAAGCTTCTTTCAGCATTTGATTATTCATCCAATAAATTGGTAATGTCATTCTTGAAGCCTACAGTGGCTGAGCTAAAATCAGTGGCAGATTATTCCAAAATAGATTTTGAAGTGGATGCAGATGCCATTCATGAATTAGATCAAATTGAATTTCATAGGAGAAATACTGAAATGCTATATTCCAAAATTGTCAGTAAAACTATGAAATCAATTAGGCCTGAGAAAACAGTGCTCAACCTCCAAAATCAAATGAAGTTGGACAAAGCCTCACTGTATGCTAATAATTTAAGAATAAAAGCACTAGAAGATATAGTGATTGAAGCAGGGGGTGACCCAACCAACATTGAAGGGGCAAAAGTCTTAATTAAACAGAAAAATGAGGATATAGCTGCTCTTAGAAAACAGTTGAAGTTGCCTCAGAGTGAAAACTCTCAAGAAAAAGAAATTCTACAGCAAAAAACAGAGAATGATGATTTAAAGCAGCTTGTACATCAAATGACATATCAGATAGAAACAATGGAAATTCAAACATAAGATCTAATGAAAGAGAATGAAGAACTAAGAAAAGCACAACCAATGGTCATTCCTACAGTGATCCCCACTATAAACACTTCTATACCATCTACTTTGGCAGAACACTTGGCACCGAAAGGAGTACTGGCAACTACAGTGCCAATTACTTCTCAGGAAATCTCTGCCTCTTCTTCTTCATCCGAGATTCTTAGTTTGAAAGGCATTATTAAAAATTTAGAAAATTTCAAAAATGATGCCTTGATTACTTCTAAAGGACATGAGCAAAGGGCCGATCGACTACAAGAACAGGTAAAGATTCTGCAAGCACAAGTAAATCTTACAAATCAAGTGGCCTATATAAAAAATCATTTATGGACCAAAATTATTGAAGGCATTCATTCTCAATGGCCTTCAATTCAGATAATTTATGAACAGATGGAGTTACTTCAAGTTGCTAGTGCAAAGATTGACAAGACTAAGGGGGAAATTGACAATAAACCATCCCAAGCAATCCAACTCATAGCTTTTTTAAACAGTAAAAATAGGGAAGATTTGGAAGAATTGAAAATTTTTAATAGAACAGAAACCATTCTTCAAATCAGAAAGGTCCTGAACAAAAGAAACATAATGAGTAATCTAGAGGACCGGTGTAAAGATATGAATGTATCCATCCCAATATTTTTAGCCAAATACAAAACATTGTCAGAAGCAGATTTTCCTGATATTCACGCATTAAATGACAAGTTAATGCCTCAGAAAGATTATGATCTAAAAATCAGAAATCATGCAAAAGAGCAAGCCAGACAACCACTGCCTCAAGGATCACCAATAGGCAAAATACTTCTTCAGTATTTTCAAAATCTGTTCTTTTTAGATAATGAGATCAGGCATATGTTCACTATCAAGCCTAACTTTTCCAAGTGTACAAAGGCAGATGAAAGTTACAGAAAATTGAAGACTATGACGATCCCCTCTGTAGAAAAGTGGCAAGAATTCACAGATCTATTGTGAATTTAATAGATAAAAAACAGGAAAATCACTTGGAAATTCATTTTTTACTGTTACCTCAAATGGTAAAAATATAGGGTTAAAGTGCACAACAACAATCAGTTCAAATTAGAATAATCAGTTCTATTTTTTCTTGTAAAAAGGTAATAGCTTGCAAACTGTTTTGCAGTTGTCCCTCTTTTTAAGTTTTCTTTCCTATTTTTTATTAAAACATTATCTCAATTCCTGAGATATTTTGTAAACAGTTTTTTGTATAAATACTTCGCAATTCAAAGTATTCAGTGTGAATAAAATTTCTCAAGACAATTATAGTCTTATTTGCTGGTTATATTGAAGTTGGTGAGTCAATTAGTGAAAGCAGCAGACTGGAAAGAGATCAGAGACATCATAGCTAAGGATTCTCGTGGTGACAAGATAAGTCTCATTTCTTTCCTTGTTTTCAGTGTATTTCTTTAAAGTTTACATTCATTCATATTATGTTTTTCTAGTCTATAATGATCAGCTAAGGAAAAATTAAACAGGATTAGTGATAATAAGCTCCCTGTTTCGAAACTTGTTGGCATTTTAATGTTTTCTACTTGATAACTATTAGGTCGTAAAAAGGTATCTTTTGAACACCTAATTAGCCTACATTAAGCATCAATCCGGGAGTGACTTTTTACTTCAAGAGTGTACTCTGTTTGAGGCTACAATTATCTAAGAGCAATGCTATGAAGATGTAGTACAGAATGTTAAATGCAAAAGTAACAAATGCTTGTAAATAAATCTAATTACAGTGACATGAATAGAAATGCTTTGAAAATTAAACTACATCAATCTACAAAACATCGATCAGGGATACAGTAGCAATAACTCCTTCCCTTAGATATCGATGCAAGATAACCAATTTGGGGACTTGGAAGCAATAACCAGTGTCCTCTATAGTTGGCGATCTTTAAAGCAATAAAAGCAAACTCAATCTTTGTGCTAATGGAAATAACTAAAAGGAACAAAATCTGAAAAGGAATAGCAGCATATAACTATAACTCATCTATTTTATAATCGAAAGATATGAATAAACAACGAACAGAAATAGAACAGCAATTACAATTCTAACGCGATCAAACAACTAGATTTCCACGCTTCAATCCTGTCGACAGCCAATCACTACGCAACAATAAATCATCATAAATAAATGGAACAGTAACTCGAATCAGATACAGAACAGCAAAGCTGTATAAAGATAACAAGATAACTGAACAACGAATGCACTTCTTGTAAAGGATGAAATAGAAATGACTCTGTATTTAATCTAACAACAATAAATAAATTCTTTAATTGAAATAAACATTAAACACACTTCACACAGCAGTAAGCAAGGATTAAAAATATAAACAGCGAAGTGATTCCACCAGAGTCGGGCCCTTAGCGCAGTGAAATACTGCTGGGCTAATTCAGAACTTGGAAGATGAAAAGAAACACATGTATTATATTAAATAAACATAAAGCATTACAGAGGAGGTTCTGTCAAGGCTGAGAGTCAATAGAACATTATATTACAGAGGAAATGTTTAAATGTAAAGCCTTTCGACCAATTCACTCTCTCAACAACACCGTCCCTTTGTCACTAAAGGACATTGCTTTATATCTCAAATCTGTTGGAAATATTTTCTTTGATGGAAAAGGCGGCAGCACTCAGGAAAAAGAGGCAGCGCTGAAGCAAAGGAAGGCAAAAGAGGCACAGCGAAAGAAATAGAGGCAGCAAGTAGACAGTCAAAATGTAATAGTCATAGAAGCACAGTGAAACAGAGGCAGAGTGACAGAAGCAAAGACAGAGGCAGAGAGCAGTTACAAAATTCCGGGAATCGCACACTCCAGCGAGCATTATACATATAATATAACACGAATCTTATTCCGGGAATCGCAGACTCCAGCCGGGCGTTACACATATAATACAGAACCATATTCCGGGAATCACACTCTCCAACTGGCGGAGCACATATAATATATAAACCATATTCCGGGAATCGCTTAACCCTTTGGCAAAGTATACATATATGTCCGTTATATTATGGAGTGCACAAAACGAAGTTTTAGATGGTGGGACCTCTCCCCAATCGCAATCGGAACTTTCCGATTGATCGCAAGTCTTTTGTTATATGCTTCGATCGAAGGCTGGACCCGATCGAGTTATATGCCACAGTTTATGAGCCAATCGCATCCGAGTTCCCAATCGCAATCGGAACTTTCCGATTGATCGCAAGTCTTTTGTTATATGCTCCGATCGAAGGCCGGACCCGATCGAGTTATATGCCACAGTTTATGAGCCAATCGCATCCGAGTTCCCAATCGCAGTCGGAACTTTCCGATTGATCGCAAGTCTTTTGTTATATGCTCCAATCGAAAGCCGGACCCGATCGAGTTATATTCCACAGTTTATGAGCTAATCGCATCCGAGTTCCCAATCGCAATCGGAACTTTCCGATTGATCGCAAGTTTTTTGTAATATGCTCCGATCAAGTGGCGGACCCGATGGCGATTATACGATGGAATTAATTGGTTCAATCGCGTCCGGAATCTCAATCGCAATCGGAACTCTTCGATTGATCGCACGACTTTGTAATATGTTGCGATTGAAGTGGCGGACCCGATCCTGTTATATGCGGAAGTTAATTTGTGCAAATCGCATCCGTGTTTTGATCGCAATCAGAACTTTTCTATAATGCGTCCCGATTGCATGTGTTCAAAGTTCGGACCCGATTGCGATATGAGCCATGTTTTATGTGGTCATCGCGTCCGTTTGATCAATCGCAATCGCAAGTTTTCGTTTGACACCACCGATCCGCCGACGGAGATGTGGGGCCCGACCCGTTCATGTATTAGTGGTTGTGATTCGACTTATTGGATTGTAATATAAGACCAAAGGCTTAAGGTGGAGGGCGATTGCTTATATATAAAAGGATTGTTGTTAGATATATAAAACACGGTTGCAGTTGTATTAAAATATGTCACATGGGCTATGAACCCACGGGCCTCGGCCTAATGAGAGGGCGATTATAAATATACAATGACTGTGATATATGTCTGTTCCATTTGCGGAATGTTCCACATCAACAAGACACTTGCTGCAAGTCAGCAGTCATGCATTTTTCTAAGAGGCACTGATATAAAAGCATTGTTACACGTATGTAGCAAATACACTACAGCAGAGGACAGAAAAGCATACAGAGCAGAAAAGAGTCAAAACACAGTCACAGAAAAGACAAATGCGCAGCAAACCAAGAGACAAAATAAGTGAGCTGGAATTCATATTGTAATTCGAATGTAAATGCTTTAATTGTTTTTATTGTTTGTGATGCATTGGCAAGTCTCCGAGAGAAAACAAACTCCCACTGTAATGTTAAAATTGACACCTACAGTTATAATTTCTGAGTAAGCTGATAAAAGGAGTGAGAAGGCAGAAGGCAAAGAGACATGACTTTCCATTTCGAATTCCAAGCAGAATACAAACAGTCATGTGAGGAAATCTATAAATAATATCATCTTGATATGCAGAGTGGTTTTTTTTTGGAGCAAGGGAGAGAGCATATATAGAGAGAATGCAGAATATATAAGGCAGAGAAGATTAAGAGAAGCTACAGAACAGAGCTGATATCTGAGGTAAATTAGCAAACATTCAGTTTTAGAAAATGAGGAAGTTGGAGCTTCCCTATCAAGTTGCAGCCTGATAGCTGTCAGTTGTAGCTGACTGAGGTTGGAGCCTCCTGTAGGTTGGTGCCTGCAGAAAACTGAAGGGAGTTGGTGCTTTCTTGCAAGTTGTAGCTTGCAGAATTGAGGTAGGATCCTCCTGTAGGTTGGTGCCTGCAGAAAACAGTGGTGAGAGGGAGTTGGAGCTTGCCTTTGCATCACAACAATAATAAGATGTGGTTTTCTCCCTTTATGGGTTTCCACTTATATCTGGTGTCTCCGTGCATGATATTTATGTATTGATATGATATGTATTATTTGCTTAATACCTGCTGCTCTCATATTAAGTCTACTGCTCTATTAAACTAATACTTTCTGATTACATTCTAAAATTACTCTCACATCAAATAGAGTTTGAAATGAAGGTGTAAATAAGTTTAATGAAAAGTTTAAAAGATCAGGAATGTATTAAACTGATTCACCCCCCCCCCTCTCAGTTTAATTAGAGATTCAACAAAATCTCGACGGACAAATCAAGGAATAAGATGAGTTTGAACAGCGATCCCTCGGGATCGAAGGATCCTGAGGGATTCGCTCCTCTTTGTTTAGTCATCATCCTGTTTACTCTGACCAAGGCCGAGCTGTCCCCTGCCTTTTCTTTGCAATTCGTTCAGATCTCCTTTCCTTTGACTGGATATGGTTCAATGCTGATGGAGCAGTAGTTATATTCATTTCAGCCCCGCCTTTGGTATAGCTGTTCACCTCGTCGAATTCCTATTTTGTCAACAAAAAGTAACCTTTAGCCATCTTTTTACAATAAACATAAACCTTTCCAATTCTATTATAATTCTTACAATAAATTACCTTTCCAAGGCAAAAAGGAGTATGTATATGGTAAAAGAATGAGAAAATACATAGTAATTTCATACCTTTTTCACTGCCCAACATACCCCCCTGCTTAATGTTTTTCATGTCCTCATGAAAACTATAGTTCACATGGAGAGCAGTCAAAGAATAAGCCGGATAAGGTTTGTCATCGACAGGCCTAAAACCATGTAGTGCAGCTAATTCCTCAAAAACATGTTTTGTCTGTCCTTCAGGGAGTTCATAAATAGCTTTGTAGTCCGAAGTAGGGTACCATGCAATAGGGCTGCGGAATCTACATCCTAACCAGAATGGTCCTTCTTTTAAAATGAGATGACTATAGGAAATCAAGCGGTCTGCAGCTAGCCCAAAGTTTCTATAATTAAACGGTTCCCTAGTTTGCACATTCTGATTGGAGGTGCTCCACCAGACCTTAGCCACTATATAATTTTGGTTTCTAATGGATGAGAAATAATCTGTTCCATTCAAAATAATTGATTTGTGGACAGGCCCCAAAGCTTGGGTAACGCCTTCCTTAGTCATCAATATTTACTGCCTAGCCCAAAATTGAAGTGGGTTTTGAGGTTCACTTCTGACCCACAGATCTAATTCATTTTCCTTCCTTTGAAAGGCGTTATAGGCTTTAAGACATTTTAATTGATTTACAACAAAGGAAATGAATGCCTGAAATTGAACATCTCCAACAAAAGGGCTAGGGTTTTATTCACAGTCATTTTCAATTATTAGATTATGCAAGTAAAATTCACACAAAAGGTGTTGTACTTTGATCCCATAAAGTTTGCAGCATGATACAAAGTTGTCTATGGTTTTTACCTCTATGGATTTCCCTGCCCTAACTGCCTTGATCTTTAGTTGTAAATATATTTCTAGTAAAAACAAAGCATAGTTTTTGGCAGGGAATCTACAGGCTAAGACATCAGTATACAATGAGCAGAGAGTGTCCATTCGATTGTAGGCTAGTTTTAGTTGGTTCATTACCTTATCAGCCTTTTCCTCTGCTTTCCGACATTTTTCATGAGCTTCAACTTCTGCTTCATGAATAATTCTCATTTGTTGCTGCAATTCCTGATATTTATTTCTTGGGACAGTGTCTTCCTCCAATATTTGCCTTTCTATTCGGGCCTGTGCCAACTCTTCTTGGATTCTGGCCAGTGTCGGATCACTAAAAGTGTGATGGCTGCTAGATTGCATATTTTCACTTAAAATAGGTTTCTCTAGAATAGCTTGTGTTGGCACAGCCGTTTTCTGCTCCACATCCTCATAATTAGGCTCAGGTATGGTTTCTTCTGCAACTTGGGGGTTCCTATTAGCGGTCACCTTTCTCTTTTTCGAATTTCTTTTGGTAGCTATGCTTCTTCTCTTAAGGGCTCGCTTAGGCATTTGTTTCATTCTCAGAACCCTAATGATTTTCCTGAGCTGTTCTACTAGTTTATGAAGCTTTATTCATTCCCTGCGAAGCTTCTCAATCTCAGTTGTTTTCCTCTTCTTTCTTAATGGAATAGCGGCTCCTTTATCTGAACCTGTTTGCTCAACAGGGTTTTGATCTATATCAGTCGTGCCTTCAGTTAAATTCTCTTCTTGACCTTCTTCTTGGGTTTCTTCTTCCGCATTCATATGCCCTTGGCTAGATTCCTCGGGAATCATATTCTCAGTTGACTCTGCAATCTCCTGGGGGCTGCCAGGTTGAGATATTGGTTCGGTGTTCTCTTTATCCTATTCACACCTCTCAGGAGAAACAACCCTAGCTTCGCTAGGGTTTTCTGTTTCATTCAACGTTTCTCCAGTTGTTTCTCTATCGATAGTAGAGTACTCTGGTAGTTGATTAATATCAATGTTAAGGTCCAAAGGGCTATGAGGCCATGTATAATCACTCATATTGGCCAAGATCTGGGCCAATTGGTCTTCTTGTAAAGGGCTTACAATAGCATTTTCGGGAGGCTTTGTTCCTTCCTTATCGCTGCTATGATTGTCTTCATCCTCTTCACAGGTATGATAACTTCCTTCCTCCTCATCCAAATATCGAATTTCTCCTTCAATTTCTTCTTCCTTAGTATTTCCTTCGATTTCTTCTTCCTCATTATTTGCTTCCTCTGCACTGGATTGTTTTTCACTACCGGTGTGGCGACTTATTTCTTCATCGTCTGAGTAGCGAATTTCTCCTTCCAATTCCTATTCTTCATCAGTATGGGGGCTTTCTCCCTCCAATTGTGGAGGTTTTTCATCCTCTGAGCTGTGCAATTCCAGGGGCTGGCTGCTGCTACCCAGAAGTCCTTCCACCATCCTCCTACTTCGTTTTGATCGGAGGGACTGTCTGTGAGTAGATGGCTCAGCTATTGATCCGGCCATCCTCTTCCGTTTTGGAGCAAGTAAAGCTAACCTTCCGTCAATGGAGAATATCAACTCTTCCTAGCTGGTCTGTTGTTGGGCGAGACTATGACTCACTATTAATCAAATTAGACAATGGTGGTTGACCACCATATCTGCATGTTGAGCTTTTCTTATACCATGAGCAGTATCATGCAACAAAGAATTTAAAAATGCAGGCAAATTAATGGTGCATTTCTGTTTTAATACAACCAGTAGCTTAAGGTGGCGAGGTCTTACCACATCTTTTCTTCCGTCACACGTTATATAAGACTGCACAATCTTGGCCAACTCTATCCATGGTTCTCCTAATGATGCTGGCTGAACTCCTTTGCCTTTAATAACTAATGTATGTCCGTCATCTTGAAAAATCTTCATGGCTTCTTGAATCCTAATCTTTTTCTGAGTCGGCCAAATAGTCCCTTGCGCTGGGATGCCAGACACCTCTGCGATTATTTCGTCGAATACAGCTATATGTCTACCTCTAACCATGGAAGATCCTTCCTGCAGGTTCTGTAAAAATTCGGTGGCCACTGCTTCATGGGGTTGTTGCATTCTCATAAAATATGTAATCCACCCCAGTCTCTCTAAAATTTCTCGTGCCGCATCAGAGACGATCAGCACCTGTGGTTCACTGCGAATTGGCCATCCTCCCATCGTCTCTGCACTCTGTTAGTTTTTCTCAACACACAGTAATCGCAATGGAACAGCACAACACAGTGAATTAGAATAATGTCGTTGAAAATTTGTTATTTCCTAAAATGCAGGGATTTGGTTCACATACAGGTAAAGAAATCTCGATATTTGATCTGCATGCAGACATCTGCGCCCCCCAAATGGATGATAGGTTGTCCTCGACCGTCAATTGAGAGAGGCAAGTGTGGCACAGCAGTAGTACAGCAATAAAAAGCAGGCGTAATTATGATACATTCAATCAAATTATAGCAATTACTAAAATCAATGCATGTGATGAATCGATAATGGATAGAAAATCATTTTGTAATGATTCAAATATGAGGAGAAGGGACAGCATAAGATAAACATAAGTACAATTGCATTATTTACTATTTCAAACTAATATGATCGATTTGTAATGATTTTCATGTATAATAGGTTCAGAAGTAAAGGTAAGGGAGTCATACTTTCATTTGATATTTAAATAGAGATATAGGAAAAGGGTTAAATATAACTATTGATGTGTATAAATGTGACTCCAATTCCATCAGCAGAGCTCTGTTTCCCACAGGTGTCCATAACCTTGACAGAGTTTCTTTCTTACCCATGGAACCATTGTCCTTTATTTATGTTGAGGAAGTGCTTTTTGTTGAATATCATGACGGAGGCCATTGTGCTAGCTTGGTGACCAGATAAACCACAATGCCATTCACTGGGAAGAAGTGAAAGGTGGGCAGGCCAGCTCGTGATGAGACCTCCTGTTCCAAAGACTTCTTGTTTTTGCAATTTTCTATTGGACCATATCCCTACTTTGGTGGCCATGATGGGAATGCCACTTCACTGCCTAACTTATGATCACGGTAGGCTGGCTCTTGATGAGACCCCCAATCCTCCATCTGCAAAATCATCAAATTATTAATAAAATATGTAAATATTTTTTTTCATATAGCACTTTTCCTTAGTTATTCATAAAGGATGGCTCAACACTCCTTAAGAGTAGGGATGGTGGAAGAAGTCTGAACATCTCAATAGAAAATAATATGCCTTTATTCCTATTCCATAAATAAAAATCAAAGAAAATTATAGCATATGGGAAAGAACCAGTCATGATAAAGATAATCAATCGAATTAATTCAATGGTAATAAAGTAGCTAAATTATGTTATTGATCATGCCCCTTTTCCCTTTTTTTTTATCATTACTAGAAAATTTCCTAAAAAATGACGATTTCTTTTGATTTTCTGATTACAGTAAGCTTTAATTTGTATGATTGTATATAAATGATATATTTGCCATTAGAAGAGTGATCAAAAATTCTCAAAATACTGGCTTAAAACAAAAAAACAATCCACTCAAAAAGGTGTTGTTCCTTTAAAGTATTCGGGGCACACATTACAAAGGCCCAAAGTGAAATATTTGCACATATGTTATATATGAGCCAATGGTTTAAATAACTATCGGGCGGCGAAACAAAACTTATAACAAAATATTAATAAAACTATATCATACGTCCGGACTTCAAAAAAAAAAAACCTGATTTCAATCACAAATTCGCGTTCCAAAATAGCCTGCTGATGTCACCCTAATTTGTGACGCAAAAACTTCATAGAATACGCCATATAAAAATTCGGGTCAGTTTTTTGGCTTTGCGTACGGAGGAAAAATGTGATGCGAAAATCAAATTAATTCCACCCTATAATGTTTCGGGTCCGGAATTCCACAATGCAGACGGGCCAAAAAATAACGCGATCGAATCGCCTGCTTCCATGTGGATGGATGATTTGGTCTGTGGTCTGTGGGACCACATTCTTCTGAATTAAAATCTCCCGTGTTTACTATTAAATTGTTCTGTTTCCAAAACAATACAGCGCTATGTTTTTAAGTGTGCAGGGACTGTGATTTCAAAACCAAAATTGATTGTTCATCAGTTTTAGAAAGCAGCTGTTTGACAGAGCCATTCAAACAGATTTAGAAAGTAGCGAGAGGACAGGGTAGTTGAAATTAATATTTCAACATCCCTCATTCACTGAGAATACCCTCCTTGGTGCCTTCTTCGCCAGACTACGATCTGTTCATCAACAGTTGTGAACCCGATGTCCGTTTCTTCGCCAAGCATCTTCACAACAGTCTTGTTTCCAGAGGATTGCGAGTATTTCTCGACAGCATAGAATTGCAGGCTGGACAATCCATACCTTCACAAATAAAAGACGCAATTAAAGGAGCCTCTCTCATTATTACTATTTTCTCTCCAAATTATGCGCAGTCACAAAGGTGCCTCCATGAAGTACTCCTCGCGCTGCTCTGTAAGCCGACCATTTTTTCAAAGGCATATAAGTGTCATTATACCGACGGCGGCCAAAGTGTCACTATTGCGATGGATGCCTCCAAACGTCGCAATTGCGACACTTAGACATTGTGTCACAAACAAAGCGTCGTTATTGCGATGGATGCCTCCAAACGTTGCAATTGCGACACTTAGACATTGTGTCACAATTGTGACGTTTGGAAGTAGCCGTCGTAATAGCGACACTTTGGGGCATTGTGTCGCAATTGCGAGGTATTCCTCCAAATGTCGCAATTGTGACACTTTGTCTAAGTGTTGGTATTGCGACACTTTTCTCTAGACGTCGGTATAGCGACGGTTTCGGGCGGGATTGAAAAAATTTGGGGAAATTTCCGACATTTGGTCAAAAGTGTCAGAAACAAGTGTCGGAATTTCCCCCAAATGTAGTAGTGTCGGTATCAAAATTGAAATTTTCTATTTATGAAGTGACACAACTAAAAATTACTGACATAAATGACTAATTCATATACTTGTTGTACTTGTTATTTGGTCATATTTTTATTCTTGGACTATAATAGTCATTTACATTAATCATTATTAATTTTGTCACTTATTATCTAGTCATATATTTTAATCCTAGACTAAATTAGTCATTAAATTTAGTCACTTTTAGTTTAGTCACTTATTATCTAGTCATATATGTTATCCCTGAACTAAATTAGTCATTTAAGTTAGTCACTTTTAGTTTAGTCACTTATTATCTAGTCGTATATTTTATTCCTAGACTAAATTAGTCATTTCAGTTAGTCATTTTTAGTTCGGTCACTTAAAATTGCTCAAATTTAGTAGTAATTCACTTGAAATAATTGTGGTGACTAACTTTTTTAGTCACCTAGTCATTAATTTCATCATTTTTTACTAGTGATGAGGGCATAGTTTGCAGACTGTTTCCTTATACATTTGAGGGGAAGGCCACTACATGGTATTTCACTCAACCTCCCCAAAGTATCATTTCATGGGTACAACTTGAATTTATGTTTCTGGAAAATTTTGGAGATGATAAACCATCAAAGGTTTTAGTTGATGAGTTGTCAAACATGAAAATGTGGAACAAAGAGAAGGTAAAAGATTGCAATGTTAGATTTTTTTCATTAAAAAAAAAACTTGTTGAATCTATGCCTACTAAAAATATATTTGTTTCATATTATGTAACGAATTTACCTCATGATATAGCCATGTGGGTAAAGAGAGCACATAAAACTACATTATAGGTGGCCTTTGAGGAAGTCGTTTCAGTAGAAAAGGATATTCTTAGTCTGAAGCCCAATTCGGATAAACAATCTGACATAGCTTCTTCTTCTAGCAAAAAATCAGAAACATCAAAATAATCCTCCAAAAGGAAAGAGTTTTATCCTTTTGATTTAGAAAGCCTCCAAAAGGCTCTCAAGAAACTGTCAAATTTAGAAAAGAATTCAGTCAGAAGTTCTTAAAATAAGTCAAAATTTAGGAATCCTTATAGGAAACCTTTCCAAAACAAACATGCTTCTCCAGCTGAGGGACTTACTACTTAAGGAATAATTGAAACCATACAAGCGATCATGATTATAACTACCTCTGATGAAACTAATGTAGAGGAGGATGAAACTCATATTGAAAATGAAGATTATTAACCACCACCTGTTATAGGTCACTCATAAAAAATATTATTTAAGGAATACCCCGATCCAATTGTTTCTAATCAACACCAATACAATACATGTAGTAAAGGATCTGCCAAAAAGCAATATTCTCTTCCTGCTAATAAACCCAAAAATAATAATAAAAATTACAGCATGTATGTATAAATTTGTTGTTATAAACTTAGATTATGACCCCAATGAATATCTGGAAAAAGAAAAAGAAAATATATCTATTTTTTAATTGTTGAAAATTCTTATAATTCGACAGAAAGTTCAAAAACACTTTGCTTAAAGTTCTGTCTCAAATAAAGTTGTTTCATACAAAGATTTAGCTAGCTTTGAAAGACCCCCATTTGATCAAATTCGGATTTTGAAGCATCCATCAGATAATCTCCCTACAAAAAAAATAAGACCACCCCCATTCTTTCTTGCGTATGAAATATTTAATCGCAATGTACATAATTGTATGATTGATTCAGGGGATTTCTTGAATATTAAGCCACTTTCAGTATGCAAGAAATTAAATGTCGAAATGCAGCCTTCTGAAGCAAAAAATGTTCAAATTGATAGGAAAAACGTAAAGGTAGTAGGATAACTTACTGAAGTAATCATTAGATTTTCATCTGATCACAGGGTTCACCAAACCATAGATATAGTAATTGCAGATATCCCTTAACCATATGGTCTATTTTTAAGTCGGTACTAGATGCACCTTTTTCAGGGATACATTTCCACAATTTTACCACATTTAAAGCTACCTTGGAAAGGAGAACCCAACAAGATTATAGTAAACAGAGAAAAATACATGTGACATGCAGTAACTGACATTGATGGTCCTAACGAACCAAGAATGTTTATTGATTCTTTTAATATTGATTCATCCTTTGATAATTTTGTTGTTGATATTTATCCTTTTACAAAAAATGAACAACAATATGAATTGGTGACTCTCAATAAGTTAGTTACAACAAATAAAAAATTTGTTGAAGTTAATCCTAATCCTAAATGTGAATTATGGTCTTTATATTTTGATGGGCCAAAGTCTAAAGAATGTGCAGGTGCAAGTTGGCTTCTCTTGGATACTAGAGGAAATAAAATATTTATTGCTTGTAGGATTGAGTTTGAGTGTAATAATAATGTTTCAAATTACTAGGAACTCATGCAAGGGCTCAAGAAGGCTTCAGATCTCAAAATTCAATGTTTAAAAGTGTATTTTCATTCTGAAATAATTAACAAATAGGTAAAAAATCCCATTCTCTTCCTTTCAGCTCATCTGAAAAATTCTCAAGCAGAGGTATGTAACTTGATTTCAAAATTTTGTTAGGAAATTTACCGCAGAGATAAAATATTTTATCGATAGGAAGAATAATCATGAAAAGAACCAGCAACAAAGCACAAACATAAACACAAATATTTAACCGGGAAAAACCCAACCAATGAAATTTCATTAAACATTGGCCAAAACCCTAGCCAATCCAGCCAAGTGAGCCTTCACCGCTCACCTCCAGGCCTACATTACAATGAAGCATTCCCAGCCTCTTATAGGCTCCATTACATGCAATACCATGGGACAAAACCATGGGTGCATGATACCATGTGCCCCAAAACCACTACTATTTACCCTAGTCAACATTGACTCTACCCCGATTCATGTTTACCTAATAATTCCCCCCTTAAACTTGACTTGGGGATTATTGACTAAATCCAGCCAAACCTGCTAAATCAGACAACCCCGCTCACTCTAGCTCTTCCCCCCTCAAATTTTTACCTAGGGTAATTGTTAACTTGACATCCCCCCTAACATCTAGGTCTAACCCAGACTTTGCCAGTGATTTACCCAGGGGTACGCATGCCATACCAGGTCTTACAGCAGTATGCCCATATACATGTAATAAATTTAACTCCATTATATATATATATATTGTTTCATTGTTGTTGTCCTTTGTGTAACCATTCTTTTACATTCATTGATGATGTCCATATAAAAAGAATCCATCTACCGGATTACATGGGTTACCAGCCTCTGTAACCGCCAGTTCTCTTCAGATACACAGATCATCAATTAATTAATCCACGTGCACATATCCTCTCTCAAGCTCTCTTCGATCTCGAACTTGGAGATCAATTCTTCTGCTATTGGTTTGAATATATTCCTAGTGGAGCTACCCTTCTCCACCATCAGCCATGATCTTGTTCTTCGACATGGTCCTCACGAAACCAAGTATTTCCTTTCCCTGCTATCCACGTTGTGAAAATTTATTAATCTTGATCCGTAACCATTGTTAGCCACCTATAAAATTTGTTATAGCAAAAGGTGGCTAAAAAATTTTTGAGCCTTCAAGGAACAAATTTTATTGCTAAAAATTTTTGGCTCTTGAATACTTTTGAAGGCCTCATGCCTCTGTCCAAATCTTCACTAATGTCCCTATTTTATACTCAGAATTTCTGCTGTTTCCATGAGTGAAAAACTGCTGTAAAATCATCATTCCCCCCCCCCCACTCAAAACTAACCTTCATTTTTCTCCCCTTTTTTCTCCATAAAACTCCTCTATTTTCATGATCCCTCTTCTTCCCTTCATGAAAAACATTTTTTACAAGGTTGAGAACTCACTTTTTAGCCTTACCGAAACCCCCAAATCCATTGAAAACTCTGAAAATTTTCATAAAAAAACAAGTTTTATTACTAAGGACTTAAGCCCCCTTGGACTAAGTCTTAAACCACTTCCTCTCCATGTGCCCCAACTCTAGAACCAAGCGCTAACCCCTTTCAGTGCTAATCGCATCCCAAAGTCCCAGCGCACAATTTTGTTTGCCATGTTTTAAAGAAGTTCCGATGCAATTTTAGCCCTTGAACACAGCCCCGATCTTATCTTTGTTTTATGTAATCCATGGTCCCACATCGGGCGCTAAGACCATTGAATAAACCATCTCAGATCAATATTTTTCTTTGTAAAATCAAAAAACCCTTTTTCCCAAAGTTTTGATCTAATGAGCCAAAGTCACGTGTTAAATATAAAATGGTTAGATTAAAAAGACCCGATCGCACAATCGCATCGGGGAAATTCACAATGGGTTGATTGAAAAGCCTGAGCCTGAGGCTCTGATTGCTATTGGCCCTTTGTTATGAAAAGCCCCGAGCCCATCATATTCCATAGACCTATGGCCCCGCAAATGGGCGCCTTTTCATATATATATTTTTTCCGCCCCGATCCACCAAAACTTTGTATTTTATTAGATTTTTTTGGGTTTTTTATATAACATAAGGGTTTTTTCTGCCGGTGCGTAATTTGAACCATCCCGACCATTGATCTGATCCTCAGATCAACAATCCGCGCAAACTCGCATCGCAGCATTTTCAATTGATCGCATTTAACATAATACCCCCCCCAATTGTCGATTCCCGATTGGTTGTCCACCGTTGATCTCCTCTTCACCTTCCGTGATCCAGTGGTCCTCATTAACTCCAATCACCAGTCTTCCCTCCTCTTCAAACCCCTCCGTTTCACTCTCCGCCGTCGATCTGATCTGTAGATCGACGGCCAGCGCTTAATCGCATCGGATTTTTCCATCGCATGTGTTATATTTCTTCCCCCGATCGGCCATTCCCTCCAAAATTTTCATCAGGTGCATTTGTTTTCTTGCCCTGATCGCTGACCTCCCGATTTAATATCCATTGTCGATTTTTGTGGGTCTAGTTGCATCTAACAGCTACGCTCCTCCCACGCCCTCTGTAGCAGTTAAACCCAGAAACGCGGGATTTCTTAATATGTTTTGTTTATTTTACAGGTCTCCAAGGTTTTTTCCATAATATGAAGGAAAAGAAAGCCGAGGGTGACGATCCTCTGGCCTTTCGCTTATCAAAGGGAACCATTCACTGGGCTCTACTCCATGTCTTGTCATTGCTTCATGAGGCAGTGATGCCTTACGAGCCCAGCGTGGCCCTGCACATCGACAAGACACTGTGTTATTAAAACACGATTTAAAGAGTATCAGTGTTGAAAACAGAGCACATCAGAACAGAATATTGAAGACCGATTTACGGGGATTACGGCTAAGATTGATTATCAAAAGCATAATCCCCCAAATTAAAACACAGTTAAAAGAAAATTAGAAGTGTTTTACAGACAGAAAGGCCTCCACCGCCACATTTGAGGCGAATTGATTCCTCCTAGCTACCATAAGTGCCACTTGTGCCTCAAAGCATTCAAACAGAGGCCGAAGTTATTGATCAAATGAAGATATTCACCTCAGTGCAGCCAGAGAGTTACTTCTGCAAAGAACTTAATGCAAAAAAAATCTACAGAGTTACTCCAAACATGACACAGAGCCTTAAAGTCAATAAAAGCTCCCACCGAGTTTTAATCTTAATTGTAAAACAGTTAATACAGCAACACACCTGTAAACTTTTCCATCGAGCCCCTCAAAGGCCGAGAAATCATTAATCTGTATTAATTTTCCGGAGAGATCTTTTATCAGATCTCACCTCCTCATTCTTCTATAAATACCTCTGTAGAAGATGAGAAAATGTCGGTTGATTAGGTTGCTGAACATTGTAATGTAATCGAGCTGAAAACTCTTGATTGTAAATAGTATTCACTAGCTCTCTGAGCTCTGCTTGTGATAGATAGGTTAGGTTGAGATGTGTAGATGATTTCTAAACTAAAGCATTGGACTTAAAGCTGTAACTGGTTTGGAGCATCAATACAAGCTGATTTATGGGATCCTGGTCTATGTTGACGGTGATGTTTTTCTCATTGTAACTTGTTATTTTGTTTTTGTTTTCACTGTTTTCATATTCTCTTATAAAGAACAGCATGCATAGAGTTAGGACCTATTGTATAACAAAGACTTCTCTTCCGACTAAAATATTTCAGGATTCAATGCTTTCTTCTTCTGTTCCATGTTATTCTCGAATGATTTAACTGTATTTTTGCCAATAATGTTGAAGCTCTGTTTTTAGTCATTTTTAGTTTGTCTATTGTTCTTGAATTTTATGTTCATATTGGGGAAAATCACAGATTAATTCAGTGAAGATATATGTCTTTGTCCAGTGTTGTTCCTGAAAGGTTAAATGGATATTTCCTTAACATTATTTGGCACATGGCCCTTTGTGGGTAGTACTTACCGCATTCAGGACCAATCCGTGTTTATTTGTGTTTGTCCCTGAAAGCACTGTTGTGCTACAGCGAGAGGGGATTGTAAAAGAGCCTGTCCATGAAGTCATTCCAACAGCCATGCCTTCAAGTTTCCCTTTGTTTTAAAATGTTTTCTATTGAAAGTGTATCAAAGGCTGGCTAGTTTAAAAGTACTTACCAGATCCTAGTTTGCTTTTATGTTTTTCTTGAGTCTATGTCAAAGGCTGGCTAGTTTAAAAGTACTTACCAGATCCTAGGCTGCTCTTTGTTCTACATCTGTTTAGTTCTCCTTCTTATTGTACCATTTCATTCCATAAATCAAACTTCAAAGAGATCCTTAGACATAGATGACTTGCCCCATGGACCACTATTGCCTCTTGCTGTTCCAATTAAACCCTATTATGACTCCATAGCCCAATGGACTAAAACCTGCAATTATCTATCTTCTTGGCCAAATATTACTCTGATTGCTTACAACTTCTCACCTTTGAAATTCTTTGCATTCAAGACTTTCCACCTCAAACATTTTTCCTGCTCAACCCTTCAAAAACAAAACAAACCCTTGGCCTTCATAACTAGCCTAATATAATTACCCCAAAATTCAAAGACAAATCCATCTTTGCACTTATTGGAGAGATCCCTCTCCGGATTCAGGAGGGCTAGATCCTAGAATCCCAAAGTTGGTTGAAACGATGTTGTTTCTATGATTGGACTTTTCCAATCTTGCTAATTACAAATTCCCAACAACCATAACACTTCAGGGGTATCCCAATTTCTTGTACATGTGAAGGTATTGGTGTTTTCGAATTGTTGACAGGGAAGGCAGTCTTGTCCATCGTAGCCATAGCTGTCACTCACTTCCTCCACGACTACTGAAACTCTTGCCACGTCCACGTCCTTTTTTGAGGCTCTGATCTCCTCTTGATAACTACACTGAAATGATGTGAAGGAGCTGAAACCAGATCTGTCTGCACAACAGAATCCCCAGTTGTAGCCTCTAGAGCAATCCGAGCCTCCAAAGCAGGGTGAGCTCCGACGGGCGGTTCAACAGGACGAGACTGAACGGCCTTCTGAGAATCTTTTATCAATTTCTTTCATGAAACGAATGTGGTCTCATCCGTCCTCAATTATATATGGAATCGTTGTCTTCCTGGTGGAACCGAAAAAACGACTACCCCAGGAGGTGACGACGAGGTTTCTTCCACCATTGTTTCTTTGTACTGCCAGAACAAATTATTATTATTATTCAATAAATCAATCCCCATTATGATATCACCATATAAGCAAGCTCCACCAACTTCCGGATTTCTGTCCACCGAAGAAGAAGATCAAATCTTTCCCGAAGAATATAAAAACTTTCTCCCTCACAGAATTATTACGACTGTCATATACTCATTATATTATATCCTTCCTCAATTGGAAGATTACTAAAAAAAAAATTCGAGGAAATCCAATCGTCACTAGATCAAATAAAATACACGCAGGATCCGGTCGTAAGAATTGAACATTGATGAATTTATCAATCAAAGAATCAGAGACCTGAAATTGCATCTCGCCCTCTCATCCTCTAGGTGGAACGATCAACACATTGCATTGCTCTGATCTAGCCCTGGGCTCTCTTTTTCAGGCCCATCTCCTTGGCCGTGTCGAGAGCTACCCTAATCATGTCCTACAACGATGGCGTTGGTCTTGCTGCTTACCAGAATCCCCCAATGTTTGCAGACCACCAATGTCTCTGTTTGCACACTTAAGCTCCATCTTTGACCTTCTCGTACCATCATGGAAGCACTCCTCTTTTGCACAGTTGCATGGATGCGCCATTTTGACTCTCTGTTAATGATCGATCCACACCAGATCTGCTAGATCTGTCTTTTGCATACGCAAATCCATTTGTGTTAAAATTCTACACAACAGATCTAGCTTCTTCACACGCAGATCTGACCAGATCTAGATGTAGATCTGACACCTTCACACATAGATCTTCCCTTTTACGTATATCTCTCCAAAAAAATTTCACGTGATAGCAACAAACTATTGATATAGCAAAATCATTAAACTTAGCTCTGATACCAATTGTTAGGAAATTTACCGCAGAGATAAAATATTTATCGAGAGGAAGAATAATCATGAAAAGAACCAACAACAAAGCACAAACATAAACACAAATATTTAACCGGGAAAAACCCAACCAATGAAATTTCATTAAACATTGGCCAAAACCCTGGCCAATCCGGCCAAGTGAGCCTTCATCGCTCACCTCCAGGCCTACATTACAATGAAGTATTCCCAGCCTCTTATAGGCTCCATTACATGCAATACCATGGGCCAAAACCATGTGTGCATGATACCATGTGCCCCAAAACCACTACTATTTACCCTAGTCAACATTGACTCTACCCCGAGTCATGTTAATTACCTAACAAATTTTGCATCTAAAATTGTTGCTATATACCTAGGCATTTAAATCAGGAAGTTGATATATCAGCAAATGTGGCATCTAGATTGATTCCAGCAGAAGGTTTTGAACCTAGTTATTTTTCTATTGAATTGATGTTTAGACAATCCATACCCGATAATGTGACTAATTAGAGGGTGTTTGATCATAATCAATAGATTTTGGAGTTTCTCCACACAAATGACAATTTTCGTGATATCGTGATGGATGAGACGACTCATAAGGAGAACCTACGTGTCAACGGTCAATAAAAGAATCAACTAATTTAATAAATTATATCCCACGATATGTTATTAGGCTTGAAAATTTTTATGATTTATAGGATATATTTAAGAAAACTATAAATTGTAACCATGAAATATGAGGTATTAATTTGGGAACCAAGGATAAACCTTAAAACATAAATTTGGGTGTTAATTGTACTCCTCAAGAAAGGGCAGATTTATTCATTTATTTAAATAATTTAGAGGCATTTTTTCCTAGGATTGCGAGGACCTTAAAACTTTTGATCCTAATGCATTACAACACACGATGCCCATTAAGCCCCATACTAACCCTTTTCAATAGAAGCTCGGAAAAATCCATCCCAGCTTGGAACCATCTGTCAAGGACGAGTTGAACATGCTCTTAGATGCTAATATCATCTTCCTTGTCTGGCATACCGAGTGGGTTCCAAACTTAGCTCCAGTGAGAAATGAAAACAAAGATATTTGTCTCTGTGATGGCTTCATAAACTCAAATAATACCTCTGATAAACATGACTATCCAATGCCTTCCATGGAGAAGATACTACAATGATTTTATGGTTTTGAGATGTTGTTCCTTTTGGATGGTTTCTCAGGGTATAACCAGGTTATGGTAACTCCCTCAAACAAGTTAAAAAAAACCTTTAGAACTCCATGGGTAAATTTTTCTTATAGAACGATGCCCTTTGGCCTCATTAATGTAGGAGAAACATTCTAAAGATCAATAGATATATCATTTTGGGGGTTAATCAATGAATCTATGGTCATTTACTTAGACGATGTTATCATATATTCAAAACATAGATCTGAACACCTTTCCCATATTCGAGTAGTGTTTGATCGTTGTAGAAAAATTGACATTCACTAAATCCTAAAAATTCCATTTTTGTATTCAGAAAATGGAAATTTCTAGGATGCATTGTATCAAAAGAAGGAATTATGATTGTTCAAGAAAGGATGCATGCTATTGACATTTTTTTGCCTCCTAACTCTTAAAAAACCATGTAATATTTTATTGGTAAGATAAATTTCGTAAGACTATTTTTCCCAAGATTTTCTGAGATAGTGAAACCACTTCAAGCTCTTGTAAAGAAAACTATTGTTTATAAGAGGGTTGACCCAAAAAAACAAGCTTTTGGCACCATAAAACAAACTATTTATGAAGCCCTTATCTTCATGAGCCTTGACTTTCCAAGGATTTCATACATATACTTTTGCTTCTGATTTTTCCTATGTTGTTGTTCTTACATAGAAAACACAATCTGATATTGAAATCCCCATTGCATTCATGAGTTTTTCTTTCAAGGGAGCTAAATTAAACATCCAACGGTAGATAAAAAATCATTTGCAATCTTTAAAGTTGCAAAATATTTAAGATATTACCTGCTTAAATCCAAAACAAAGGTAATAGTTCCCTATGCGGCAGTGAGAAATTTACTTGTGCAGAAAGAGTTGGGAGATAAAAGATCCCATTGGATGATAACTCTCCAAGAATATGACTTGGAGATTAAGTCTGCACAAATAGTGAAAGGCCAAGGTCTTTGTAAGCTTTTTTTTGAGTTTGTAAACCCTTCTAATCAAGATTCTTGTTCTGATGATGAAATCTCTTTGCTGCAAAATGAAGTTTGTTGTATTTACGATAATCTTAATTCTTGGTATACTGACATCAAGTTTTATTTTCAGGATGATACAACACCATCACATATTCCACCTAAGAATAAAATAACATTAATTTTGAAATCTTCCCCTTATCAAATTATTAATAATGTTTTGTTTCGTAAAAATTATGATGGTTTTGTACTCCGTTGTCTAGAACAAGATGATGCCCATCGTGTCCTTCATGAACTACATTAAGGTCCTGCTCGTGGTCATTTTGGCGGAGAACCCACCACTCTCAAAGTGCTAAGGGCTAGTTATTATTGGCCTGCATTGTTTAAACATGCTCATGCCCTAGTACAAAATTGTGAATCTTTCCAAAATATTGTTGGTAGGGCTAAAAAACCAACTTTTCTACTTCAACCCATTAATGTTGAAGCTCCTTTTCAACAATTGGGTCTTAAAATTATTGGTCCTGTGAATCCTCCATCCTACAAACAACACATACATTCTAACAACTACATATTACTTCACCATATGGGTGGAGGCAATACCCTTGTGAGTATTCAACATAAAACAGGTAATTGATTTCCTTGGTTCTCACATTGTTACTAATTTTGGAGTCTCGAAATCACTAGTGTTTAACAATGCCTCTAACTTTTCTTCTCAGGAAATTGATTCTTGTGATTCTAATAAAGGAATTAACATTAAATAGTCAACAAACTATTACCCCCAGGGGAACGATCTTGTTGAGTCATCAGTTAAGAATTTGATTAAAATACTAAAAATAATTGTTTCTGAGCACCATAAAAATTGGCATACTACCCTTTTTAATGTGCTTTAGGCTGATAGGGTCACCCCTAAAGCTGTTTTCGGGGCAAAGTGTTTGCCTTTCATTAAATATGTCAACCCTGGGGTTTCGTAAGCTTGCGAAGCATGCATGCACTATATGTGCAAGAAATTATCTTTCAGTTTAGATCAATCTAACTGCAAAATAACGAAAACCAATTCATCTCATCTATGAAATAAAATAATGAAAATGAAATTAAAATAACCTATGAAATCAAGTAACGAAAAGAAACAAAGAAAATTCAAAATAAAATATAGCGCGCGCAATCACACTTGCAGGAATTGAAATTTAAATCTAAGAAAGCATTTCAAAACATGTAAACGAAAACAACTAAGGTACGTTCAATCACTCTAGCATCAAATATGGGAGTATGATATAATCACCCTCTCTAGATGATGTATAAGCAACTGATTATACTTTAGTCTTTAAATCTAGGAAAGCAATTAAAGCATGCAAAGGGAAAAACTCAATAATTGCATGAATTAAATATTCAATCATTCAGTCTAGAAATATGATAAAATCAACTTCTTGGAATGACCTTTAGGAACATTAGTGATGCAATTAAATGAGGATCTAAAGCAAATGTAAAAAGCATGCAAAGTTAACTAATGTATGTTTTGATTTACTCCAACATTCAATATGAAGTATTAACCTTTTGAGATGTTGTGTAAGAAATAAATTATACCTTAGTTTCTAAGTTCCTAGAAAGCAAGTAAAATGTGCAGATTAAAGACTCAATAACTGTATGAATTATACATTCAATCATTTAGTTTAGAATCATCATCTTGAAATTACCTTTAAGAACATCCATTGATACAATTAATTGATATTTATAATCTAGGAAAGAAAATGATAAAACAATAAAAGAAACTATATAACTGTGAATTCTTATTGCTTCAAACTTAGTTCAATTTGAAAATAGAAAGATCTATCCTCGTGAAATGTTTCAGAAGAACAATGATTACATAGTTACTCTAAAACTAATACTAAGAAAGCATAGAAAATTTAATCGATAAAAGCGAGTAAATCTCACACATTTTAGGCAGTTGATCTAAAAGTATGAGAGATGGTAAATCGAGATGCTCCATATGTAATCAAAACCAAATCAAAATGAAGGAACATTCAAGAGTAAGGTGCCACAATCTAATTATGTATTCAAAGCTTGAGCATAACTCCAATTTTACACATGATTTGATAGGAGAAAGCTTCCCCTATTTATACAAAAGATGAGAAACTATCTCATTAATGAGAGTCCATGAATCTCTCCCTATATCTCTAGAGTTACAATCCAAATAGAAAGTGATAAGGCACATGTCTTCTTAGAGTTACAATACAAATAGGAATGAGACACATATCCTTATGATCCCATGATCTTCTCCATTCAAATTCGAATTTGGCCTTAGGAGACCACATAAGAGTCTTCTGGAAGATTATTTTTTACCTACACATGGCAAAAAACTCATTCCACTTGTTAGGTATAAGTATGTGCATATTGTTTTCTAATTTTTAACCACAAATTCACTTAAAAATACTAGGAATTAATCAAGTTTGGAAAAACATAAATGTAACCCAATAGTGGTAATGGTAAGGTAAATGTAATGAAATGGAGGTGGAGTGAAGGTAATGGAAGTAAATGACAATTTCAAGGCCCAACAGCTGCCATTGGTAACTCCACTTTCTCTCTTCTCTATGGCAGAGAAGTCATTATACCACCCAATATTTTCCTTCTCTACAATTGTCTCAAAAAGTCCAATAAGTTAAGTTTTATGCCATGCAAAAAAAAAAAATGATTTATTAAAATGAGAAGAAGTAAGAGAACAATCAAAGTGTCAATTGCATCAACACTACCAGCTTCTCAAATGTTGGTTTGATAGAAAATATTCTTCTAACACAAATCTAGAAGTAGCAGAATTGGTTTTAAAACGGGATAAAACCAATGAAAACAAAGGGGAACATCCCAGATTTCAGAGTTTATGGCTAGGACCATTCATTGTTATAGAAAAGATTGGTCACAATATGTTTCACCTGCAAATTTGGAAGGTTGGGTTGAACCTCTTTCGATTAATGGCCAACTTTTAAAGAAGCACTTTTCTTGAGTCCCTTCTGAGTTTTTGTTTCTCTGTAAATATGGTTTTTCTGTGTGATTTTTACTATTATATTTTTTCTAATACTCTTTTGGTTTGCTTGAATTTTTCCACAGCCACAAAATATGTTATCTTGTCTAAAACATTGTTACAAGGAAATATTAAATCATATGGTACTTATTTATGTCTTAATTTTCTGGCATGTTGTAGCTTTAGCTCAATTTTTTGTTCAAAATTTCTAATTATTTTAATTAGCATTACACATAGTACAAAGATAATTGGTTCACTAAGTTAGTCACCAATTGTTGGCAGCCCATCATACTCCCTTCTCATTTTGCAAATGATATGGGCTACTTCTCAACTTTACCTTTGGGTTTTTGTTTTTCAATTTTTGCCTTTGATTTACTATGACAATAATGGTTTTCAATGCATAAATTTCCTTTTTCTGAATGATCATTTGACATCTCCTTGATTTCTTTCATATGTGTGTTCATTTTCATATTTGCTTTTGATATTTTCTTAATGAATTTGTCTTTCATTCAGTCCTAATATAAAATGGGCAATCTTTGTCTTCTTGTCCTCTCTCCAATAAGTTATTTAAGGCCAATGAATTTGCATTCTCTGTAAATGTTAGAGTGAATAAGGCTGTTGCAGAATTCTCATTATGTAGCATCCTTACCTTATTTTAAATTTGCATATTCTTATGCCTCTCTAACATTTTATTCCCTTTGTTGAATGCATAATATATATGTATGGGGCTTAATACCTATATTTTTCTACGTTCATGTATGGTCATTATTTTATGGAATATAAACCTTGTATTCAATCTGTGCTTGATTGATATTTCAGTTGGTCTATTTTCCATGTTTATTTTTATACCTACTATACTATGACATAATATATTATACTTGGTTTAATTTATCGATCCAATGGTTGATTAAGGGTTATGAGTTTGTGTTCATGCATTTCGAGATATTTCAGTCAAAACTTATCGACCTGCAATCATGAGATATTATACTCCAGGGTTTTGAATTATGGTTTCAGGATTTGTATTAGACTCTTGTGGGTCATTCGTCATTCCTTTCTTCTATGATTATCCTGATTCGTGCCATTTTTAACATATCCACTATCCATGATTGTTTTTACCTCGCAACTATCATTCTTCATGTACCATACCCTCAATTATTGATCTCCAAATTATTCTCTAGGGTTTCGACCTAAATGACTCTCGATTGTTTCATATTTTGTCTCATTTTTCTCTATCTTTGTGGTGAGTTAGGTTTTTTCGGTCATTCATTGGTTGCATGTTTACTCTCTGTGTTTTTCCTTCGATTTTAACTGAAAATATATCAAATTATATCCATGGCTCATGTTTTCTGGTCATAAGCCATTGGGACAGAATTGGTTGAAGCATATGAGATGTGCACACCTATTTTGCAAAGTAGACCAGTGGGATTTTCTCCAATTATTTCAAGGGTACATTCAAGGTGTTGTATAAACCTTTTCCTCTTAATTTAACAGCAAGAAAACCCCAGTGGGCGATAAGGAAATTGTGGTAGATGTTGATTTTATCATAGAAGCCACACATATCCCTATTAAAGGAGAAAAATGGTTGAAAAAATGTGAAGTGCGCAATATCCCCTAGGAAAAACTTGTTGCCAACATGGACTATGTATATCACGTAAAAGGTATGCCTATATCTTCTTTGAAACCCAAATGGAATAAGTTGATATGGTGCATTGATCTGTTTCTTGTGAAGGATGTTATAGTTTGGGTTTTATCTACCATATAAGGCTACTAATGGCATTTCTCGGTCATAAGCTCAATTTTCCTTTTTATTGGTATATGAGTTTAACAAAAATGTCTCGCACTTATCAATTATGACGGAATAATTTTGAGAGATCGCTCTTCCATCAGATTCTTATTTACATATTGGTTAAACACCAGTTGAAAAAATTGGGGATCAATGGGATTATTTCCCCAGTCAAAATCAGTTTGACAAACCATAACTTTCCGGAGAATTTGACCATCACGTCCCTTTATACCTAATCCTTATCTGGGTGATTCTGTCGAGTCACCTTCTCATCATTCGTCATAGGATGAGTTTGAAGAATAATTTCAAGAGGAAAACCCTTGTATATTAGAGGATAACAAGGTTGACAACCCAAAACCCACTCTCGTTTGCTTGACCAGAAGTATGGCTGAAAGGCATTGTTGAAAATCGTGGTAAAATAAAATAGGAATTCAAGGATAAAAGGAAAATCAAACCATTCAAGGATAACCTTCAACCTGATCCTATGTCTCCAGAACCTACATTCAAAGAAAAGATTAGTCAAGAAGAAAATAATTGTCAATCTTAGGTTAAAATTAAGTAAATTAGAAGGAAAATCACTGGAGCTAGAAAAAACAAGCATGAAAATTCTCATTTGAAAGAAGTGTTTGTAGATTTGGAAGTTTTTCTTAAGCCTTAATCTAAGAATATCAAACCTCATGTTGAAGAATCTGTAAATCATGGTGATTTTGAACCTAAAAAACATTAGAGTGTCAAAACAACTCCTCGCAGTTTTTCTGACTCTAATCCTACTTTGTTGGATCAATTATGGAATCAACAATTCTTATTTACTATTCCACACTTTGGTAAAATTAACCAGTTACTGAAAGAAAATGAACAACTCAGGGCTTCCTGTCAGGCTAAAGAAACTCACCGAGAACAAAAATCCACCAGCTCAGACAACAACTCTCATATCTTGGATATGCATTCATTGTAAAATCATCTCAGGTCAAAGTAATTATTCTTAATATCTTGATAATCAAAGTGATTCTAAATAAATATTTTATTTTCTATCCATTTTATAGCCTTAGATATATTTAGGTAAGTGTTTTTTATGATTTTATTATTAAAATTAAAAGGGTGTTATGGAATCACAGATTCTATAACGACCTTATTCTTTCTCAATTGTGTCAAACAATAATATTATTTTCCTTAAGTTGTAATAGGTCCCTGTGTTGGTTGGAACATTTCTTTTCTAGGGAAGGATCACTTTGGATACCATCCAACTATTGCAAATGTTTCCAAAATAATTCCTATTAGTTCCTGTTTATTTCCTTTGTCTATTTAGATGTGGTTGATAGGCCAAACAAACAATTATTATTATTTTGTAAAAAAGAAAGTTTTAAATTTCAATTTATTTCGGATATAGTTAGTATAAAAACTGACATATAAACCTCTTATTTTTCATGAGAAGGGGGGATACCCATAGTATTATATGGGAGACTCTGGAGAAGAAATGTTTTAAAATTACATGTGACTTTTGAATTACACTATGAGTATAGAGGATTGGTTTTATCCAGTTAATTACTTATTATGTTTTGAATTTTTCCATAGTCATTATTATTGATGCACCCTCCAGGTGCAAGCTCTCACAGTAGGTTTTGTCCTGATCTAAGTGGCACTTTATGCCATCAATACTCTGCTCACATTAATGACAAAAATAGTCAAGTCAAAATTTATTTATTTTTATCATCATAGAAAAAGGGTATGGAGGGGAAACGAAAGAATAAATCCATCAATCATCTCTCGAAACATCCCACCGAGTACTTATCTCATCTCTCTTTCATAAGAGTTGCCTATCACAATTTCCTCACAACTTCAATATACTTTAATTTATGTGTAACAAATTGCCACGAGCATGTTTATAAATCTTAATAATGGCGCTGACCTAACAAAGAATCTCTCAAGAATAAATTACATCTGAAACTAAGAATGTAAAGGCCAGCTTGATTACAATTGTCTCCTTTGAGTTGAGTCCCCTGCATGACATCCTTCCCTCTGTTGTGAATAATACAACAAGATAATTTCAAGATATGAATGCCTCTACTTTTTTTCTGGTAATTCAGTTCCATAAAATGCATCTCATCCCATCTTCAAATTTAAGTATATCTTAACTTAAATCTACTTAAGACTATACCATCTTGACGTTTGCCTCAAATACAGTTGCATCTGAGATTAATCATCAGAGATCGTTGCTATTTGTTAACTAGTTGAGGTTTCCTTCTCCAAGTAGCGATTTCCTACTAGATCGACACTATGGTCAGTCAACTCCCTTTCAACGAAATCTAAAAATATTTCTTCTCCAACAAATTAATTTACTTCTCAAGCTTTGTTTATGAAAAACCACAAAATCCCACACTGCAACACATCCTTTTTTTCGTAAATCAGCATTTGTATTAAAGAGAAAATATTGTACATAGTGATACAAAATGGTTATGCTGGTTGAGGTTCAAAAAGGGACCCCTGTCAACTAGACATAACAAGTGACAAAAACACTACACATTCAAAAAAACAGAAATCCTGGTTACATTTCGCTTTTCCCCAAAGGACTTATAAAGTCGCTAATGCTTCCAACAAACCTTGGTCATCCTACTAAGTAAGAGGCCATCGCCAACCTGCAAATCGATGGCATTGGTCGCAAACACAAAAATGAAAATCCAGCAAAACATGCGAAGGTCGATATTACCCAAGGGGTTAATCCTGTTCACCAGCGATCTCTTTCTCCTTACTGGCAGCACTACTTGGACCAGCATTCTCCTCTTGAACTAAATCATTTCGGGTTTGAAATGGCAGATCACTGTTTTCTGATTGGTCTCATCCGAAAACTAGATGGACACATTTTCCACATACTTTAGACAAGTCTTGAACAGTTGAAGAAAGCCCTTGAGTCTCTTCGACTGTTCATGCATCTCCACAGCTGTAACACCCCCAATTTGTGTGTTGAATTTTTAAAGTTAGACATTTGAACTTTAATCCTAAGGGGGTGGACCCCAAGGGATGAGTATGGTGTGAATGTATTTGCATATTTTATTTGAGGAAATAAATAAAATGATTGTGCATTTTGACCAAAAAGAGAATTTGAGATCACTTGCCAAATCCATGAGGATGGGTAAGGCAACAAATCCCCAAAAATCTTTCAAAAATCCTTGAAAGAAATTAATTTAGATTTGAGGAGGAATCTAAATTTCCCCAATGAAGAGGAGTAGTTGGGAAGAGGTGAGAAAAAGCTGGAAAAGCCGAGGAAAAGCTTAAAGCAGCTTTAAAGAGTCCCAAAATGGGAAGCCTAGGCTAAACAGGAAAGAAAGCATCCTGCTATTCTGGACGCAGAATTAGAAACATGCTTTGGGGAAATATGAGCTTAAATAAGCTGCTCCTAGGCAGATCAGAGGTTGATCTATTCTAGGAGGTGATCTCTGCTCGGGGGTGAGTCCCGGGAGACAAAGAGGACTCTAAGGTTGGGAGGTTGGTCATTTTGCAGATTGTGGTATGTTCTGAGATTCTTGTTATTTTGTCTTATGACAGTATGAATTGGCTACATAAAAATAAAAACAATGAATTTTCATTAAAATGAGAAATTTTGGTACTACATTTAACAGAATCTATCCTCAGGCATTCACCTTCCAGATTTTGTTTTGTTGTAGACCAGAAATCCATGTAGGAGAAACCCCAGAAACTCTAAACCAAGGTTGGTTTAAATGTGAAGTCCCTTAGTTCCCATAGATAATTAAATATTATTTTGTTCCTGTGGATACAAATGGGATGATATGCTTATGTTATACTAGAGAACATTATAGCAAGACTAAAGTTACATGATACCAATCAAAAAAAAAAAAAAAAAAAAACTGAGATGCTAGTATATGGTCTTCGAAATGGTGCTAGAAAAAAAAAAGAATAATTTTTTCTCTATATGATTTTGAGAAAAATCTATAAGTGTGTATATTTTATTCCAATTATAGCCTTACTCCTTGAAAACAAATATCATAGCAAAATAATTTATAATTAAGGTCCTTTAGTTAAGTGCTATTAAACACATATAGGCATCCTTCAAGAGAAAAAAAAATAACATTTAATAGCAAGGATTCTGAATTCTTATTAAATCACAAGGAAATTCTACAAGGGTTATATTACTCATAGAAATTATAGGGTACTTTGTATTTTAAATTCCGTTCTAACCCTTGAAACAAATAATATGGCATTAGAGTTACTCTATGTTGAATGTATAGCATTAATGGAACGATCGATCACATATGTATGCCTTTAGAAAATATAGGTATATATATATATTAACAAGTAGCTATAAAAATCCAATTAAGTCTTTTTAACCTTTAACACATATGAGATATATATATATGAATTTTCATATGTCACGCGGACAACATAACTACAAATCTTACATTTAAACCACCTATATTAAGAAGGGAACATAAGTATGCAATATAGGTATATATATGAGCATACATGTCGAAAAGGGGACATAACTATAAACCAACGAAATATATATGAGCACTATAGCCGTGGAAACTAGCGTACAGTAAAGCTACCTTAACATGGATAGGATACCATAAGAACAGCAACTATATAATTGCCGAGATTTAAACAAATACCTTGTTTCATAGTTTATATAAATGCAGAAACTAAATAATAACTCGTCTCACAAATTCCTGCAAACCATAAACAGATGAGTAAAACAAGGAGAATATCTATGTTCGCATAACATAACCATCACAAGTTCGTAGAACCGTGTTAAATAAAACAAAGAGATCGTTATGCTAATCGTAGAACAAAGTTAAATAAAAACAAAGAGATTGGTTATGCGAATCGCGAGGAATGTCGTTAAATAAACCAAGTATTTATTATGCGATTCAAATCCCGGTGTTATCGTGTTTATAATGACTGCGTTATAAAGTAGGTCGACCAAAACAAAATTTCTCTCCGGCAACCACCATAAACCAAGCCGCGATGTTGTCGAACCTTGGACTCATCGTATGAACCGGATACCAAACTCCGTGAACTAACGCGTTCAAACCAATGGCCGACAAGACCATTGGGTGGTCAAGAGCCGCCCGAAATCGACTTTAATATGTTCAAGGTGTCAAAGGTATTATGCTACCACTCCCAGGAGCAACGTGACTTATGCTTGGGAGGTATACTATCGTCATAAAACAGTAAGATTAACAGTGTTGAACTTTCGTAATGAAGATAGACGACCGAAGAAAAATAATTTAGGGTTACCTGAGGGTAGAATCCCCACCCCTGCGTCACGCTGATAGTAACCACATTAAAATGTGAAAACCATACGAGGTGCGATGGATTTGAACGCTGGTGGGGTACCGACTGGCAAAGCTGGGGGGCGGGGCAACCTACGATCCCACACCCGGACGTTAGCCATCGGAGATACCTGCAAATAGTCGACACATGGAATAGGTATTAAACGCAGAAATAATAACTTCAGGAACCCAAAACATTCATAAGTTTCATGACAAGGGTTACCTCCTAACGAAATTACAAAATTGTGGTAAGAATAAAATACAGACGTAGAATGCGCCTCAGAGTACAAAAGTTAGATCTTTACCAAACTTACCACAGGAATGGCCACCGTATCGCCCGAAAAACAAAGAGACGAGGTAAAGATCTACAGGCGAATTGAAATATTAGACGAGAGAAACCAGGGACGACAAACCCTAGACTTCCCTGCCATGATTCACCTTGCAACTTAGATCTGGTAAATAGATCGACACAAGTATGTCTAGTTAAAAGCAAATTCGAAACCCTAATTCATCTGCCACAGACCTCCAGAAAATCCCGAGGCCGATTTCGTCGACTGGAGAGTACCAAGTGGTGTGAAGGGGCACAGAGGAGGTAAGGTATTGTGGCACGTAAACGCAGAGTTAAACCTAGATCGAGCTATTACCATAGGGCGAGCTCAGTGTACCCAGTACTCGTAATAGACAAGCTGACAGTTGAACTCCACCCGTCGAGTGCGTAATGGACAAGGTACGAGGTACGCCGCCCAGGCGAGACATTGCTCCTGCACACCAAAAAAAAAGAAACCAGCGAAAGATTTTAACTCCACCCACACGTCAAGCTAGATGATCCGAATTCTGAGTTAGGCGGCCCATATCATACAGATCGAGTACGAGAAGTGAGTACTCTGCGTATGGATCATGACGCGTGTATGTGCGGCTTGCAAAACCAAAACAACTATAGTGTTAACCCGAGTTCAGAGTTCATAGGGTTTACGCCATTGGACCGACGGACAACGTTATGCGCGGAGATGGTACGCATAGCTGTATAAACGGATAAGAATTGCCCACGCCACGGTCTTTCCGAAAACAAAATGGACTGGAATACCTGCATAACGAATGTCAATCAGGGTTGGACACGGATGTTTCGAAGATTCCAAATGACAGGCGAAAAAAAAAACCTAACTCCAGACCATACATATCTATATAGGCATCAAAAATTTGAACGCTACAGTCATACCACGGTCAACATACACGGATATGTATATATATCCCCGGCGTCAAATTGATTACCTACCCATGGACGATTCAAATTATTCACATTAAAACTAACCTCAGTTTAAAGGCCAGCCTGTAAAGATGTAATCGCTAATTCAAAGGATAGAGATACGTGGTATGAAATGTAGGCAGGGGTTAGAGATGCGAGCGCGCGCCTCCAATTAATGATTAACCGTGTAAACGCATACATACGGTACATATGTATATATATGTTATGAAATGGTCATTATATATATAAGTTTATATATATGAGAAGACGTGTTATATATAGAAGTTTATATAAGATGGTCATTATATATAAGTTGGGATATACTTATATCGTATGTGTATTGGACTATATGTGGATAGATGGAATATACCGTAAGGGCCTTAAGAGAAGCATAAGATTTTATGTTCATGGGTATATTGCCCACTTTGGGATTAGTAAAGGTATATTAAAAATTTTAAATGAGAAATTGAAGTGGTATAGAAAAAGGCACAATAGATGGAAATAAATTATGATCTTAGCATTCAGATAACTAGGAAATTGAAGTATAAGAAAAAAAAAAAAAAAAAAATTGTGTCTTCTTAAACTGGAGATGTTACAAATGGTATCGGAGCACTGGTTACAAAAATTGGGCTGTCAATTTTGTGCTCACTACTTATACATATTTTGTGTTTTTTTTTTTAAGTTTTATAAACCTTTGCTAATCTGTGTTGTAAGTGTGTATAGTTGAAATGGCTGAAGGTGAAGGGATTTATGTGGATCTGCGGGATGAGTTTGCTACTCCAGATCCCAATGCCCTGGTACTGGCTATGTTGCACAGGCTGCAACGAGAATTGGCTGAATTGAGAAGCCAGAATGACATGTTGTCATCAGCCAGTAAGGAGCAGGAAAAGCTCATCAGAGAACTAACTTCCCGGAACAGCCAAGAAGGCGAAGGTTCCGGAAAGATAAAGATGGATGAGTCGGATGATGATGATGCTGCTAGACAGCAACATAAACAGAAAAGAGAGTTGCAGGGAGAATTTAGAAAGATCAAACCTCCCTCCTATGATGGGGAAAAGGAAGAGGATGCTGAAGCTTGATTGCTGAACATGATCAAGTATTTTCAAGTATATGAATATGAGAGAAATCTGAAGGCCAGATTGGCTGTGTATCAGCTACAAGGAAAGGCTACACTGTGGTGGGAAGAGACAAAAATGGTGCATGCCATTGATGAAAAGACAGTTACTTGGGAAGATTTTCAGACTAAGTTCAAAAGTCGTTATTTGAATGAACGTTATTATGATGATAAAGCAAAATAATTTCATGAACTTAGATTAGGACAGCTCACTATTGATGAGTTTGTCACTAAGTTTACAAATTTACTGAGGTATGTCCCTTACATTAGGGAAGAAAAGGAAAAAGTGCAAAGGTTTTTAAATTGTTTGCCTACTGTGTACAAGGAGAAAATTGAGTTTGACAACCCAAAGACAATGGATGAAGCTGTTAGAAAAGCAAGATTATGCTATCAGCAGTTTAAAGGTAAAGCTGAACAAGGGAAGAGCTGGCTGAACAAGGGTGAGTTCAAAGGTAAAAGACCAAAACCAGCATATCTAAGAAATTTTGGTAGAGATCATCAGAGGAAAAAATTCAATAAACCAAAAGAAAGCCAAACTGCTCAATCCCAAGTGGCTTCAAAACAAGTAGAAGGGAATAATAAAAAGGAAGGGACAGTCAGAATGAAGGAACCTTTGAAGTGTTGGGGCTGTGGAGAACCCCATATGATGAGGGATTGCCCCCATCGAAATATTCATATGATCAGCAGAGAGCGAGAGGCAACAACAGTCAATGACATAGCCAGAAGCATACCAACTATCAGTGCAGCCTTGGAAAATCGGCAAGCAGAATATCAAGCCACCATGGTGGAAATGGATGGTAAGATTTCTGACCTACCTATTACTGTTTTGATTGATCCAGGTGCTTCTTTGAGTTACATTAATCTTGAAATTGTAGAAAAATGTAACATTAAACCTGAAAAGTTTCAGCAGTCATGGTTGGTACAGCTAGCCACTGGAACTAAGAGAAAAGTCACACATAAATTGCCCAAAACAGCAATACAATTGAATGGCTCTACAACAGAAGTAAATTTGAACATATTGCCCTTAGGATCCTATGATTTGCTGATAGGAATGGATTGGCTGGAGAAGAGGAAAGCCCTGATGAACTGCTGGGATAAAACCCTGCATTGTGTAGATGAAGAAGGGAAACCTTTTACACTAAAAGGGAAACCAAAATCCATTTCAGTAAGACAAATATCAGCCTTACAATTGAAAAGAACAGATAGGAAAGGATACCAAGTCTATGCAGTGCATGTAGAAGAAATAGAACAGAAAACTGAGGAAGAGTTACTGGATGCTATACCAGTCATCAGAGAATTTAAGGAAGTCTTTCCCAAGGAAATCCCTCATCTTCCCCCCAAAAGAGAGATTGACTTTTCTATAGATCTGGTGCCGGGAGCCACACCTGTTTCCCGAGCCCCCTATCGGATGAGTCCGCCAGAACTGATGGAGCTGAAGATGCAGCTGCAAGAATTATTGGATAAGGGTTACATTAGACCAAGTGTATCTCCATGGGGAGCACCTGTTTTCTTTGTTAAAAAGAAGGATGGAACTTTTAGGATGTGCATTGATTATCGTCAACTGAACAAGTTGACCATTAAGAATAGATATCCACTTCCTAGAATTGATGATCTGTTTGGTCAAGTGAGAGGGGCCTCAGTCTTTTCCAAGATAGACCTACGGACTGGGTATCACCAGCTCATAATTAAAGAAGAAGACATCAGCAAAACAGCATTTCGAACCAGGTATGGGCATTACGAATTTGTAGTCCTACCTTTTGGTTTGACGAATGCCCCTGCCACCTTTATGTGTCTGATGAACAATGTGTTGAATAAGTATTTGGACAAATTTGTTCTTGTGTTCATAGATGATATCTTAGTCTATTCTAAAAATGAAGATGAACATAAGGAACATCTGAGAATAGTGTTGCAGACTTTAAAAGAAAACCAGCTATATGCCAAGTTCAGCAAATGTGAATTTTATAAAGATAAAATTCAATATTTGGGTCATATTATTTCTGAAAAAGGGCTTGCAGTTGACCCTGAAAAGATAAAAGCAATTAAGGAATGGCCAGTTCCAACTGATGTTTCAGCAATAAGGTCATTCATGGGGATGGCAGGCTACTATCGTAGATTTGTGGAAAGATTTTCTGCCATAGCACATCCCATCACTTCATTGCAAAGAAAGGGTGTCAAGTTTGTGTGGACTGAAAAATGTCAACATAGTTTCGAGCAGTTAAAAAAAAAACTTATTTCAGCCCCTATATTAAAAATTGCTGATCCTGATAAAGAGTTTGTTGTATGTACAGATGCTTGCAGAGAAGGGCTAGGAGGAGTCCTGTTGCAGGAAAATTCAGTCATTGCCTATGAATCTAGGAAACTGAAAATACATGAACAAAATTATAGTGCATATGATTTGGAATTTGCAGCTGTTATCCATGCTCTAAAAATGTGGAGGCATTATCTTCTGGGGAAGAAATTCACATTGATGACTGATCATATTAGTCTTAAATATTTCTTTTCTCAAACTGACCTGAATGCAAGACAAGCCAGATGGATGTCTTTTCTAAGTGAATTTGATATGGACATAAAGCATATCAAGGGGAAGGAGAATAAAGTTGCTGATGCATTAAGTCGAAATGCTTGTCAAAGTTTAAACAGCATGGGGAGTAGTGCACATATGGATGTAGAAGAATTGGTGGGAAAAGCAGCAACTCAAGATCCCAACTCTGAGACACTCTTGGTGAAACTACAAAAAAGAGATAAAACTGACTTTACCCAAAATCAAAAAGGGCTACTATATTTCAAAAATAGGTTGTATGTCCCTAATGTGGAGTCATTAAAAAGGGAAATTTTGGATGAATATCACAAACAGCCTTATGCAGGACATCCAGGATACCAGAAGTTGTTAACAGCCTTGAAAAAGAAGCTGTTCTGGCCAGGAATGAAGAGAGATGTGGCAGAGTATCTAAGTAAGTGTATGGAATGTCAACTGGTCAAAGTTGAGCATCAACATCCAGCAGGTCTTCTGAACCCTTTGCCAATTGCAGAATGGAAATGGGACACAGTTTCCATGGATTTTATAACAGGACTACCTAAAACCAAATATCAACATGATTCTGTAATGGTAGTGGTAGACACTTTAACCAAAGCTGCCCACTTTATACCAGTGAAATCTACCTTCGGAATAGCTCAAGTAGCCAATGTTTTCCTAAAGGAGATAGTAAGGCTTCATGGAGTGCCTAAAGTAATTGTTTCAGATCGAGATGCTAAGTTTACAGTAGCATTTTGGAAAGGATTGTTTGGAGGGATGGGTACTAAGTTGAATTTTAGTACTGCCTATCACCCTCAAACAGATGGACAGAAAGAAAGGACGAATCAAATTTTAGAGGATATGTTGAGAATGTATGTGATGGATAGACCATCAAAGTGGGAGGAATATCTGCATTTAGCTGAATTTGCCTATAATAACAGCTATCAATCTTCTATTAAGATGAGTCCATTTGAGGCACTTTATGGGAGAAAGTGTCGTACTCCCTTAAGTTGGAGTCAACCAGAGGATAAACTGGTGTTGGGACCAGATGCACTACAAGAGATGGAAAGAATTGTTAAACAAATACAGAGAAATATCAAGATAGCACAACATCGCCAGAAAAGCTATGCTGATAAGAAAAGAGTGCACCGAGAATTCAAAGTGGGGGAGCATGTGTATTTACGCATCAAACCCAAAAAGAGCACACTTTATGCTGGAAGTTGTGCAAAACTTGCACCTAGATATTGTGGGCATTTTGAAGTGTTAGAAAGGGTGGGACCAGTAGCTTACAAGCTGGCATTACCACCCCATATTAGAGTGCATGATGTGTTTCATATTTCATTATTAAAAAGATATGTACATGATGCTTCTCACATAGTTGATTGGAATGTTGTACAGGTGGAACCAGAAGGGTAGTTTCTGCCAGAACCGCTTCAAATATTGGAGCGGGAAGAAATTGAACTGAGAAACAGAACAGTGGCCAGAGTGAAAGTGCAGTGGAAGCACTTTACTACTGAAGAAGCTACCTGGGAAAGGGAAGCTGAAATGATGGAGAAATATCCATTTCTGTTTAAATGAACTCTAGTAGTCGAATAATAACACCGAGGACGGTGTTTATTTTCAAAGGGGGAATATGTAACACCCCCAATTTGTGTGTTGAATTTTTAAAGTTAGCATTTGAACTTTAATCCTAAGGGGGTGGACCCCAAGGGATGAGTATGGTGTGAATGTATTTGCATATTTTATTTGAGGAAATAAATAAAATGATTGTGCATTTTGACCAAAAATAGAATTTGAGATCACTTGCCAAATCCATGAGGATGGATAAGGCAACAAATCCCCAAAAATCTTTCAAAAATCCTTGAAAGAAATTAATTTAGATTTGAGGATGAATCTAAATTTCCCCAATGAAGAGGAGTAGTTGGGAAGAGGTGAGAAAAAGCTGGAAAAGTTGAGGAAAAGCTTAAAGCAGCTTTAAAGAGTCCCAAAATGGGAAGCCTAGGCTAAACAGGAAAGAAAGCATCCTGCTATTCTGGACGCAAAATTAGAAACATGATTTGGGGAAATATGAGCTTAAATAAGCTGCTCTTAGACAGATCAGAGGTTGATCTATTCTAGGAGGTGATCTCAGCTCGGGGGTGAGTCCTGGGAGACAAAGAGGACTCTAAGGTTGGGAGGTTGGTCATTTGCAGATTTTGGTATGTTCTGAAATTATTGGTTATTTGGATGTATTGTGGTATGAATTAGCTACATATGAAAACTTAAAAGCAATTGTAGGATTGATGCTAGTACTACATTTAACAGAATCCATCCTAAGAAATTCACCTTCCAGATTATGTTTGGTTGTAGTACAGAAATTCCATAGAGTAGAAACCCCAGAAAATCTAAACCAAGGTTGGTTTAAATCTAAAGTTACTTGGCCTCTACAGATGATTATTTTTTTTGTTGTGTTCCCTGTAGATACAAAAATGAGATGATATGCTTATGTTATACTAGAGAAACATTATAGCAGCACTAAAGTTACATGATACCAATCAAAAAAAAAAAAAAAAAACTGAGATGCTAGTATATGGTCTTCGAAATGGTGCTAGAAAAAAAAAAGAATAATTTTTTCTCTATATGATTTTGAGAAAAATCTATAAGTGTGTATATTTTATTCCAATTATAGCCTTACTCCTTGAAAACAAATATCATAGCAAAATAATTTATAATTAAGGTCCTTTAGTTAAGTGCTATTAAACACATATAGGCATCCTTCAAGAGAAAAAAAAAATAACATTTAATAGCAAGGATTCTGAATTCTTATTAAATCACAAGGAAATTCTACAAGGGTTATATTACTCATAGAAATTATAGGGTACTTTGTATTTTAAATTCCGTTCTAACCCTTGAAACAAATAATATGGCATTAGAGTTACTCTATGTTGAATGTATAGCATTAATGGAACGATCGATCACATATGTATGCCTTTAGAAAATATAGGTATATATATATATTAACAAGTAGCTATAAAAATCCAATTAAGTCTTTTTAACCTTTAACACATATGAGATATATATATATGAATTTTCATATGTCACGCGGACAACATAACTACAAATCTTACATTTAAACCACCTATATTAAGAAGGGAACATAAGTATGCAATATAGGTATATATATGAGCATACATGTCGAAAAGGGGACATAACTATAAACCAACGAAATATATATGAGCGCTATAGCCGTGGAAACTAGCGTACAGTAAAGCTACCTTAACATGGATAGGATACCATAAGAACAGCAACTATATAATTGTCGAGATTTAAACAAATACCTTGTTTCATAGTTTATATAAATGCAGAAACTAAATAATAACTCGTCTCACAAATTCCTGCAAACCATAAACAGATGAGTAAAACAAGGAGAATATCTATGTACCGGTAAATAACATAACCATCACAAGTTCAGAGAACCGTGTTAAATAAAACAAAGAGATCATTATGTGAATCAGAGAACAGCGTTAAATAAAACAAAGAGATTGTTATGCGAATCAGAGAACAGCGTTAAATAAAACAAAGAGATTATTATGCGATTCAAATCGGGTGTTATCGTGTTTATAATGACGGCGCATAAAGTAGGTCGACCAAACAAAATTTCTCTGGCAAACCACCATAAACCAAGCCGCGACAGTGTCGAACCTTGACCCATCAGATGAACCGATACCAAACCTGTGAACTAACGCGTTCAAAGCAATGGCCGACAAGACCATTTCGTGCTGTGTATGAGCTGCCTGAAATCGACGTTAATATGTTCACAGGTCAAAGGTATTATGCTAACACTCCCAGGAGCAGTGTGACTTACGCTTGGGAGGTGTACTCTCGTCATAAAACAATAAGATTAACAGTGTTGAACTTTCGTAATGAAGATAGACGACCGAAGAAAAAGAATTTAGTGATTACCTGAGGGTAGAATCCCCACCCCTGCGTCAAGCTGATAGTAAACACATTAAAATGTGAAAACCATACGAGATTCGATGGATGTGAACGCTGGTGGTTCACCGACTGGCAAATCTGGGGGGCGAGGCAAACTACGATTCCACACCCGGACGTTAGCCATCGGAAATACCTGTAAATACCAGACACATGGAATAGGTATTAAACGCAGAAATAATAACGTCAGGAACCCAAAACTTTCATAAGTCTAACAACGAGGGTTACTTCCGAACGAAATTACAAAATTGTGGTAAAAATGGAATACAGATTTAGAATGCGCCCAGGAGTACAGGTTAGATCTTTGCTCAAACTTACCACAGAGGAATGGCCACTGTATCGCCCCGAAAAACAAAGAGACGAGGTAAAGATCTACAGGCGAATTGAAATATTAGACGAGAGAAACCAGGGACGACAAACCCTAGACTTCCCTGCCATGATTCACCTTGCAACTTAGATCTGGTAAATAGATCGACACAAGTGTGTCTAGTTAAAAGCAAATTCGAAACCCTAATTCATCTGCCACAGACCTCTAGAAAATCCTGAGGCCGATTGCGTAGACTGGAGAGTACCAAGTGGTGTGAAGGGGCACAGAGGAGGTAAGGTATTGTGGCACGTAAACGCAGAGTTAAACCTAGATCGAGCTATTACCATAGGCCGAGCTCAGTGTACCCAGTACTCGCAATAGACAAGTTGACAGTTGAACTCCACCCGTCGAGTGCGTAATGGACAAGGTACGAGGTACGCCGCCCAGGCGAGACGTTGCTCCTGCACACCGAAAAAAAAGAAACCAGCGAAAGATTTTAACTCCACCCACACGTCAAGCTAGATGATCCGAATTCTGAGTTAGGCGGCCCATATCATACAGATCGAGTACGAGAAGTGACTACTCTGCGTATGGATCATGACGCGTGTATGTGCGGCTTGCAAAACCAAAACAACTATAGTGTTAACCCGGGTTCAGAGTTCATAGGGTTTACGCCATTGGACCGACGGACAACGTTATGCGCGGAGATGGTACGCGTAGCTGTATAAACGGATAAGAATTGCCCACGCCACGGTCTTTCCGAAAACAAAATGGACTGGAATACCTGCATAACGAATGTCAATCAGGGTTGGACACGGATGTTTCGAAGATTCCAAATGACAGGCGAAAAAAAAAACCTAACTCCAGACCATACATATCTATATAGGCATCAAAAATTTGAACGCTACAGTCATACCACGGTCAACATACACGGATATGTATATATATCCCCGGCGTCAAATTGATTACCTGCCCATGGACGATTCAAATTATTCACGTTAAAACTAACCTTAGTTTAAAGGCCAGCCTGTAAAGATGTAATCGCTAATTCAAAGGATAGAGATACGTGATATGAAATGTAGGCAGGGGTTAGAGATGCGAGCGCGCGCCTCCAATTAATGATTAACTGTGTAAACGCATACATACGGTACATATGTATGTATATGTTATGAAATGGTCATTATATATATAAGTTTATATATATGAGAAGACGTGTTATATATAGAAGTTTATATAAGATGGTCATTATATATAAGTTGGGATATACTTATATCGTATGTGTATTGGACTATATGTGGATAGATGGAATATACCGTAAGGGCCTTAAGAGAAGCATAAGATTTTATGTTCATGGGTATATTGCCCACTTTGGGATTAGTAAAGGTATATTAAAAATTTTAAATGAGAAATTGAAGTGGTATAGAAAAAGGCACAATAGATGGAAATAAATTCTGATCTTAGCATTCAGATAACTAGGAAATTGAAGTATAAGAAAAAAAAGAAAAAAAAAATTTGTGTCTTCTTAAACTGGAGATGTTACAACAGCCAGATATCTCAGAGTACCTTCCATGCTATCCAGGCAAGCCGAATTTCTGGTAGAACCATTTTTTCACATCTGGATGGCCTCACGGATGGAGGCCTTATTGGCTCAAGGGGTCCTAACCCAGGTTCGGAGGTTATGGTTTGCCAACAAACCCTTATACTACTGGCCCTTTCGGCAGTGACCTGCTTGCGCAAGCCAAAGTCTCACCTGAAGCAGTATGGGAGGGTGCTGGAACCAAGTTTCCACACCCTGGGAGAGGGTAGGTAAGTCAAGCAGAGCTGCGTTCGACTTCACAATTACCAAATCGTATATCACAGAGCCCAGATATATAGCTCGCTTTGCATCCACGTGCGCAATACCGATTATAATCACAGTAAATAACAGAGCATAAATTCATAGAATAATAACGCAGCAGATATATATATAAAGTATAATAGACAAATTTAGATCATGTATCAACATAGCATCAGCAAATAACACAGTTATTTCTGCAGCTTAACACATAACCATGCATATCATAATAGATATCATAGATTCGCATTTAACAGATTCAGATATTCCAACAACCTTCCACTTTCATTAAACCTTCAAATCCTTTTACAATACCCAAAACCCAATCTACGCACACAGGAGCAGGGCCTGCACACAGTAGGACTGAGGATCTCCGTGCACACAGCTAGCAGGAGTCCTTTCCCCAATAACCCAAACAGATCTACTAACTTGTAATTCGCACCAATATTAATACATACCTCTCTATTGACTCAAATGTCCTTCTATTTATATAGATCTAGCCTAATATTTCCTATGGTCTGCAAATTGTGGTTTGCGGACTCTAGGTCTACCCTTTGACCCATTACAATGCTTTCGAGGCTTTGACCCACCCCAAAACCCCTACGCTAGACTAAAATATGCCAAAAATATGCAAAAATGCTCAAAATTGTCCCAATTCGCAGCCTTTGAAGGACCCTATTCCAACAGTCCCCCAACACAATTTTGTGACTCGTCTCGAGTCATTGTGGTGGTGGAGTCTCTACCTGCACACGCAGTGCATTAATGGCAGCGACCAGCGGGGACAGCACTTCTTGACTCTAAGTAGCAGCACTCTATGTAATATCTACGAGATTTTGTGATGTCAGTCCTTCTGTCACAGCAGTGACACTCTCTAGTGTCTATTTTAGTCGCTTAACAGCAACATTAACATCCTGTGAGAGCTGGAGGGCTGCGGCAGCCAAGGCTTCAAGCGTTCTCTGATGACGTGCTTCTTATGATGGAGCTCCTCAATCTCATCTTGGAGGGTGCTTCTAGTCCTCAACCGTGCCAAACGTTGTGCCAAAACCAAGGTGGGTAATGTAGCCTCAATCTGTTCGAAAGCTTCCTCCTTCTGCCGCAAGTCCTAATTTATTTGTCGGAGGATCGGATCGCGTTGGACCTTGGTCCATAACTGCATGGCTTTCTCTAGTAACTGGGGGCCCTAAGAAATTTGGCATGTAATGGTGTTTGTATCTGCGATCACCAGCGTAGCGCACTGGGCTCGTACCTCCGGGGGTGTTTCGGACTGTAATTTGGCCTGTAAGTCAGTGACTTGCTGCTCTAACTGTGTCTTAATGACCTACATTTCCGTCCTGGAAGCCTTCAACGTTGTGACCAATCCTTCCACTTTAGCCCGGGCTGTGGCTACGGCCGGGATCTCTTCTGTAACCTCTGTGCAGAGCAGGTGGATCAAGGTTTTGAGCTTCGCTTGTTGCACGACAGCGAGGAGCACTTCCGCGTTCTGTTGTGCGATGGTATGTTTAGCCACACCAAGTTGTTGGTGTACTTGCTAGTCCCGATGGTGAATCTTTTGAAACACAGCTGTGTGGAAACCCTGCAATGCTTCATCAGGAAACTTGGCTAGATTCAACTGCACCCCTACACCTTCTTGGAGTTGTATTTCTTGGTCTGGCGGTGCTAAGTAAGGAACAGAGACGGCTCTCTTCCGTAGCTAGCGCTATACTGCTAGATGCCAAGGTAATCCGTCCGTGAACCACGCTGGTCTGTAGTGTGTCTGTCTTTATCTGCAAGGTTCGAAGCTCAGCCTGGATGGCATTGATCGCAACCCTCTGTTGTTCCTCTAAAGCTACCCATTTTTCTTTTGTGGCCAGTGTCACTGCATCTGCAATTTGTTCGAGATCTCCTTCAATCAACGTAACCATCTCATCTCGTTCCTTCCGCTGGGTGCACTGCTTCTTTCGGGGTCCCTTGATAGGCTCGCCTATTCACTTTGTACCTCCGATGTTTACTTCCTTCGTGCCTAGATCTAGCTACGAATCAACCTGGGTATCATCCTAGGTGTTCTTCGTGGTAGTGTGCTTTGGCTGCGTGTCCTTTTCATGGCTACGCCTGAGTCTTTACCTGTGCCTCCAGTCTCCTTGATGATAACAGGTGGGAGTACCTGCATCGTGCTAGTACCTGCGGTGCCCCTTGCGTTGGATTTGAAGCCTATCTTCCAGGCAGGAGGCCATAGCGCAATCACAATGTCAATTTCCTCATCTGCTACCATATAAGGAAGTGACGTCCATGTTTTATCCTTATGGCCGCGAATCTGAATGTTGTGCGTGGTAACCTGGAATGCTGCAATACTTTTGTATTTTTCATATACTGTGGGGGACAGCCGAGGTTGATAATTGATGGTTGCGGCCACGATACTCTGGAAGAGGACCCATAAGACTTGGTTATATTCTATGCGATGCACGTCCTTGGAATCCCACAAATGGGCATATTGAGCCCCTTCGCACATATCTAGGGTGAGATCGAGGAGGACCGACTCCGCAGGGGTTTCCCAAGCAACTAGGGCTATAAGAAAAAGTAGCCAAGCATAGCAAAAGGCTTTTCCCTGCTCCTGAGATTCGCGAACGTTGGTCAAGAACTCGTCGCATAAGTATTGGGCCCAATTGAGGTAGACCCCCTTCACACACTGACCGACTAGCCGAATGACATAAGTAGGGACGGTTGCGACCTGGCACATTCGCATTAGCTTGCAGGATAATAATATGGTACCCATCTGTGTAGCAGGTTCGCTGATATATTTGATGACGAATCCCCGCATATTCCTTTCCACATGGTAGGTCTTACACACATATTCAGTGGTGTCCCCCTCATATTTCTTGCCCACACGCTCCAGAGGGTGCGGCTTGTTCATGGGAAGGCTCATAATTCCGTGAACCAACACAGCATCTATGGGGACTCTATCCCGAATCCATAGGCAGCAATCGTGAATTAAGGTGAGCAACTATCAGGCCAACCGATCCATGACATTGTAATTGAAAAAGTGGGGCATCCGCAGCAGGTTTAAGAGCCTGGATCCGACCAATCAGCTTACCCAGCACTGAGGAATGACTGTGACCCCATCACCCGCATAAATTGTGTCTAAGTACAATGCGAGGCCCAGCTTAGGGAAGGCTTCGTAATTCGCCAAGTCGTGATCGTCGAATTTGACCTCATGGAGCTTCCCATAGGGGTCACTCAGGATAGGGACCTCTCCCGGGGTTAGTGGTGTCTGCAGATAGGTAACCAAGCCATCGAGGTTCTTTGGTGTGTGCATCGACGGCTTGCGTGGGCAGATGAAGGGAGGTAACCAGTTGATCATATTGGCGAGCAGGGCTTCCTCCCGCGCAGCTTGTGTCTAAGGCGTTGCTCACAGGGACTTGGCATGCCTTGGGGAGGTCCTAGGCTTCCTTGTAGCCCATTTCGTATCTTTTGGGGGCTTCCCTGAGCCCTGTTCCTGCTCTTTTCCCTTCCTGGTGACCGGCGTCGAGAGCACTTCTTCATCCTCATACCCAATCTCCATTACTTCCTCAATTTCTGGGGCAATGGCTGCCGAGGACTCAACAGGGTTAGTGGTTTTCATCCTAGCGCGGAAAATGAATCCCAACTCTGGGTGGCTACTATGAGAAGGGGGAGGTTGATCAGAGATGAAAGGGACAATGCAAACCTGAAAAATCTTACAGCTCAAGCTCGTTCGAGATAAAGAGGATAAGTACAAGCTATGCAAGTGAGGCAGAACCCTTGTCTGAGCTATCCTGCCCTTTTTATAATGCTTGCGGGCGTCCAATGGTAGGGTAAAATTGACCTGGAACTTAACATCAGGTAAACGGTAAAAAATCCCCAAAATCTACCCTATTAAATGCCAGCGGCCCGCTCCTTTTAACGGTAAATTTTGCTTTTTACCAGATGTTATTGTGCCAACAGCTAGTTTTTGCACCTCCTATGTGCTTGGCATACCTTCTACGCTTGGGTTAAACACCTGCGCATCTTCCCCCAACACAGACTTAATCCCTAAGTACTTCAAAACCACATATATGTTTGCCTAACATGTGTCATCCCAACATAACCGGGCCTCCTTCGTAAGCAAGTCTTTCAGAGGTGTTGTGATCAATGCATACCTTCGAACGAACTTTCTGTAATAACCTGTGTAGCCAAGAAGTGAACGTAGTTGTCCCCTTGTTGTAGGGGTTTCCGGATGTATGATAACTCTGCCTCCTGTATCCACACCCCCAATCTTAGCCAACATGGGGTGCATCTAAATGCTACCCGTTCGCAGCCCGAGCGGTCTAGTAACCATGCACATCTCATCCAATTCTAAGTTAAAAACATCTTGTGGATCATCCTTACCTTATTTTGGGGCTAGGCTACAATATTTTACCATGCTTGGTACCCGCAGTTCCCATGTGGGCACTTCAAGTGCAACATACAAGTGTGATTCACCCCATGCTACAGTGTCAATTTCCTGTAGAGCTGCGTCAAGCGCCTCTGTCCTACCTACTAACCCAAATGTTCCCATAAATTCATCCTTCAAAGTCTCCCAGTGGCGGGTGCGCTGATGGAGCTCCACATCTAAGTACCCTGCAGTGGGAAGTGGTCCCAGGGCATGAATAAGAAGATGAACCCACTCTTGGGCAGTCTTGTCGCACCATTGTTCTATCCAAGTGAATAGATATTCGCGTGGGTCTTCGGGCCCAAGGAATGTTTTGATTCATACGTCGACTGGGGCCTCAAATCATAGGACCATCATATCTCGACATTCCTCCCAATATTGGAACGCCTCCTCATGCGTCTCCCACCATCGCGCAGGTTATCCACGCATGGCCAGCTTACAGGCCCATAACCTTCGTTCTTTGGGAACCTCAACTTCAAATGCTCGCAAAAATTCCCTAACGTTACCAGAACCATCAAAGTAAGGTAGATCTCTTACCTTTGAGGAGATGCAACGGAATTTCTTTGTGATCCGAAGACATCACAACACAGAGACATCATGTAACCAGTTTTGCCAATTCTCTATCTCCCCATCGGAGTCGGAGAAACATTCACTGTCCTTTTCCCAGCAAACTACTCCCTTCGTCGTGGGGTTGATCCAATCTTCATCCTACACAGTCAACTTATAGATGTGATCCACATCCTCTTCGTCGTGCACCGGTTCTGTGTATCGTTAGCCTTCCACAGGATCTAATGGTACTATTACCCTTGTACCGTTATTTTCGAATACCATGATTCTCTTCTTTACGTTAATTATGCCTCCCATATCGATGGCCCAATCCAAGCCTAGGAGTGCAGGGTAGGGGTCCGCATCTTCTACAACTTGAATTACTTCAAAATCAGCCTGGACCTTGACCCTTGCGATATCCACCACGATCTTTGATAGCCTCCCCAAGGGTATGATCTTATGTTTATTGGCCATACGCAGCTGGATAGTGGACCATTCCAACTTAGGTTCCCCCATTCGTTTCCAAGTCTGTTTAGGTAATACATTCACATCTGACCCTAGGTCCAAAATAACCTGATCCATCTCGTAATCACCGATCTGTGCAGTCAACCGCATCTCCCTACCAGTGCATTTATTATATCTATAGAGTTTGTGTATGTCCTTGACTTTCGGAGGGAGGCTAGGTCGTTTTGTGCAACTATCTATTAATGCCTGAAGATTTCCCACAGCCTTTGGGTTGCGCAGTAGCTTCATACATGCCTATAAAAAGGGTTTTACCTCCTCATCTGCCTTGAGGTCTTCAGGCGGTTGCGAAGTAGACGCCTCTACCTCAGCAAAGTCTTTGCGAGCTGTGACAAAATTTTCTTTCTCCTTTTTTAGATCCAAACCTTCATGTTTGATAACTGCTTGTCGGATCAGAGGCTTGGTTGCAGTCTTCTCCCCAGGCCCCCCGGTGGCCATCCAACTACGTGTTACGACATTCACGCTTGGATATTTGTCTCATAGTTCAGACTTAACCCTCTCTACATTCTGCGTAGGTGTCGGCTGCTTCTCCTACATCTTTGCTATCAAGATGGGGCAGTCTTCAATCGCATCATCTAGTTGTCTGCAATATCGACAGGATTGCCTTATAGGGTTTGGACAGTCCTTGGAGAACTGTCCTACTTCTCTACAGTTATAACAGATTAGTTTCCCTCGTCCCCGACCTACGCTCCCACCCCTTCCGCCTCCCCTCCCCCTGGCTGGGGAGCTACCTACGCTCGAGAGGGATCTTGGCGAGGATGGATCTGACTGTACCCTATAGAGGTTCCCTCAATCGATCATCAAATAATACATCTGGTAGTTATGTTCACCGTTTCCTACCGACCTGCAGAACCTACACCATTGCTGCTTTACTTCTGGGACATACACAGCACGGCGGGGAAAGTGGTTTGTGTCATGTAGACCCGCCACGTGACAATCATCGTACCATAGCACCGGGCTACTTGACCCTGCAACTTCTCTAGGGCGCAACAGACTAGGTCCTCTGGCCTGCATATAGTTTGTTAATAGAGGGAAGTTATCCTTGGTGTGACAATTCAAACTGCATCATATGCACCATCTTTCAGGGCTAGCCTCTGCTCCTCGCTCCTTTCGCAGATTATGGATCTCCATGTGCATTGCCTCCAATTGTCCTTGGATCTGCTGGACACCCAGCTTAGTTTCATCTCTGGGCGTAGCTTCCAACTTCATTGCAACTTCCAGGGCTTTTTCCTGTGATTCAAAAGTTTGGTGACCCATCGGTACGCGCAGGTGAGGCAGCAGCATAGAAATGAACCATGTCGTGTGCTGCCTATCATCATACTGAAATCCTCCTTCTCTGATCACCTTCTTCAATTGTTGATCAGCCTCCCACACTGACTCGGAAGGCCCTTTCTTGAAATCCCTTAGATCAACCACTATTTGAGAGTAGGACTTAGGCTTCTTCAATTGTTGCTTCAAGGCATTCTTAATCTCTTCAATGGTTGTGTTCGCATGCTGGCCAATGTATCCCATTTACCAGTCCAAAGCTCTTCCTTCGAAGGTAAGGGATAGTTGTGCCCTCTTCACCGCATCACTAGCTACGTTCTTCACAGTCCATACCGATTATGTGACAAACCAGAACTGATCCATGTCTTCATCTCCCACACCCTTAAAGGTAGGAAACTTCATGTGCGCAACCATGTCATCTTCCGGTGGTGGTGGAGGTGTAGGTGAATTCTAACCCCTACGCTCGTTTGAAAGTGGTGTGGCTGGAGGACTCTGCGCAGCAGCTTCTCTTACCTAGATGTAGACAGATCTACCTCCTTCTTGGTTGGTCCGATAGTATTTTCCACTTCGTGTTATACTCTGATCCAGATCAGAGGTCATTCATTCGGTGTGGCTACACAAAATATTTTTTTTGCACAGTAATATCTTAATTAGTAATGGTAAGGTCTTCAGAAACTTACCCCAGAATCCTTTGAAGGATATTTGCTCTGCTTAAGAGTAGGAGATGAACTAATCGATGGCAAATTCTGTCACAAACCCTCCTAGCAAGCTGTCCACCCAGTGGTCCACCGTGCGAGTGATGGTGTTATCATTTTTTTCTAACTGCTGGATCAATTCTGGGGTCCACTGTGTGACCCGTTGGTCCTTCCAACACTTCTGGAATTTGACCAACCTTGCGAGCCACTCTTGGAGCTCGATCACAATGGTTATAAAGAATATCTCGTAGATCTCCGTGAAAATATACTTATTTTTCCACTCATCGGTGGTCAACCTCTTACTGCGGTTTTCTTTTACTGCGAATTCCTGAACTTTTTGTTCAAACCATTCATCGATTTCTTTTCTTTCAGGTTTCCAGTATGGCCTTGGCATTACCCGATCCCTCTCTCAAAATGCTCCCGGTCCCGAAAACGGAACCATTTTTTGGCTCAAGGGATCCTGACCCAGGTTCGAAGGTTAAGGTTTTCCAACAAACCCCTATACTACTAGCCCTTTTGGCAGTGACCTACTTGCGCAGGCCAAAGTCTCACCCAAAGCAGTATGGGACGGTGCTGGAACCAGGTTTCCGCACCCTGGGAGAGGGTAGGTAAGTCAAGTAGAGCTGTGTTCGACTTCATAATTACCAGGTTGTATATCACATAGCCAAGATCTATAGATCCCTTCCCATCCACATGCGCAATACCGATTATAATCACAGTAAATAATAGAGAACAAATTCATAGAATAATAACGCAGCAGATATATATATATATATATATAAAGTATAACAAATAGATCCAGATTAGGTGTCAACGCAGCATCAGCAGATAACACAATTATTTTTACAGCTTAACATAGAACCATGCATAGCATAACAGATATTATAGATTCGCATTTAACAGATTCAGATATTCCAACAACCTTATGTTTTCATTAATCCTTCAGATCCTTTTACAATACCCAAAACCCAACCTACGCACACAGCAGGACTGAGGATCTCCGTGCACACAGCCAGCAGGAGTCATTTCCCCAATAACCCAAACAGATCTACTAACTTGTAATTCGCACCAATCTTAATAAATACCTCTCTATTGACTCAAAATGTCCTTCTATTTATATCGATCTAGCCTAATCTTTCCTGTGGTCCGCAAACCCTGGTTTGCGGACTCTAGGTCTACCCTTTGACCCATTACAATGCTTTCAGGGCTTTGACCCACCCCAAAACCCCTGCGCTAGACTAAAATATGCCAAAAATATACAAAAATACTCAAAATTGTCCCAATTCGCAGCCTTTGGAGGACCCTGTTCCAACAGGCCTCCTACTGGTTCATAGACTTACCCAGCAAGGTCTTCATATGCCAGGCCATGGCTTGGGTACGCAGAAATTGCGTAGCTCTAGTGGAAGGGGTACCTGGGTCAATTAGCCAGTCGACTTCCTCTTTAATGGTCGTATTTGTAGATATTATACAAGATGCATGTATATTACCAGAATCCCCTGATCTAACAAATTAATCTTATGTTAAATATATAATCCTTCCACTTAATTCTTTGCGGAAATTAAATCACCAATTGCAAAACACATATGAAACAAATCAATCGCACATAAACATAGTTGTTTAACGGGAAAGCTTAAAGCTCAAAACCCCAACTATCATATATTATGTATATCAATGGAACATGTAACAATATCATACAAAGCTTTGTACATCAAGCTCTTAGTACAATTAACAATCATTACACACTGCCATGCAGAAATTTTCATATCTATGCACCAATTTCTTGCCTCCACTGCGCAATCCCTGCTGAAGAAGACCGTTGAATGAATTCGATATGGCTTTTCCTTGACTGCGCAATCCTCATTGGCATCTCCAATGTGTGTTAGATGCATTTAATGCGTGATTATAGTCACAACAGATATTCCATCTCACCCTTTCGCCTATCTCTCCACTAGGTATCCACTGGAACTGACATGCAAGTAGTTAACTGATGTATTTGTTCAGTTGCAAGTGAGTCTCTAGTTTTGAATTAATTTACTAAACTCTCACTAGTGTATCTTCAATTAGAAATAGATACAACTAGCACAACTGAGTTTAACTCACTTAACTAAGTTAAACTAAATAATATCTCACATAATTAATCTTCCAACTCTGTCACAACTTTCCACTATCAGTTATAACTGAGTCCTCCATGCATGAGTCACCAACCACCCAAGGAATTGCGTAATTCCTTCAGCCCACTGATTTTCCAAATTTGTTCACTAAAATAAAGTGCTCCAAGAGAATAATTTGATATTTATTGTCGGATTATTATTAAGGGCTAATAATAATCGACATGCATCTATTTTTAGATTAGCGAGCTATAAATAGACTTCGCCCAATCTTCTAAAAACATAATCTCATCTATTTTTCCAACTTGATCAACCATCTACAAATAGCCTCCTGCTACTTATAGAATATGCTCACCATGTATAAAAATAGACATACACCTAAAAATAGCCTACGAGCCCCACTTAGTGAAGGTGCTTAATTTTCACTAAACTCATCATCTTGTTGAACTAAACGGTATCATCCACACTTTCTCTGATTTTGCAGACTTCAGCTTGTAGGGTTTCCACTGTCTTCTTTCCTTTGTATGAAATAGACTTGATATAGCCTTCTGACACCTCCTGAACCTCTGGTTCCGCTCGAGAGCGATAGAGGGAACACCTAGCCATACTATACAGCCAACAGCTCCTCTCAAACGTACTGCAAATGGCATAGACAAAATGAGAATGGAGAACAGTAACCGGATCCTTCTGAGGAGTGTATGTGTCTTCACACTCATGACCCTTACAATTATTTATATCTTTGAGGCACTTAGTCCGGAGGCTGGCATGAGTGGTCGCCCACCTGCTACGATCATCCCTACTAGCTAACCACCTAATCATAAGATGGTGGTGATCTCCCACCCCCAAGTGGTTATCCTTAATAGGAGTGCCTCGATTTCTCATGATTCTGATCTGACAATTTACAAGAGTACAGGGAATGAGGTACCCAACCCTGTCCCTGTTATTACTCCCCTACCTCTTCACACACCTCACACAGGAAAAAGGACTATAGTACCTGAGCTTGGGCTTAAATGGCATAGGGTACCGCATCCACCTTATTGCTCTTTCCCATGGGAGTTGGCCTCTCCATCTTCCAGCCCACTCAGATCCTTGATGGCCACCTGCTCGCACTCCTTTTGAAGGCTTTCGTTCGTCACATCCTGCCAGCAGGCATCGAGATCATCCTCCAAATGGTCCACCACATGATTAGCCAACGTCTCTGCCAGGGAATTATCTGAGCAATGGACCGCTTGAAATACTATACCTTTCAGTAGAGACATGTGGTTAAGGATATGCAACATAGCTTGCGAGAGATGCCAGTGTTTGGTTACCTTACTCAGCTTTTCCCCATTCTGCAAGAATTTCGTTGCACTGATTTCCAACATTGAATCGCCTTCGACTAGGGTGTTCCCACTACTCATACGAACTAAAATCCTCAGGCCTTGGTCCAACACTGCGAATTCTGCTTCATTATTTGTTGCTTCTCCCAGTGAGCTTCCATAGATGTGCACAATTTCACCTTTGTCATCTCTGATAATCCCTCCATAACCAGCCAAACCTGGATTTCCCTTTGAGGAACCGTCGAATTTTAATTTCCAGTATCTCGGGAAGGGAAGCTTCCAAGTCTGATGGGTGGAAGGAGACTTGGGACGAAAGTTAGATGGACCCGGAACACTCTCCGCACCAAGGCCAAAATCACTAGGATACGTTGCTCCCCTGCCGAAGGCCCATCAATCCGACTCCCTTTTACCTTGGTAAGTACCGTTTCTCTCGTGTTTTTCAGGATCTCAATTTTTAGCTGATCCATTTGGTGCACTTCATCCTAGAAGATTCTTCTATTTATTTCTTTCCACACTGTCCAAACAAGGAAACCAGGGCCAAGACACCATAAGAGGTTTAGTTTTTCGTGCTTAGAATGCTTAACCCTCCACCTAGAGACTGTGTCTTGGATGGAATCTCTGTTGTGATTGGTTTGGGGAAAGATCTCCGCCATCCAATCCCACAGACTGGCTGCCAACTTATAAGAATTCAGTTGGTGGTTGATGGTCTCCTCCTCCACTTCACAAACGCAGCAATGCAATGGGCCTATGAACCCTTTTCTTAACAAATTTTCCCAAGTAAGGATTTTCCTATGCATTATAAGCCAGAGGAAAGTTTTGATTTTAGGCCAATAGATGGAGTCCCATACATTATCATTCCAGTGGACCTTTTCCTCTATTTCCCTATTTTCCAAATAATGTCTAGTCTCTATTAGGTTGAATTCCCCTCCCTCCATTCTTCCCCATCGTAGTTGATCTTCCTCCTAAAAAATTCACAACTTTATTTTCTCGAACAGCAACCGCAAAGAGGTCATTTGGTTGAGGACCCCTTCATCCTGAGAAGGAGGGTCTGCAATCCAGTGGCGCCAATGAGGGTCCAAATGATTTGTGACCCAATATTGATTAACATTTATTCTGCCTAGCCTTTGAAAACTCCGTTGCACTAATTGGTTCTCGAGGTTCCCCAATTTAGGCATTTGCTGCCACGCATCTTCCCAGCAGAGTGTGGTGCGACCATTCCTTATTTCCTAGAAGCAATGATCCTAAATAATATGTTTGTTTCCCAAGATAAGTTCCAACTAGGGGAGCCTGTGATATCCCCTGTCAATCTGATGAGTTCAGGGGGTCTCCAGTCCTTCGCGTATTTATCTTTCCTAGAGAACCGCCCAAGGAGTTGTAGTTTCCTTAAGCCATCTCCACTAAATCTTGGCCCCACAGGCCTTGTTCACTGATTCAGAGTCCTGAAGGCCGAGGCCTCCCAGGATCTTTGGCTTGTAGACCTTCTTCCATGCCACAAGGGCCCATTTCTTTTTGTTAGCTTTGCCGGCCCATAGAAACTTCCATTGGATATCTCTAATTTTCTGAAGTATTCCCTTCGGCACTTGAAGAATGGAAAGCATATAGTGTGGTATGGCCTGAAGAACTACCTTCCTCATGACCAGGTGACCAGCAAAGTTAAGAGCACGATTCGTCCAGTAGTTTCCTCTGTCCTCCAGAGAAGATATAAGTTTTTCCCAATGAGTCTTCTGCCAAGGCTTATCCGTTAGAGGAACACCCAAGTATTTGGATGGGAGGCTTCTCCTTTGAAAGCCTAGAATGTTCGTAAGGTTCCTATGAATGGAAATGTGAGTATTGAATAAAAATATCATCAATTTATTATAATTTAAATCCATACCTGATGCTCGATCAAAGAGATCCATAATAGCTTTGAAACCCCAGACTTCTTTGACAGTAGAGACCCCATGGAGCATCATATCGTCCACAAATTGCTGATGAGTAGTAGTCGGGCTCGCTTAATGGGGCTGGCGACCTTTTATATCAGCTTTTTATTTGGCCGTTTTCATAGCACGACTTAAACCTTCCATGAGGATGACAAAGAGAAAAGGTGATATCGAATCACCTTGCTTGATGCCCCTTGAAGGGTTAAAGGGGTTAGCAGGGGCCCCATTAACCAGGATCGAGAAACTGGGGGATTTAACCAAGGCCATCACCTAACTAATCCATATTTTCCCAAAATCAAAGGCTTCAAGAATTGCCTGCATATACTTCCAGCTAACTTTGTCATACGCTTTCGACAGATCCAACTGGATTATCATTGCCGCTTTCTTTTGGGACTGCAACGAATGTATCATCTCATGCGCCAGAAGGATATTATCCATGATCTGCCTACCTTCCACAAAGCTTGACTTCTCTTCTGAGATGATCAGAGGAAGGATGGTCTTCAGTCTGTTCGCCATCACCTTAGAGACGATTTTATATAGGACGTTGCACAGGGCTATAGGCTGAAATTTCGTTGGAATGCAAGCTTCAACTTCCTTAGGAATCAGGGCAATAAATGTAGAATTCAGGGATTTAAGGATTGAGGACAACTTACAGGAATCCTCGACAACCTCCCAAATATCATTTTGAACCGTATCCCATCAAGCGTTGAAAAAATCGATGGTGAAGCCATCCGAGCCAGGCGATTTGGCATTTGGAATTTCCTGAATAGCTTCTTCCACTTCAGCCTTGGAGATGGGACGATCCAAATTCCTATTATGTTCCTCTGCTAGGATCCTTGGAATAAAGGAGACCACTTCCCTGATGGCCTCATCCCTGTTACTGGCAGGATCCTCTACTATGTGAGTGAAGTGATTAACAAACAGGTTGGAAATATCCCCGTGAGACTCAAAAGAGGTCCCTTGATCATCCTTTAATAGAATGATCCTGTTAGTCTTTCTATGGTCAATAGCTTATTTATGGAAGAATTTTGTGTTCTTTTCTCCATCCTTTAGCCATTGAACCCTAGAATTTTGTCTCCAAATGACTTCCTCCTACTGACACCTCTCATCCCATCTTCTCATAAGGTCTTTCTCTTCGAGTTTGGTTGCCTGATTAATACCCTCACTCATAAATTTATTTTGCAGTATTTCCAATTTTCCTTCCAAGGCTAACTTCTCTTTGAAAATGTTCCTAGAGACCTCCTGATTCTAGTTCTTGATTTTATCTTTGTTGTGTCACAAACTTGCTTGAAGTTGAAACATTTTAGTACCTCTAATCATGATGGCCTTCTGCCACCACTGCTTAATCTTTGATTGAAAATCTGGGTGGTCCAACCAAAATTTTTCAAACCTGAAAGGACAATTTTTGGGAGTGCTCAAGATTGCAGCATCCAGAGTAATAGGCCAGTGATCCGAACCCCCGCTAGGGAGAATATCAGTCTCCACCGTAACTCCTGCCATGATAATGTCTTCCGAAATAAGAAAGAGGTCTAGCCGAGAGGCAATTTGCCTATCACCTCTATGTTTATTAGTCTAGGTATACAGTCCGCTCTCTGGGTGGATATCAACAAGATTAGCTGCACCGATGAAGTTCCTAAAGGCCTCTGCATCTCGGTTTAACTTCCTCAACCCATATTTTTTCTCTTCTAAGGATATGATCATGTTGAAGTCACCTCCGTAGATCCCTCTAACCCCATTATGCCTAATTTGTACAAAGGTACGTACCTTGTTTGCCTATAATTTTAATTTCTACATAAATCTTGTTGCTTTTGCACTTATTAATTGGAGTGACTGTGGGTTCCATAATGTAGCCAGCCCTCCTTCATTACCATTGCCTTCTGTTAGGGATCTGTAATTTATTAGCAATATTGGCATAGTCCAATTACAGAAACAACATAGTTTCAACCAACTTTGGGATTCTAGGATCTAGCCCTCCTGAATCCGGAGAGGGATCTCTCCAATATGTACAAAGATGGGTTTGTCTTTGAAGTTTGGGGTTATTATATTAGGCTAGTTATGAAGGCCAAGGGTTTGTTTGTTTTCTGGATGGTTGAGCATGATTACTGTTCAAGGTAGAAAGTTCTAAGCGAAAAAAGTTTCAAAGGTGAGAAGTTGCAAGCAATCAGAGTAAGCTTTGGCCAAAAAGATAGATAATTGCAGGTTTTAGTCCATTGGGCTATGGAGTCATAATAGGGTTTAATTGGAACAGCAAGAGGAAAGAGTGGTCCATGGGGCAAGTCATCTATGTCTAAGGATCTCTTTGAAGATTGATTATGGAATGGAATGATACAATAAGAAGGAGAAATGAACAGATGCAGAAACAAGAGCAGCCCAGGATTTGGTAAGTGCTTTGAAACTAGCCAGCCTTTGATACACTTTCAATAGAAAACATCTCAAAACAAAGGGAAACTTGAAGGCAACTTTTGGAGTAGAAACTAGCGGGCTGGGCTCACCTAAATCCTCTCCTAGCTCTTCTTTACTTGGTTACTTTCAAGACAAAAACAAAGATAACAACAGAATGGCCTAAGATCTGGTAAGTAATTTGAAACTAGCCAGCTTTTAACACACTCCAAGGGAAAAATCCAGATAGCTTATGGGGACAAAACTGGGACCAAGGCTCACCATATCTTCCTCAGTTCATATTCACTAAACATATACTGAAAATAACATCTAATAATATCATTCAACTAAGACAATAAGACAAGGGAACGCCAGCATTCCTATGCTTAAACTGAATTAATTCATTCCTAAATAGCACAGATAGAAGAAAATATTCAGATAAAGATTTTCAGTCAGAGAAGGTTACTGATATACAGTAGGTCCTAACTCTATGCATGATGTTCTTTATAAGAGAATATGAAACACAGATGAAAATAGAAACAAAATAACAGGTTACAATAAGAAAAACATCACCGTCAACATAGACCAGGATCACATAAATCAGCTTGTATTGATGCTCCAAACCAGTTACAGCTTTAAGTCCAGTGCTTTAGGTTAGCAACCGTCTACACATCTCAGCCTAACCTATCTATCACCAACAGAGCTCCAAGAGCCAGTGAATACTATTTACAATTAGAAGTTTCAGCTCAAATGTATATCAAAGTTCTACAACCAACCCCTCACTCATCTTTTGAAGAAGTATATATAAAAGGATGAGCAGGTGAGATCTGATAAAGATCTCAATTTACAATTAATACATATTTAATGGTCTCTGGCCTTTGAGGGGCTCAATGAGAAAATCTACATGGGGATACTTTGTATTAAATGTTTTTACAAAAATATTAAGCTCAGTGGGAGCTTTTATTGACCTTTGAGGCTCGGTGGAGTGTTGAAGTAACTCTGCAGATGTTCTTTGCATTAATTTTCTTGGTATGGCTTCCTCTTTGGCTACGTTGAGACAAAATATCTGATCCGGATCAATAAATTCGGCCTTTGATTGAGTACTTTTGTGGCGCAGGTGGCTTTGTGGTAGCTGAGAGGAATCGATTTGCCTCAAATTGTGGCGGTGGAGGCATTCCTGTTTGATAAAACACTTTAGGTTTTCTGTAACTGTGTTTTATTTGGGGATTAGGCTTTTGATAAGCATCTTAGACGTAATCCCCGTGAAACCGACTCTAATCCTCTGTTCTGATACATTTTTGTCTTCGGCACTGATACTCTTTGCCTGTGTTGGTTTCATATTTTTCTGCTGATGTGCAGGGTCGCGCAGGGTCATGTGGCATCAGTGCTTGGATAAACACCGATGAAACGTGAAATTGAACACCTGTGACTGATTTCCATCGGTGATTCGAAAGAGGGAGGATCGTCACCCTCTACTTTCGAATCTTCTCAAATTTAGTGAAAAATCGCTTAAAACCCTGCAAAACACAAACAAAGTTATGAAATCCATGCATTTATAGGTTGACTGCTTCAGAGGGCGTGTGAGGATATCGGAGCCGCTAGATGGCATCATCCAACGGTCAGGATTGATCGGGAGCGATCATGGAATGGGTGAAAGAAGGATTAAATCCGAGCCGTCGACCGTGCAGAGATCGACGGTCGGGATTGAACGAGGCGGTCAGAGGAGAAGGATGAATCTGAGCCGTCGATCGCGCAGAGATCAACGGTCGGGATTGGGCAATGAAAAGTCAAATGGAGAGATCGGGCGATGAATTTTGGGCCGTCGATATGCGGATCAGATCGACGGTGGGGATTGATTTGTCACTGTACGATGGCCCGGCTATCGCGCGCGCACCTTCTTTAACTATCAAGCAACTTCGGTGAGCAATCACTGTTGGATCAATGGGCCCAGATCAGATGGCCCACAGGGATATCGCTGGGCGTCCAGGTCCGAACGTTAATGCGCGATGGACGGTGGTTTCGCAAAAAGCACAAGGGACGCGTGTCAAGCAATGTATGGAATCGCTGGCCATCGGGCAAAAACCGACCTCTGCCGAAGAGTGGTGCAATAAAAACCACGCGGTTTTGAGAAAACGGCACACGGCTGGGGGGTCCATAGGGAGGCGCACTCCGCACCGTTGGATCTATGGATTGAATCGACGGTCGAGATCGCTCCATAATTTTCACGGGCGGGGAAATTAAATAAAATTAATTTCAACGGTTTAAATAAATATCAAAGGTTTCTTAATGGTTTTGCGAAGAAATATTTATTTAAACCGGATAAGCGCCCGACTGGCCCAGCGTGCAGTCACGACGCCAAGGTGTATGGGTGGTAAGGCTAGGGACTTAGCCCAAGGGGGCTTAAGACTAAACAATGTATTTTTTATGATTTTTCAACATTTTTCAAAGGAAATGAGGGTTCCGATATAGTTTAAAAATGAGTTTTAAACTATGGAAAGGGTATTTTCATGAAAGGGAGAAAAAGGATCATGAGAATCGAGGAGTTTTATGGAGAAAGAGGAGGGGAAAATGAGGGTTAGTTTTGATTGGGAGAAGGGGAAAATGATAACTTTGGAGCAGCATTCTGGCTTGGAAATAAGCAGGATTTCTGAGTGTAAGATAGGAATATCAATGAAGTTTTGGACAGAGAAAAGGCAGGAGGCCTTCAAGAGTCTTCAAGAGCCAACAAATTTTAGTAATGAAATTTGTTCCTTGAAGGTTCAAACAGTCTTAGCCACCTTTTGGTATAACAAATATTTACAGGTGGCTAACACCTTCTACCTCTAAAAACTCCATCCTCCTACCAATCTTCCTACACACTTCCTTCATCTTTTGACTTGAACATTTCGTGTCATGTAGATAGATCATATATTGATTCTCCCTTTTGACTTTATTTTTAAGAAGTCTTTGTTTTCTAAGGCTATTTAGCCCCCTAGCATTCTAGGATAAGATCTTCATTAAAAACTAAAAATTTAAGAAGAGGAGGTGAAAGCCTCTAGGGATTTCATCTTACCTGAGTTCAACAGCGTTTCACCTAACTCTCGAAGAGCCTCATTGTTTGATTTATGACTTCATTTGCGCCTTGGTTTGTTCTATTGCGAGCCTTGCACTTTTATTCCCAAACCTTTAGTCTCCTCGTGTCCCCTTTTCTGCCCCTTGCTCCCTACCTCCTCTTCTGCCAGGAATAAGAAATTTATCCTGTCAATTTGTTCTTCCGGAATGTGTTCCACTCCAAGTTCATTCCATTGCTCCATCATGTTAATCAAGTCCATGCCATCCCTATCTAGAATGTCCCTTAGTTATAAGTCCTTTGTACCTGCTTCACTCATTGTCATTTCCGCATCCCCTTCTAAATCAAAACCATGATTGGATCCTTCAGCAGTCTCCTGTGTGTTTTGCATTCAAGAGCTCAGGGTATCCTGCAGAGCAGCTCCCAATAGATCAGGCTATGTCTCCAGAGGGTTTGATTCTTCTTCTGTTTTATCCTTCCCCCCCAGAGCTGCAAAGGCATTACCATTTCCTTTATTGGTTTGCATAGGTTTGGACTGGATTCATCTGTTTGATCTATGTCTCCCTATGGGACGGACGAAACCATATTTATCTTTAGGCGTATCTTCTTTACTTTGCTCTGGCTGCTTGTTTAGAGGGCATTCCTGGAAAATGTGTCCATGTTGATGGCACTTGTGACATATAAAGGGGATATGTTCATAATCTATATCCTCAAAGAAAACTTCGTCATGGAATTCTAGCCACAATCCTTCAGGTAGTGCTCCCGACACATCCATTTCAACACAAATTTTAGCAAAGGAGGTATACCTCTTTTGCAAGGTCGCTTTTGAAGCTTGAAAAAACTTCCCCAATTTGTTGCCAATATGTTCTAGCGCTGAGGGCCTCCAGTAGTCAATGGGTAGTGAGAAAATTCGGATTCATACAGGCACATGGGTGAAGGTCTCCTTTTCTGGAGAAAAGTTGGGTTTCCACGGGCTTATATATAACCCTACTGAAGCATAGAAATATGGGCCTCCATTGAAAATACGGTCTCTATCTTCCAGGTTTGCAAAAACCACCGTAAAAAACCCCTTAGAGCTTAGGTGAAGTTGGACATCGCCTCGGGGTTTCCACTGCTACTTGATACAAAGGCACAGGGATTTCTCTATAGGCCAAAAACCCATAAATTTATAGATTAGAGCATACATTGTCATATGATCCTAGTATTCCTGCATTTCCGGATTTGTGATTATGACCCGAGGAATTTCCGATGTTTTCGGTTTGCAGCGTCTTTTTTCCACCGGTTTTTGGCCTTTGGTTCGAGATCCTGATGGCTCTAAGCCCTCCGGGGTTTGAGCCTGATTTTTTGTTGTCGCCATCTTCTCCAAAATCATCTTGGGGGACTCCCCCTCGGAGAGGGTCTAACATTTCTTCTGTCTTCCATTATTTTAATTCCTATTGTAGGCCTTTGACCTGGTGCCTCCTTGGAGACTGCTCCGTCCTTCTGCTTCTTGCCTGCAACTTCTGATCCTGAAATTTGTTCCCCTTCACTGGGGCCCTTACCTCTGTCCAAAATCATTTGTTTGTAGGAAGGGGCCCCATTGGCCCCTCCTCTTCTCATGTGACTGACCAACACTGACCCTCTACAGAAGAGCTCTGCAAAATGAGCCCTTCATGCCGCCAAGGCTTACTGCACCACGCCGACAAATCCAAAACCTTCCCAGAGGCTCAAACCCTAGTAGATCCGACTTCCATTCCCTAATATATCACGATATGATTATAACAAGCCCCCACACTGCAACACATTGTTGAAGTCGACACTAGCATAATCTGAATCTGAAGCTTCTGCCACATAATAAGTTTTAACTTACACTTTTGATGCTCTGCATTATTCCTTGCTATCCTGCGTGTGTCTTAGCTTAAAACAAAGGAACAAATAGTGTTATAATCATCGAATGAAAATGTACTCGAATTACCTCAATTTCATACACATCCAAAATACCATCAATTATTTATGGTCTTTTGCCTTCTATGTGATTTCATTCCTTGGGATACAACATACAACAGTTACTATTTGTATGGATTTATCCTACAAATAGTTAATATATCATTACATTTCTTTTTTATCTTATTAATATTTCAATTTATATTTGCTTTTATTCTATGAATATAGTCTCCAGTGACTTGTGTCCTTAGACTATTTATTAATTTTGGAATACATCTAGTCTAGGTTTTTGTGGTTTTATCCCGGTAATTTAGAATTCAGGATATGTTACTTTCACTATATGAATTGAATTAATTTTTTGTAGTCATTTATGTGCTTAAAAATGGTTTTCAATTATTTATTTATTGGTTTTATTCATAAACAATTTATTGAGTGAATGCTTCTTTTATGAGATTATTACAGTTATCCTCTACATCTTAGTCAAGCAATAGAACTATATTGCATCAGTTAGTTTACTTTGCATTTTTTTCTTAATTTTAATCATTAGAATAGGTATAGTTTGATTTGCATATGTTCAAAAGATTAGAGGTTTGCATTGTATAAGGTATCTGCCTTTTATTTTACATTAAGGATTATCTTTCTCTGTTTTAATTTTAATTTATAGTTTCATATATAAATTAAAATTAGGAATTCAACTGTAATTCTTTCTGCAGAGAATTATGTTTTCATTCTTACGTGCCACTTACATTTTTTTTTTGGATTTTATTTCATGTATCATAGTTATTTGTATAGATTTTGATATTGCTAACCATTATTTGATTTATGTATAGTATTCTCTTTAACTGATATTGCTCATGTACATTTAGCAATTTGGTTTTATCATATCATTAGTTATTAACTTGTAGATTGTATCTAGTTTATTAACTTGTATTTTTAGGAAAATAACATTAGTTTAAGTATATATATTCAATATAGATTAGGATTATATTTCCCCTAGCTTCTTTTTCACAAGAGGAGGAATTCCAAGGCTAATGGAGCCTTAAAACATGTCGAGGAAAACCACACCAAACAACTAGGGCTATTAAAGAGCTCTAGTCTAGGTTGTTTCTCACTTGTTGACTAGGGTACACAAAACCCACGTCAACGGGGAGTTATGAAATAGTACCTTGATGTGAGTTTGGAGTCGTGTGGGATCACTTGCATGGTGAGAATATAGTCTAATCCACTGCCTGTGATGAAATATTTAATGTGCATATATTTTCATATTGGGGGAGATGGATATATTTCTAGTCTTGGCTTTTGTAAGGATTCCCAAAGCCTTTAATCCATAATTGGAATTCGCTTGAAAAATTGGCCAGTGAAGAGAGTCTTCTCTTTGTTTCGGGGGGGATCCATTCATGGGTCTGTGGTGATGCAACTGTTTATGGAATCTCAAGGCTGATCTCATGAATTTTGGGATACAACAAAATGAAATATTTTCCTCTACCTTCACATCCATTGTTCTCTCGCTAGAAACTAGAGGAAAATTGGATAAACATGATGAATAAATCATTCTCCTCCATCATCAGGTTGAAGATTTGAGATCTCTGGTCAATAATTTTGTCTTAAATATAAAAAATTTAGTCATTTCCAATAGCTCTGATGTCAAGTGTCCAAAACTTAATGATCAAGTGGATCCGGGGAAATATGTTGTAATCAAGGATTATATTTTGAAGTAGGTTACATGTATTACAAGTTTTATTTAACTTTGGGGCTCTATTGGAAGGTATTCATGTCCAAAGTTATATATATGCTTAATATTGGTTGTATTCCTCTTCGGAGGATAATTTTTCTTTAGGAGTCTGTAGATGATATTGAAGATGGAAGAAAATCATAATTCAATTGCAGATGTACAAATGTGATCTGGGCACATATTTTTCAATTAATACAAATATTCTCAATAAATTAAAATTAAAATATAAATAAATAAATAAATAATAATAATAATGAAAATGTCATACTAATGATATATCAATAAAAATGCATTAGAAACATGCATGCATCAACTATAGGATTTTACATTATGAACACTATTTATGATTTGTTTTTTATATGTGGCCTTATTAATTTGGATCATTATCCTATCACGAATCAGAACTAGGCCCACTCTTCGAGCTCATCCAAAGATTTGAATATAGGTTGTCCATCAATCGTTGAGAAATCTAAAATTTCATATCAAATCTAATGCAAAAATCGAATCAAATCACCAAACATGCCATAATTTCAATCTTGAAACATACATTCATGCAAGAGATAATGTGGGCATGGAATTTCAAGAGTTGATGGGCTTTGCAGCTAATGATCATGAGGAAAATATATTAATCCAAAATTGACCTGGAACTTGCATTATTTTACAAGAACAAGTTTATAAAGTCTTCCTGCTACAAGTAAAATCCATATTCCATTTTTTTACATATTCCAACTTCCATAACACACCTAGAAAATCATCTAGGATACTATGCAATAATAAATTCTAACATATGAATTGAATCCTTCTTGCATGTATCATATTATAAGAGGAAAAAACATCATTGATAAAGGACGGATTTAATTGTATACAACCTTTACAAATGAGGAAAATAAACTATGATATAAGGATAAATCCAACAATCATATCCATTCATATTCCACAACTATATCATGTGTATGATATATGAGCAAAATGCATCCACGCATTAACCATGCATAGTATAACAACCATATAGGAAGAGACTCTCAATTTATTTTGTATTTTAACTATCTCAAGAGAAGAATAAAACCCACCATTTCTTGCACTTTTTTCTTAATGGGACAAAGTTCGCCATGATTAATAACATTGCAAAAAAACATACTATGTCATGTAGTAGTTCAGTAAATCCTTATCAATAGTAATAATCTTCCGAAAATATTCCAAAGCAAGGGTTTAAAAATTCAAATCTATGCATAAGTTTAACAAAAAGAAGGTTAAAGATAAGTGAGTTATGATGTTCATTAGCCGCTACTACAAAAGAAAAAATGAGAGTTTAACCACAATCTACCTTGAAAATTAGCAATGGGACAAACCAAGATGCTAGGTTAAGTAATGGGAGATTTCAAACCCTAGATTGTGGTAATTCAAGTCAAATAGAAATTAAATCAAGGGGAAAATGAAGGTAAACTCTATGCAAGACGAAATACAAGCTAGGTCACAACTAAGAAAGAGATTTAACAAAGTTTTGATGCATTCTCATGAAAAAACCACCATTACTCAAGCAACATGCACACATTGAAATAAAACTAATGATCATTTCATGAACTACAAGTTGTGTCTTTCCTTTTCCATATGAGGCCAATGGCTAATTTTTTTCTAGGGTGAAATTTGTTCTTCCAAATTGTGCCTTTTCAAACCACAAAATACTACTAATAGAGGGTATTCCCTTAAAAAACTACACAAAAGAATGGAAAGCTCAAATTAAGTGTTGAAAATTGGGTCCACTTCAACCTTCCAAGCTAAAGGGACAAGATTAAGCAAATAACTTTAATTATATAGTCGCACCTACCACAATTAATTGTGCTTAAACTTAGAAATGGGAACAAGTACATGCAAAGGAGGACAAATCGACATTGAAATAGTCCTTCATATGACACATAACATAATGGTAAATCACATAATGCAATGAGGTAAGGAGTTGGATTAGAAATACTCGGGGTTTTCCCTGTATTCCTTAGCCATTAAATATATCAACATGATCATGATTCATTTTCCCATTTTAAGGTTTCAAAACCAAATATACTTATGTATTTCCATCGAAATAACTTTTCCCAATATCCATAAGCTTTTAGTGTATCAACACTAATATAAAATTTGGATGGTGATCCTCTATCTCTAACCCTTACATGGTTTATTTGCAATTAGTTTTATTACTCGCGACTTTCATATTGTACCTAGGTATTAGAGGAGGCCTTGAGGATTGTAGTCACTTTGTAAACATAATAATCACTCTTGGACCATAGGGGGTGAATAAATGTGAGAGAAATTTCACCATTTCATAAATTTTCATAATAAATCATCATAATACAATGAACCATGATCATAAGCAGCATATGGAGATATAAATCATTTCACCATAAAGCCATCGTCACATCAACAACACATCAAGGAGCCATAAAAAATATAAACAATATTTTACATGGAAACTGTTAGGGTCATATAATATAGATAATTTTTCTTTTTTTTTCTTTTTTTTTTTTTCAGATATCTATTTTGGAAATATGTTGGTAAAATTTAGCCTATGAAATCACTATGTGTCATAGCATAAAAGTTTGTTTGTCCAAGGACCCATTTAGTTCTTAAAGACTGGTGGCCAAGACAAAGTTTGATTGTTTGGGAGATTTTTGCATATAAATTATGGGTCGAATCATAGGGTTGGTGTTTTCATGGCAAAGTTCTCAAAAGAAAATTTCCAACGGTATATCTGGTGCTTCAAACCGACATCCAGATCAAAAGAAAAAGAAAAATGAAGTTTGCACCAGAAAACTAAGGAAAAAGTCCTAAGTGTTAAAATATTTGTTTGAATTAGCTAAGTTTGTTGCACTGTTTAATCCCCTACGCTGCTCTGCCTGCGAAGACTCTGCGAGGTTTCGAGCTAGGGCTTCCAAGCCTTCGTGCGCCCTTTGGGCTGCTGCGCCTTGGTCCCTGTCCTGCTGCTGCTGCGCGCAGCCATGGAGCCCTCTGGGGGCCCGGTTCTGCCCCCCCCCCCCCGGAGGTTGCTGCCTTCAAGGAAATGTTGGCTCAATGCAACAAGCGCCCTCCCTCTTTGAGCCAGCAGAAATTTGTAAAGAAGATGGACACCATCCCCTCAGTTGCCCTTCCTGAGGAAGAAACCTATAAAGCTGCCCTTAACCTAGCTGAGTGCGGCCTCATTGGCCAGTTCACGGGCCTCTGGCCCTCTCCCAAGTCGGTGGAGGAGTGGACTCAAAGGAACTGGAAGCCGCTTATCAGAGAGGGAGTCAAAAGCTACTTCGTCGGCAAAGGTTTCTTCGTCTTTGTCTTCGAAAGTGCAGAGGACAGAAGCTTGATTTTCAGGAACGGCCCTTACTTCATGGGGCCGCAAGGTCTATACCTCAATAAATGGTCGCCTGATTTTGATCCAGCCCAAGACGTTCCCTCTGCCGTTCCGGTCTGGGTATGCCTCCCCCATCTTCCCCTTCATTGCTGGAATTCTAAATCCCTCCAGATCATAGGCAACGCCTTAGGCAAATACATCGACCAAGCCCCAAGGAAAGATCAATATTCCTGTGCCCGCATATGTGTCAAAGTAGACTTAGAGGAGGGTTTACCGGAAGCCATCAACCTCACAGTCGCAGGATGGACCCATGTCCAAGAGCTGGACTACGAACAGCTTCCATTCAAATGCAGACACTGCCATGGCTATGGGCATTTTGCCAAACACTGCAAGAAAAAGGCAGAAGATCTTCCAGAGAATCAAAATGAAGAGAAATGGACCCTAGTCCAAAAACCAAACAGGAAGGGAAACGGGAAAGGCCCCCTGAAAGAGGCTCCAAGCAGTTCCAACCATACCCAAGACAAAGATCCAAAGGGCAAAGAAAACAGTCAGAAAACGGCAGCTACAACAAACCAGGAAACTCTCGAGCAGCCCGGCCCTCCTCTTAGTACACAAGAAGGGGGGGAAAAGACTCTCCCTGAGGTCACCCAAGGAAGCCCTTCGAACCCCTCATATGCAGATGTCACAAGGAAAAAGCCTATCGACAGCTCAGGGTCCTCGGAGGATGAGACCTTCGAGCAACCCATCAAAAAAGTTGGAAGGAAATCTCGCAGAGAAGAAAGGGAAGAGGAGGCCGAAAGGCAAAAAATTCAAGGAAGCCAGCCTACAATTGAGATGTCTATCGGAAGAAATACAAGGACCAGGCCTTCTAAGGGAGGCTCCCTCCATTTCCCAGGTAAATAATGCGTCTCGTCTCTTGGAATTGCAGAGGTTTGGGTAATCCCTCGAAAGCTGAAGCGATCAAAGATCTTCTCAAGATGGAGCCCTCAGATATCCTCTTGCTCCAAGAGACAAAGATAGAGGGGAAAGCCCTCTTAGAAATCAGTCAAAATAAATGGAAGAAAAATACAGGAAAAGCTGTCAGCTCAAGAGGCTCTTCTGGAGGGCTCGCTACTCTCTGGCCAGAGGATCTCTTCCAGCTGAAAAATTCTCATGAAACTCAACACTGGATCTTCACGGAATTAATGCACAACCCAAGTAAGTTATCCTTCTCCCTTTTTAATCTGTATGTTCCTGTTTTATACTCAGAAAAAAGAGATTGCTGGACCTCCCTCAAAGCCTTCCTGGAGCAACACACCCCCAATAACATCATTCTGGCTGGGGACTTAAACATTGTTTTAAAATACAAGGAAAAAAGGGGAGGCACTCATAGTAGAGATCCCTTCCTCCCTATGGTCGAAGGACTCATCCAGGATTGGGACCTCATTGATTTCACACCAGCGAAAGGGCTCTACACTTGGACCAACAACAGGGTGGGAAAGGAACATATCTCCGCTCTCCTGGATCGATTCTTGGTTCAGGGTGCTCTGATGACAAACAAGAAGATTATCACCACAAAAATCCTCCCCAAGCTTACTTCAGATCATAAGCCCATCCATCTCTCTCTAGAAGATGAAGAAGATTTGGGCCCCATCCCTTTTCGTTTTAGCCCTCTTTGGTCAGAAAGAGAAGGTTTTACTGACACAGTGAAAGCAGCTTGGAGCAAATCCTTCTCAGGGTCCCCCAGTTATGTGTGGGAGCAAAAACTCAAAGCCACAAAGTATGCACTGAAGGAGTGGATCAAAAATCCTGCCCCAAATCCTACTAGCCTCCGAAAAGAAATTGTGCAGACCCTTGAGGAGCTGCAAACTGATATGGAAAAAAGAGATGTCACTCCAGCATTGCTGGATAAAGAAGTCAAAATCCAATGTTCGACCTTCCAATCCTTCCGGCTAGAAGAGGAGTATTGGAGAATTAAATCTAGAAGTTTGTGGTTGAAGGCTGGCGACAGGAACACCACCTTCTTCCACCGCCAATATCGGGCTAGACTCTGTAGAAACCATATCTCTGAAATAAGGACAGCAGAAGGGCAGATTTGCAAAGGGTTCAGCCAAATCAAAGAGGCAGCTGTAAATCACTATAAACAGCTTTTCACTGCTGGAAACCAAGGCAATGAGGAGGACATGGCAGATTTCCTTTCCAATATTCCCCTTCTGGTCAGACCGGAAGACAACTCCGAACTCAACAGACCTTTCACGGAAGAAGAAGTCATTCAAGTGATCTGGTCTATGGACCCAGATAAGGCTCCTGGGCCCGATGGCTTTACCATTCATTTCTACAAAATGTGCTGGGACATTATTAAAACAGATCTCTAAAGATGATCAAAGGATTCAGGAATAAAGCCAAGGTAGGGGGAGGTACCAACTCCACATACCTGGCCCTCATTCCAAAAGAATCTAATCCGGAAACCTTTGCCAGATTCAGACCTATATCGTTGTGCAACGCCTCTTACAAAATTCTGGCAAAGCTCCTTGCAAATAGGATCAAGCCTCTCCTAAACAGACTCATATCCAGTAACCAAGGTGGTTTCATTGAAGGCAGGCACATCCTGGACAATGTCATCCAAGTTCAGGAGATCATTCATTCAAGCCAGAAACGAAAAGAAAAAGGAATGCTGATCAAACTTGACATGGCCAACGCCTTTGACCGAGTCAACCGGGCCTTCCTTTACAAAGTCCTTCTTGCCTTTGGCTTCTCCCCTCTCTTTGTTGCTCTCATCAAATCCTGCACTGACTCCGCTTGGATTTCCCCCCTTGTCAATGGCCGCCCTACCTCTTTTTTCCATGCCCAGAGAGGTCTTAGGCAGGGATGCCCCCTCTCTCCCTTCCTTTACATTTTGTTGGCGGACACTCTCAGTAGAAATCTCTCAGCAGAAAAAACTGCAGGCACTCTTCCAGGTCTTAAACCTTCCTCTCTCTCTCCTGCCCAGAACCATGCTCTTTTTGCAGACGACTCTCTCTTATTAGGAGGAGCTTCTCCTAGAATTGCTATTGCCTTTGATGCAGTCCTGAAAAGTTACTGCAGGGTCACGGGAGCCTCCATAAATGAAAGGAAAAGTGAAGTCTATGGATGGAATATCGATCAACAGGAGCTCTCAAACATCTCTGCCCTTCTAGGTTTCAATAGCCAGGCACATTGGGAGATGATAAAATACCTTGGACTCCCTATCATTAATGGCTGCAATAAGAGAGCCCTGTGGTCTGAAGTCATCAGCAAGATCAAGACAAAGATAACAAGCTGGGGAGGGTACTGGCTTACTTCTGGAGGCAAGGTCATTTTGATTAAGTCTGTCCTTTCTGCATTACCAATTTACCAAGCTGCATTCCTTCTGGCACCAAAGCAGGTGACAGATCTCATCTCCAAACTGATTCGTGACTTCCTCTGGCAAGGTGGGAAAGGGAACACCCATAAAATGCATCTTGTGAAATGGGAACAGGTGAAACGCCCCTTTGCAGAAGGAGGTCTGCAAATTAGGGACCCCGCCACGGTCAATCTGACAATGGGAGGAAAAATCCTCTGGAATTTATATGACAAACCTAAGCATCCTGTCAGCGAAGTATTGAAAGCAAAGTACGCCCCTACAGTATCGCTCCGAAATCTTCAGGCTTCTCAAACAAATAACGCATCACAGGTTTGGAAACTCTGTAATAGAAGCTTAAATTTCTTCAAAGACAGAGTTTATAAAATTCCCGGCAATGGCAAACATATAAAACTGTGGCAAGATCGCATTATGGACAGAGCCCCTCTCTCAGCAATCGATGAAATCGATGAAATCAGGCAGTGGTTGATACGCGCCGGAATTAACACCGTGTATGATCTTTCCAAGTGGGACAGCCGTGGCGCTTGGACTGGCTAGGATTTTCATGGCATTCCAGACCGCCTGCACCACCAGAAGATAGCGCTCGATGAACTGTTGGAAGACGCTGCTCCAGTGAGCAGATGGTCGAAGGACAGTTGGGGTTGGGGGCGCTCCGGGACTTATACTCCAGCCGCTGCCTATAACGCTCTCCTACCCACAAAGATCAGCACCAGAAGCCCAGATTTCTGGAAGAAAGTCTGGGAGCCCCTCGCTCTCCCTAAAGTCAACTTCTTTTTTTGGACATTGGCACATAAAAAATTGCTAACCGGAGACAATCTGATGAAAAGAGGCATCGCTGGGCCTCATCGATGCGAGCTGTGCAGAAACAGTGAAGAAACTGCCAAGCATCTCTTCTTGGACTACAAGTTCGTAAAAGAAGTTTGGAGACTTATCCTCCATGAGTTCCAGATCACTGTTCCCTCGTACAACTCTGTTGCTGATCTCTTTGACCCCTGGGATGAATGCTATTCCCACAAAATCCCCAGCAAATCCATTTGGAGGAAAATCTGGATTTCTATCCCCAAATTCACTTGCTGGAAGACTTGGCTGGCCCGAAATGCCCTGATCTTCAATGGAAAAGAACAAACTCCTCTAGCTGTAGCTGCTAAAGCGAAATCCCTCCTCCTGGAAGCTGCCCAACAGCATTACTATTCTGCAGATCCATTGTTGCTTCCTGAAGAAGAAAGATGGTTGAGCTCTCTCTCCCCCTCCTCCAGGAGGTTGCGCTCAATCCCTCAACCATTGAATCCAATCTGGAGAATAAGAGAAACTGAAGAATACTTTCAAGAATGGTGGAAAAAACAAAAAATATCCACGATTTTCTTTGATGGCGCCTCCAAAGGCAACCCCGGAGCTGCTGGAGCAGGAGGGGTCATCTATGATCCGGCTGGTGTCAAAAGGGACTCCTTCTCCTGGGGCATTGGGCAGAAATCTAACAATCAAGCCGAGATTTTAAGTCTTCTTAAAGCCTGCCAAATTGCTAGAGATAGGGGGGACAAAAAAATCCAAGTTTTCGGAGACTCCGAGCTCTTAATTAAAAAACTTAATTCAGAGAACCTGTTCATCAATGCAAGTCTCAACAAAACTCTGAACAGATTGAAGGATGTCCTTTCCGAATTTGAATCCTACAAATGCTTCCACATACTCAGAAATCTGAACAGTGAAGCAGACCTGTTGGCAAATAAGGGTTGTACTCTTGGGAAAGGCCAAATTCTCATTAATGGGGATAGTTCTATTCACCTATGTAATCCTTGAAATTCCTGCAGCATGCATTATGGAACAGAATCAGATGCAATGTAAAAATGGCAGCATTGGCATAAGTCCAAACTTCTTCTAATTCAAATAAAGATACATCCGTTTCAGTTAAAAAATATATATATATATATTTGTTTGAATTATTAAAATTAATTCAAAAAATAACTTTACAAACTAATTTTGAAACATTAGAACCACATTTAATGTCATGCGTCAACCCAAGTCAAAATTCAAAAGTCCAATCACCTTTATATCCCCACCCTGCACTTAACTATTAAATCACCCTACCCTTTCATGCAAGATATGTGAAAATTCAAATCAATGGTTATTGATTAATTTCGAAACCCCCCAGCCCAAGTCAAAAGTCAAAAGTCCAATCACCTTTATATCCTCACCCCGCACTTAACTATTAAATCACCCTACCCGCAGGATATGTGCAAAGTCAAATTAATGGATTTGTACATGTGAATTTGAATTTACAGTTGAGTGAAAGAAAAAGGAAGGCCAATAAAAACAACACATGGTTTTGGTAATCCATGAAGAAATAAAAACAACACATGGTTTTGGAAATCCATCCAAATATTCTACAGGGGTAAAAGGAAATTTACACGTAAGAAATGAATTCAAAGAGGAAGGTGAAAGAAGAAACAAGACATGGTTTTTTAAAACAAGCCATGGATTTTGGATACAACACATTGATTTGAAAACTGGTTTTATAAATCATTCAAAATAAATACTTTGAAATTTGAATTATGAATTTCATCAAAATATTTGGAAATATTATTCAAAATGTATTTCTTTTCCGAAATATTTTGTGACAAAATAAAGTATTTAAAAGATGATGAAAAAAAAACAACAGAAATAGAACCCAAAGGCAGAGCAATCAAATTTAAGAAGGTAGTTAATTGATCTTGTAAAGATAGTTTCAACCTGTTTCCAGATTTCAAGGGCATGAAGATCAGTATAAGACACCTAGCATCAAAAGATTAGATGATTAAAGATCAAACAACAGATTTCAATAATTCCAAATTTCAATGCACAATACTTGTAGGCAGTTCAAAGTTTCCAGCAGATAAATTAGAGATATTATTTTATCTTTAGTTTATTATGCATAAATTTTCTAGAAATAGCCACAGTCAGCAACAATTCACTTTAAAGTCTGAATAGAAGATCAGAAATAGTATGGACTTCCTAGTACTTAGTTATATTTTGGAAATATCTACATGTTTTTGGTAGATATTATTTATAATAAATATTGTTCAGATTTTTCCAGAAATTGTTAGAGAATATTTTGTACATGAGTTCCTTTTTGGAATCTGATATTAGTTTAGCAGAAAATCTATAATTATGTTGTAATAAGACTTATAACATGTTGGGACTTGTTGGAAGAAAGGACTTGAATTGTAAAGTAGCTCACAGAGCCACCTTTGATCATATTTTCAGTAATATAGTGCAATCATTCTTGTGTCATTTTTATTGGTGAAGTGCATCTCTCTTTATCAATTTGTTTTCTCAGTTATCATGTGTGTTTCTTAAATCTAAATTATTCTAAGAAGATAAAGAACATAATTTGTTTAAATGTACACTCTTTCTCTTGCTTAAGTTAATTTTTATGTTTTCTACTCAAGATTAAAATAAGAATTCTTAACTTTTATGTTTTAAATTGGATTGCTAAACCTTTTCGTCTCGTCCACACCACAGACCTTAAAGGATCCAGTTAATTTTCCTACCCTGCCTTGTAAGTTTAGCCCATAAAATTTGTATTTGATCAATCCAAACTTGTGACTCCATTTTCCCAATGGCTTATATTCCCCGTTTCAACCCAACAACATAAAATACCCAAACCTGAACTCAATAGCTAACCTAATACCTTCAGTCAAACAAAGCTAAATTTTAAAGAGAGATCCCTCTCTGAAACTGGAAGGGCTAGATTCCCATTTTCTAATGTGGTTCTAAAGTTACCTCTGTAATTTGCTCTGTAGCCTCAAAAATTACGGAGTGATGACATAAACCAATATGGGAGAAAATGAAAAAGCCTTCTTCTTTAACTTTAATTCGTTACATGGATTTGTAGGCTCTGACTTGCTGGAGGCATCCACCCCCAAAATATGCAAGTTTCTACTTGCGGCAGGCTACAACCTGATTGAGGCACCAACCTTAAAATTATGTAAGCAATTTCTCATTGTAGGCTACAACCCAATTGAGGCACCAACCTTGATGATGAGTGGGATCTAACCTACTCTAGGCTCCAACCTTATTAAGGCACCAACCTCCTTCTTCAACTCCTTGTAGACCTCTTTTCGAAATCCTTTAAATTGGATCCACCTACTCTTTAATCAAAATAAATATCCAAGCAAGTAATCTATTTTTTTTTAATTTTTTTCCATGCCCTAACATACCTTGTAACAACAATGCTTTACATTGTTCATCAATCTGGTCACATTTGACACATCTCGAAACCTATTTCTTTCATAAACTCAAAACCACTACTACATGCTCATAAGCCCTCAAAATATACATCGGATATTTTCATCATCAAAGATAATTCAAAAAGGATTTTCATGCCTTCAGGAGTTTCCACCTTCGAACCCTGATCATTGTGTTTCTTTCATATCTCAATTTGGACTTAAAAATTAGTCCAAAAACCCTATAAACCTTTCAAATCCATAAATTAAATTAAGGGTTCTACAATTTTCCCCTTTCCATGCGCACTTCTTCAAAATGATAAAACTTGGTGACCAAATCTACATAAGGGCCCTTTTCGACCTCTTAATAATTCTACTAAATGCACATTATAAATACATAAAAAAATAACTTATAGACATATTAGATTTTGGGACTCAAAGCAGGGTCTTGGTTCATCACTATGACTCTGCCACCAACTTAGCTATCCATTGGGACTTTTGACCTCCTTTTAATGTGCATGGACTTTGATCAACATAAGTGGTGCAGGGGATTCGACCTCGAGACTGGTTGAATAACTTATACCATACGTCAACATTATAGTTAAAACATTATGTAATCATCCAACATACACACGGTTACTCGTCTATGTATTCACCTGAGATTTTGCGTGTATAATCTATGTCTACCATCTTAATCAATCCACTCCTCGTAATGCAATGGCCACTTTACATGTCAAGATCCACACAATGAAATATATCTAGATCACGTGTCAAGATCCATACCTTGTCATATGTACAATGTATCGACCAACTCACTCTGATGAACCACTCCATGGTTGACACACAATATATGTGTGGTATATGTATCAGGCTTGGCCCAATGTAGCCATGCATGAACCAACCTCATCACATAAATAGTTCTCCGATGAATCACTCCACCGTTAACACGTAGGATATATGTGTAATCTATATCAGGCTTGAGCCAATCTGCAAAGTTCAATTGAAATACTTTTCCCCCAAAATATATGCCAATAAAGCCAAACATATTATGGAAATGAGACCGTCGGTTGAACCATAACAATACAAATGAGTAGAACCTTGGACTTCGCTCTAAGTGACTCTAGGATACCCTGCCTTCGTTTGTTGCTTACGAACCAGATGATGTCAGAACTCATTATGTATTAACCATATGATTTCATAATGAATTTGTAGTCCAAGCACAAATGTATATATAGTTACTTGGTCGTCCAAGGCATAGTAGGGTCAAAACTAATAAGGAAGGGACACCTATAAAGTCCTTTATTAAAATCAAAAGAGGTTGATTTCTAGCCTTCCATATCTATATTCTTACAACCATATGACCAAAGTTAAACAATATCCATGTGACCATTGGGATGTGTGTATCCCCTTTGTTCCATATGACTCGATTTCTAAGGCCACCAGTCATTCACATGATGATGTCATAATGACATCATCATGCCACATGGCAACCTGTGAGGGGTGCCAAGTGTCAACCATTTTCAAAGGTTTGACCAATCATAGTATGCTAAATATGCCTGCCACATGGAAGTCTTGAGTGGCATTAAGTCATGGTGCTAACATCACATGTTGACCTGGCATGTTGATTGTGATGTCTATGTCATCTCTTCAAGCCTTGTCACAATGTGCCACATGTGAATCTTGGATTGGTTATTGACATTTTCTAACTAGTGCACATGTTCCCTTGTCTCTGTTGTCTGATTCATGGGAGATGAACAATATTTAACAATGTTAAAGGTCATTCAAGTTATTCATTCATCTATTTTTAACCTAATTAATGGACCATTGATGCTCCCTAAATAAGCACACTCTTTAACACAATAATATTTTGGGTTTTTGCCCTATTTTTTGGGCTTCCAACTAATGTTTATTTTCAAATGGCCATAACTTCTCATCTAAGAGGTGTTTTTCAGAGAAATATATACCATTGTAAAAGGTCTTTATGAAGCCTATGAGAGTGTTATCACTGGAAAATTAGACAGGTAAAGGACATCATGAAATGTCAAGCAAAAGGATTTACATGATGGAAAAACATTACAAAATCTGGAAAATGTAAATTTTTCTAAGGTTAGAAAGGAAAATTTATTAAGTTGTGCACATAAGGCACTGGCACAAAGTGCTCCATTCGGACTTTTCTTCGATAGTAGCGTAGATATTCACGGCTATCCCTCAAATAGCCGCGCTATCCTGGGTACGGCGGAAGGTCAACATCCGGGACCACTTTTCACACTTCAAGAAGAAGATTCTCCACTAAATGCCAGTAAGGACAGCCGCCTAGAGCCACCTTGAGGCCTCAAGCATAGCACACAATGGAATCAACCTCCACTCTTGGGTCACTATCCACAATCTTACTAAGAGAGGGAAGAAGATTTGAATTTTTCCTATAGAAGACCACCATGAGAAGAAGAATATAGAACACATTGTTATGCTGGCCAAATTTCCCATGAGCAAACCAGCAGTGTGTTGTCCAAGTAGCAAAGGAGTGAAGGGATTCATTTTTTGGCCATCCGACATCTCAGTCCCAAAGGAGAAGTGCATTAGTTGTCCCTTATCTGATCACTCATTCGAGGAGAAGATAGAGGTTTGCAAACATCTTAAGGGAAGAACCCTCCTTGCTTAGAGTATTAGAGCTCCATATCTCTAAGGGCTCACTGCGAGTGTTTTAGCATTCTACCTCCTTTTACCACCAGCAGCTAATAAAAGGGGATTCGTTCTCCGTTGGTATTATAAGTTTGTTTAAACTCGTTATTGAGCTTGTGTTATATTTGTATATGTTGTTTCTTGATTCCTCCTCTATTGTATTATGCTATGTTTTATAACTAGTTTTTCTACATGTTATGATGCTTCACTAACCATCTAACAACTCATTTTTGCCCTGTGACATTGCTTGTAGGAAAGCAACCTCCCCTAACAAGCACCGTGCATTTCGGACACCCTCGTGTCAAATGCACCAATATAGCGACCATGTTATTTATAAACTCATTTGAGCATCATATATTTGTCAAAAACTAAATAAACTTTTAAGCTTCCTTGGACTTCACCTCATGCGGGTAGGCAAGATCTCCAACTATCATATTGCTTCCTTTGACATGTGAATGTTGTTTATACTATCTCAAACTTCCCCTTTGACATCAATGAGATTTCATTATCATTAATGAAAACATTATATGCAAAAATATCTCCATTTTCATTGATGGAAACACCATCAAACATGATGTTCATTGATGTCAATCGGACCTAGATATGTACCAAAAATCCCTTTGTCTGATTATGAAGATGCCTCCTATCAATACATGTCAATATTATTGTTCTTTCTACTCAAGGTTAATGTCTGTATCATTGTCTATAATCTCTCCCCCTTTTACATCAATGGAAAAGTGTCACATATTTCTATCAATACTTCCATATTCATGAGTGAGATTGATGCTTTAGTATCTCCTTGTATGCCTTTAACCACAACCTATTCTTGTACGAAATAACCATGCTACCAAAATTGATCCTGTGGAATTGATAATGATGCCTTCCTGCTACCATGTAATCATGTTTCCATTATAATATAACCCCCTCCAAAAATCATAAACTAATTTGTGAAGCTGACATAATCATGTCATCTTCATAGAAACATGTTTCTATTCTAATAAATGCTCCCCCTAAGATCATATATTATGTTGTGGACTCGATATAGACCTCCTGCTACAAATGTTGTGCACAATTGTTCCTGCATCTTCAAAGTCTTCCATTGAGACCATTCTACCTAAATTCTCTAGGTGCCCCTATTATTTTTCATATCTTGTCCTCAATGTGCTCATTCTACCTGCATACAATTGCCTCTTCAAGTTTTGATTCAAATGATAGTCTTGAAGAGTATTTTACCAAGGGATCAGATCTTAGGTGTCGAACCTAATCAAAGTCCTCTTTGACCTCTTCTCCATATTATATAATTAATACTTGTATTGATAAGAAGTCCCTCTCTATTATACCATCTTTAGATGAGTCTGCAATTTCGTGTTGTATGACCCTCATTGTGACATATGTAACATTCAATATTGAGCTTCAATACCTATGAAAATGGTTTAGGAATTCTCCTAACTTGTCCCACATACCTCCATATAGGCACTCGATCATATATTTGATACCTTATTACATCATAGATTTGGAAATCTTACACTTTATGCCCAAATTTTTTGCATGAGAAACAATAAACAAGAAATTTATTCTGATACCTAGGTGTAGAGGGAAATCTTGACCTTCTAAAGTTATTTCTTGGAAGAGCCATATTCATTTGTTGATTTTCAATACATGTTTCATTGTTGCTTCAGGATGCTTTGTGAGGAGCCATATTCAGTTGTTGTTTTTTAGTACCTGCTTCAGTTATGCTTGTGGATCCTTTTTAGGAATTCCTTGTCACAAGATATTTTCTTTATTCATTTTGGATTCCTATATTCTACAACTCCTTAAAATTGCCTTTAAATTCATTGAAATGAACAAGCTTGTCTTGGTTCATCACTTTCTTTGGATCTTCAAGAGAGTTGTTTCCAGGTGCAATGAGTGTTTGATTAATCTACTTAGAGTAATATTCATTTGATGAGCTTTGGGGGCCATTGTTTTTGTGTGCCTCGCAATTTCCTTGATAAACGAGACCTGTCTTAATGAGAGGAGACTTCTGCATGCTAAGAATGTGATCCAGAGATTTATTTCCTTTGCTGAACTTTGATTTGAGTTGTTCCAAGTATTCTCTCAAGAGGACAACTTCCTCTTATATTCTGTCACATATTTGTTCCTTGTCATTTAGTTGTTTGGACTAATATTCCTTTATCCTTTTTGCTTCTTCCAATTCGACTTTAAGAGAAAGAATAATGTCTTCATTTATATTTTTGTCTCGAAGCTATTGCATTATTTGACCTTCCTTATTTATGAGAATTTGTATTTCTTTTAATGCTTTCTAAGTACTCATTCAAAGTCTATTTCTACTTCAAGTTCTTTGGTCTCAATTGTAGAAATTATATAACTTATGTGTTATCTATCCAAGATTCTCCTGATCTCACACTATTTTAACTTCATGCAAAATACAGAATCTATTCCACCATTGATCATTTGCGGAAATTAAATCAAGATTGCAATGCACACATGAAACAATAAAAATTCACACACATTAACATAGTTGTTTAACGGGAAAGCCTGAAGCTGAAAACCCCAACTATATTTATATAATATATGTCATAGAGATCATGTAACAATCCTCATACAAAGTTGATCATATCAAGCTCTCAGTACAATACAATCGCTACACACTAATCAGGCCCGATCTTGCAAATCCATGCACCGATCTTTGCCACTTGCTAGCCTGCCTCTATTGCGCAATCCCTGCTAAAGAATGGCTCTAAATGAGTTCGAATTACTCCAACCTTGCTCACGCAATCCTCATTGGCATCTCCACTGAGTGTTGGATGCAATCAATGCATCACTATAGTCACAACTAATAGTCTATCTTGCCCTTTCACCTATCTCTCCACTGGTCTCCACTGAAACTGCCATGCACTGTAGTTAACTGTTGTATTGTTCAGTTGATTAATGAGTTATTATTTGTGAATTAATTAACTAATTAATTCACTCCACTCTCACTAGTGTATCAATCAGTTAGACTAGATACAACTAGCTCAACTGAGTCTAACTGGGTTAAACTAAATACAACTCCATAACTACTTCTTCCAACTCCACCAAACTCTGCCCACTTGAGTTCTAGCTGAGTCCTCCATGCATTAGCTCCAGTAAACCCTTAGGAATAGCATAATTCCTTCTGTCAGCTGATGTGCCACATCTGTGCACTGAACTGAAGTGCTCCAAGAGAATAAGTTGTTGTTTAGAGTCCAAATATTATTAAGAGCTAATAATATCTGACATATCTATTTTTAGACTGGCAGTCTAAAAATAGACTCAGCCTAAAATGTCTAAAAATAGAAGTCCATCTATTTTTCCAACTTGACCAACCATCCACAAATAGCATCCTGCAACTCATAGAATATGATCGACATGTCTAAAAATATACATAGTCTAAAAATAGACTTTGCGTCAAAAATAGCCTATGGGCCCACTTAGTGAAGGCGACTCTTTTCACTAAGCTCATCATCTTGTTGAATCTCAACATCAACTATGAATATTATTTCACCCATTTATTCATTGGTCACATCTCATTTCTTTCACTGTCACTTTGTTCTTTTTAGAAGAAATTATTTTTCTTACTAGCTTTCTTCTTCTCTTAATTTTTAGATTTGAATCCCAAATCATCATCATTATCATTAATCTTGGTATAAGGAAATTTAGATGCATAATGACCTATCTTTCCACATTCAAAGCACTTGAAAGGAAGCTTACCTTTAAACGTTCTAGTTCCTCTTTTGAGCTTTCAGATGATCTTGGCTTCTTTTTTGTCAAGACCTACATTAGAGTTAATGGTATTGTTTATTTGAAGAAAATTAGAAACAATGGTATCTTCTTTCATCTTTCCATTGCATATTTTCTCCATTTTTTATTCATAAAATACATATATATTATTGTTAGTCCAGCTAACTTTTTCTACCAATTTCCCTGTATCTGATTTTCAGATTTCACACTGCCTGGAATTGAATATTAGATCAAAACCTTGATCACATATTTGACTGACACTCAAAATATTATGCTTTGATATGTTTATGTACAAAACATCCTGGGATTTGGTTCTTCCATTATCAATGGTAAATGTGCCTTTTCCAATGATTCTAGCATATTCATTGTTTCCAAAAATTACTTTACCACCATATATTTCCCCAATGTTGATAAACTTGCTTTGATCCCCTGACATGTGTCTTGAGAAACCAATATTGAAAAACCACATATCCTTTTGTTTTTTAACATATCATATCTGTTAGTCATTAGTAATTTTTGCATTTGTTGATGACTAAATGATTATCCCAAGATTTCTAGAAACAAGGTTCATAAACATTGTGAGTTCTAGAAATCTCACTGCCTTCATTATCCTCAAGATAATTTTTCACTATTTCATCATTCCACAATGTCTATCTTTTCTTACCAATCCCAGAAAACCCATTAATGGCTTATGTCACTCTTTTTGTACTGTATGCTTTCACCTTTGGCCCAAATCCTCTATTTTTTTTATGCCTAAAAAACCCCCCACTACTACTTGAGCCCACCAATCAAACAGCTTTGTTGTGTCTCCCAAAATACTCCTAAACACTGATAGTCTCAAACTATCTCTGTAGGCTCTTTAGATAAATCAAGTACATTGGATTTTGGATCTTCAAAACATTAGTTTATCATAAACTCTATCTCACACTAGATAATCCCAAATTCTAGTTTTCAGCCCAAAATCCAAATCCAAGAAAGCCTCCACTAGGTCACCTAGGGTTTCACAAAGTCATAGGGTGGATTTGGTGCCCTACAAACTCTGTTTTTCTGTATGAAGAAACTGCATTCAAAGAAGTAAAGGACAGGTGATCTTGTCCAAACTGATCAAAAAGGTCATTCAAGGAAGGATCTTTGGTCTAAAGCACAAATTTTGCAAGGGGACAACTGCCCCTTGCTCACATTTTTGCAAAAGGATCAAATGGCCATCAGCCTAGAAATGGGTAAGGTAAAAGAGAGTATCATCATAATAAGACCATTCACAGTAAATAAGAAAAGCAGCAGGTATGTGTTTGAAAAGAATCAGGGTTTTTGACAGGTTTTACCAAACAAGGTATCAGTACTAGGGTTACAAGGGAAAATGCCACCTCAACTCCTTCAAATTCTCATTGAAGACTTTTAGAAATAATTAATGAGTTTTGAGAAGTTTTTGAGAACTTAGAAGACAACACTATTTACTTTTTTCTAAGTAGCCCTAAAACCTAGAAGTTTGGGGAGATGGACAAAAATGGTCAAATGATGACAAAGAGCCTCCTTCGTAAAAACATATGGCTTCAAAGGGTTTCAAGTTGCCCTCCAGGGTTTGGCAAAGAGGCATTGATCCCACCTCACCAAAGGTAAAAAAAGGAAAAGAGTATTGGTACAAAAGTATGAGGCTTCAAAAGGTAAAATCAAAGAACTTAAGGGATCAAAGGAGGCAGACATAAAAACCAATACTCCACTACACCAAAGGAAGAAAGATGATAAAGAGTATCAGCAAAAGGGTTAGAAATATCAGTTCAAGGTTTTGACCTCTCAAAAAACAGTCAGAGGCATTTTCAAATGGTCCAAGGAGGCAAGCATGAGGTAAAAATGCCTAAAGAGGTAATTATGATAAGCGTGGTTTTAACTATTAAAGAGGAAAAGTGTTAAACTCCAAAAGACAGTGATCCAAGGCAAAGAAGTTGTATAGGCACCTGCAAGAACAGAAGTAGCCAGAAGAGACACAATGGTTTTAAAAAAATTCCCACCTCTCCCATCAAAGATATATCACTGGAAAACTGATAGGGTTTTCACATTGAGAGGATTTTCCACTAATTCATAGTGAGATACATGACAAGATGTCATTCAAAAGAAGACATGTCAAAATAATCACAAGCATGATGTGTATAAGTGTTAAAAATCATAAAAGGGGTTCATTGTTCCAAAATATAGATAATAGGCATAGTTTTAGCTTCTTCATCAGGAAGTTGGCCAGTCCAAGGAGTGACATCAGAATGCTTCAACAGGGCAAAAGGGCCATATTTTAAACTCTGCCACCTACAGGACCAAAAAGAGCGAAAAAGACAGTGAGAAAAAGTAAAGAGAAATAAACCTTAGAAAGTGGGTTTTTGCTCATAAATTTATTTTTCAAAAAAACTATAAAGGTCTCCTTGACCCTTTCCCCATCTCATTTGTCTTTGCAAAAGGAGAGAGAGTTGTTCAAAAAGTTTTTTTAGATTTTATGGGCAACTTGGGAGAAATGTTTCAGGCGTTGCGCACCGACGGAGGTGCTATGCACCGAGCCGTCGGCGCTACGCACTGACGAGGTGGCCGCAATGTAAATTTCCACTGCACTGCACACCAAGAGGGCGGTGCTATGCACCTGTTCAGGCACTGTGCACAGGCTCAGAATGGACCGACTACCCACCTTTTCACACCATCGCTGCACTCTGACGGGCCTGACAAGCCCATTTACCGGTCCGACCCGACCCGGCGCTACGCATTGACAGTTTGTGGTCCAAATTGCTCAAAAGGGCCTAAAATTCAATTTCTTACCTCCAAAGCTCCAACATCAATCAAGCAAGGTTGGTGATCTTTCTTCCTTGCTTTCCAAGTGGTATCTTTCATAATCAAGGAGAAGTTTAAAGCCTAATGTGACCAAACCCTAGTCTGCATAAAAATCAAATTATTCACCTTCTAGGGTAGGGTTTGCAAATTTGAAAGATTTTCATAAGTGTAAAGACTCTCAGTGCCAGCAACCTGCTTCTAAAAATCTGAAAACACTCCTTCAATGCTTCAATTTGCCCTCATTTGCTAGAATTTTCCCTCACATCACTCATTTTCCCTCCTTAGACGTAAAGGCTCTCAACAAGTTTAAAAAATCTTTTGTTCTTGACCAGTCACCATGTCTGAGGAAGAAAACAATACCAGCAGTAATGAAGGCCAAAGGCCTATCAAGCCAAAACACAAGGGAGGAAGGGTTAATAGGTTTGAGCCTTTAGATACCATTCAAATCACCTCTTCTCCCATGATCCTTGCATGTTTTCAAGATGTTGGATTCTATCAGTTTTGTGAGAGGGTTAAACAAGTTCAAAGCCACTCAGACTCAACTAGGTTGTTCATTCTCAGCCTACAAAATCACCAAGTCAACCTAGCAGGAGTGAATTTTGAACTCTCATTTGAATCCATTGCTAAAGCCACAGGAATACCAGATATTGGTGAGAGATGGTTTAAACAGAAGAAGTTGGACTTGAGCTACTATGAGCCCTACCTCAAACCTAGCTGTCAACAAGGCTACAAGGTTGTCTTCCCCTTCTCCCACCTACTAGAGAGGTATGCCTACCGATGAGGTAGATTATCAAGTACTTCACCTGTGAGGGGAGGTATTCCAGAGTTTATTCATATCACATAAGGCTACTAATTCACTTCACCAGGGTCAAACTGCTAAACCTACCATACTATCTCTACCAGAGCATTGACAAAATGGCTTTAGTGGTCAATAAGAGGAGTTATGCCCACCAAATACAGAGCCTTTTTCACCACTCCTTGGTTAAGATGATTGTTTTTCCCCAGCTAGAGCAGCAGGGAATCCCTTGGGAGGTTTTTATCTCACATGATTTATTTGCTAATCCCCAAGCCTTCATTCAAAAAATTTGCCTTCCACTTCACACCCACCTACCTCCACTCCTCCATCATCTCCACATATGCCTTCTCCACAAGGAAAATCACCTCCTATATCTTCTCCTAATGCATCAAGTGAATATGGTGGTAGTAGCAATAATGAACAAGCAGATAAAAGTGAGAGTGATGAAGACAATGAGGTAGAAATAGAGTTAGATGAAGAAAAAGAAGAGGACAACAATACTAAGGAAGAATATGATGACAGTAGCCATGAAGAACAAGAAAATAGCAGTGAAGATAAAGAAGATAGTGAGGCAAAGACATAATCTAGTGAGGAAGAACAAGAAGATGATAATGACATAAAGGAGAGAGATGAACATAACAGTGAAAATGAGGAAAACAGTGAGGCAAGTACAAAGCTTAATCAAGAAGATGAAAGTGATGAAAATGATAAAGATAGTGGGGCAGAAATAGATTCTAATAATGAAGAAGATGATGATGATGACATGGAGGAGAGTGATAAAAATGGCAATCAAGAAAAGGAAAATAGTGATGAATTTGAGCAAGATGGTGATAGTGATGATACCAATAAATCACTCTCAAGTGCAGAAAAGAGTGTTGATGATGAACAAGATGAATACCAAGAGGATTATGAAGAAAAGAATGAAGATGACAATCAGCAAGAAGGTTCACAAGACAACCAAGAGATAAAAGTGCAGGAACATGACAGTGAGCCCAATGATAGTGCAAGCAGTGCTGAAAAGAATGAAGACAATGAAAATGAAGAAACATAGGGAGATGATGAAGAAATTGAATACCAAGAGCAAGCAAATGATGAAACTGAAACAGAGTTTGAAGGGGAGAGAATTGACCAAGGCAATAGCACAAATCAGACAGTCAGTGATGAGCAAGGAAATAGTCATGACAATCATGACAGCTGTCATGATTGTCATGACACTAATCAGCCTCTAAATGACCAAGAAACTCAATATGACAGTGCATGAAGTGACAGAGAAGAGGACCTAGTGAAGGATAGAACCAAAATAAGGCAAGTGAGGAGGGTAGTGATCAGTTTGAAGGCCATGATGACAGTGAATAAAACAGTGAGGAAGACAATGATGATGATGAGACTAAAGATCAAGAAATAAGTGACCCAATGAAGCATGAAGTGACTCATGAAAGCCATGACAAAGATGAAAAGGCTTGTAACATCACTAAATATGAAGGCACCCTCATCACTCCTCTCACATGCACCTACCACAGAGGTGAAAGAGATCTGTTTGCTGCCTCAAAACGGCAAAGGGCCATCTCTCCTCCAGCTATCAAGCACAAAGACAAAGGCAAGGAAAAGATGGACAAAGGTGAGAAACAGGTAAAGGTAAGGAGAAGCAAAAGGATCAAGAAGACTTCTCAAGGGCCTCAATTCATTGATCTAGACAGTGACAATGAGGACAAGGAGATGACCACTAGATTGCTTCCCTTGGAGAAAGATGCACAGCTTCAGGAGTGGGAAAGATACTTTGACATGGCACAAGGTGTCATTCCGTATTACAAGGAGGAGCACAAGCATTTCAAGAAGGTGAAAAGGGACCTTACTCTACAAAATAAAATGACCAAGCATTATGCAAGAAAAAACATGCTTGCTTGTGCCAAATTGAAGGAGGCTCTTATGGAACTAGAAAACCTAAAAAGGGAAAAAGTGCATGAAAACCTTGTATTTTTGGCTGAGGCTTCTCAACAGGTGTCCAAGACCTCTTGAGGGACCTTTCCACCAAGTTTGAGGCAATTTGAACAAAATTTTGTCTTTTTCAAATTTTGACCCCTCTGTGCGCAACACCGTAGGCGCTACGCACAAAATTGGTGCATCCTCAGCTCACAAAGTTTGCATTTTTGGATTCCTCACATCACCAGCGGTCTACTCACCAATTTTCAGATCATTTGGAGCATCTCCCCCCCCCCCTCAAAAGGTCAAAAAACATCAAAACTTTGACCTCTCTGCCTCATTTTCAGACCAGGTGTTGTGAACAGAGAAGTGTTAGGGAAATTGATTTAAATAGGTAAATGGAATCCACTCAGCACAACTCAAGCATTTCTGGAAAGTAGACTCATCAGGCTTTCCAACAAGCCATCACGAAGCCAAATCCGATGTCAGGAAGGGGTACAAAACTCAGCTACAAGAGACCCTATTTTCTGCTGAAGTGGTGCTATGCACAGAGGCTGCCTAGTGTGTTTTGGACCAAAAGTCAACAAAACACACTCATTTATTGCAAATAGATATTTTGAGTTTTTTGAGGTAAATTACTCTAGAATTGGGTGCAAATAGTTATTTTGGCATTTATTTCTTAGGATATTATGTGCCTTGGGCCTTGCATGGTCTCTTGGCCATAAATGACATTTATGATTATATTTGACATTTTCCTACCACATTTAGGATTTTAGCCCTCATTTTCTCCATAAATAGAGCATGAGGCCCCTACTTATTTTTTTGGCATTTGATGAGCTTGAAGAGAAATATACATGGTTTCATGAGCTTGGAGAAGAAATTGGTTTTGTGAAGTGGATGAATGGCTTGTTTGGCTTGATGATGGAGAAGCTTGTTTGCAGGATTCCATAGCTCAGTGAATGGTGATGTTTTCCTAATTTGTCTATTGTTTCCTTTGTTATCATTATGTTTCATGTTTCTTGGCTGCTATAAAACAGAAAAGTATAGGTTGAGACATGTTCTTTAAGGCACCTCAGTCCTCCTGTTTGTTATAGTCTTGATGTTTTCCTCTTTTAGCCATCTTAAGGAATTCTTGATTGCTCCTTAGGTCCACCAAAAAATTGTTTTAGTTTCATGTATGGTTAGTATGCTAGCTTACAAGTATGATTCATGGTATGCCCTGCTTATTTGAAGTTTTCAAAACCCTGTCTTGAAGCCTTTCTGTGGAATATTGATTGCTAGGTTAAGTCAAAGAGGTCTCGTTCAATCTTGCCCTTTGTCCATACTTACCAACTTGTTTCATAGTTCCCAATAGCTTGACATATGTTGTTTAGGAGTTCCCTCTCCATAAATTGAGTTATTTGTATTATCTTATATGTTTTCCCAAAATCTGAAGGTGAATTTCTAAAGTTAGAAGCTCTTATGCTCTCTATGTTTCACTGGAATGTTTATCTTATATGTTTATCAGTTTAAGTATTGTTCATTGAGCTTAATGGTTTGCCCTACCTCATGAGTTGTAACTTTAACTATATATGTGTAATCTCTTAGTTTTTCCCAAACTTGATGTTCATTACACCCCATACATCACCTTAAGGATCCATTAACCTTGCTAAATTGGCCCTGCAACACATTATGTTTCGTCATTTAGACACCCTTGACTTCATTTGACTCCATAGCCCAATGGCTTTGACAAACTCTCACTCCACCTATTCCACTTGACCATCTTACCCAAAAAAAACAATCAATAAACCCTACACTTAATAAATAGCCTAAAATCAAAACCCTAGAACAAAAAGAACACATCCTTTGCACCCAATAGAGAGATCCCTCTCGGAGTCCAGGAAGGCTAGGTCCTCAGACTCTAAAGACTGGTTCCATGTTACCCTGTCATTTGGTCTACCAATCTACCAAATTACGGGACCCTAACAATATGAGGCCACAATTTTCTTCTTTTCTTTCCATACCTTAGGTGGACACTTTTCTTCTTCTTGAGTGACTTTACACTTCACGACCTTGTGTTTACAATAATGGCATAGAGTATGATTACAAGTAATTGCCTTATGGCCAAATGTATGACATAAAAATAAATAACCATAGAAAAGAGTGTATGGTACCTGGGCTATTACTTCTTGCTACTTAACTTGGCCCATATATCTTCCTAAAGTACCTTAGCTAACTGCTACAACTGCTTCTTCCTTGAGATGGTTGATTGTGTCATTTTTCTTTTTTATTTGCTTTTCTGTTTCGCCCATCTACTTCTCAACTCAATCAAGTTATTTTTTCAAGATTTCACATTTTCATTTAAACTCCTCCAACTCAAGATCCAAGATCATAACAGAGTTTTCATCTAAATCCATGTTGTTATGATTCCTTGTTTCCATCTTCTAGTAGTTAAATGTTCTTGAAGATGCCATGCTCTGATGCCACTTGTTGTACCAAATACTACACTAAGAGGGGGGTGAATAAGTGTGAAAGAAATTTTACCATTTCATAACTTTTCATAATCAATCAATCAATCATAATACAATGAACCATGATCATAAACAACATATCAAGATGCAAAAAGTTGCACCATAAATCCATTATCACATCAAGAAGCTATCAGAAAGAGATACAAGCCTTTACATGGAAACCCATACAGGAGAAAACCAAAAATCTTTCTTAATAGTCTTTATCTTCAATTCATTACATAGATTTGCAGGCTCCCACTTGTTGGAGGCACCCACCCCCAAAATATGTGAGTTACTACTTGCTATAGGCTACAACTTGATTGAGTCACCAACCTCGATGATGAATGAGCTCCAACCTGCAATAGGATCCAACCTGATTAAGGCACCAACCTCAGTGGAGGCACCCACATCCTTCTTCAAATACTTGTGGACCTCTTATCAAAATATTTGAAACTCGATCCACCTACTCTTTAATCAAAATAAAATCTTCAAGTGAATAATCTATTGTTGTTATACTATTGTGCCCTATCATACCCTGCCACAACTCTACTTTACCCTGTTCAATAACATGTTCACATTTGACTCATCTTGGGACATGTTTCTATCATAATCTGAAAACCACTGCAACATACTCATAAGTCCTCAAAACATACATAAGAGATATTCATTTTAAAATATAAGTCAAAAAAGATTTTCATGCCTTCAAGGGTGTCCACCTTCGATTCTGGATCACTATGCTTCTTTTGGATCTCAATTGGGACTTAACATGAGTCCAAAACCCCCCAAAAACCTTTGAAAACCATAAATCAAATTAAGTGTTCTACAATTTTCCCCTTTCTAGGTGCACTTCTACAAAATGATAAAATCTAGTGACCGGTTCTACATAAGGGCCCTTTTCAGCCTCTACAAAATGCACATTATTAATATATAAAAATAAACTTTCGAACTTGTTAGTTGCTAGCACATGAACTAGGGTCTTGGTTCACATACTATGACTCCGCTACCAACTGATTTATCCAATGGGACTTTCTATAACCTAGTTCCAAGCTGCTTTTAATGTGTATGGACTTTGATTAACATAAGTGACGTGGGGGATTCGACCCCTTTGCAACCATCCAACATACACCAAATACTCGTCTGTGTATTCACACGAGCTTTTGCGTGTATAATCTATGTCTATCAACTCGACAAAGCCACTCCACATAATGCAATGGCCACTTTTTGTGTCAAGAGACACACAATGAAACATATCCAGATCACAATTTAAGAGCCATGCCTCGTCATATGTAAAGTGTATCGACTAACTTGCTCTCGCGAACCACTCCATGGTTGAAGCGTAGAATATGTGTGGTATATGTATCAAGCTTGGTCCAACATGGCCACATGTGAACCAACCTTGTCACATAAACAATGCTCTAACGAACCACTCCACGGTTGACACGTAGGATATATGTGGCATCTATATCAGGATTGAGCCAATATACGGAGTTCAAACGGAACAAATTTTCCCATGAAATATATACCAATAAAACAACACTTATTATGGTGATTAGGCCATATGTCAAACTATAACAATATCAATGATCAAAACATTAGACTTTGGTCTCAATGACTCCAAGATATTCTTCCTTCGCTTGTTGCTTCCAAACCAAATGGTGCCAAAACTCATTATGTATCAACAATATGATTTCATGAAGACTTTCTAGTCTGAGGAAGAGATGTATATATAGTTACTTAGTGGTCCACGGCATAGTAGGGCCAAAACTAAGACATAAGGTATGCCCGTAAAGTTCGTTATTAAAATAAAACACAGCCGACAACTAGCCCTTCATATCCATATTCATACAAGCATATGACCAAGTCAAAACAATATCAATGTGATTGTTGGGATGATTTTAGCCCCTTTGTTCCATATGACCATACCATGTGACGTAGTTTTTAGGGTCACAATCATTCACATGACATCATCATACCATGTGGTAGCCCATGAGGGGTGCCATGTGTCACCCATTTTTGGAGGCTTGACCAATTACAATATGCCAAATATTTATGTATCATGGCAGTCTTGGGTGGCACCATGTCATCGTACTGTTGTTATATGTTGACATGTCATGCTGACTATGGTGTCTACGTCATCTTTTTTGCTTTGTCACGATGCACCATGTGTCAACCTTGGATTGGTTGCTGACCTTTGACTAATTAGTGAGCATGTTCCCTTATCTCTTGTATCTCGTCTGTGGGAGATGCAGACTCTTTAAAAGTGTTAAAGGTTTTGCAAGTTCTCTAGTCATTTGTCGTTGACTTGATCAATAAATAATCGATGCACATAGAAGATGCACACTCTTCAACACATTAATATTTTGGGTTTTTTCCCTATAGTTGGGCCTCCAAAGAATGTTGATTTTCAAATGGCCATAACTTCTCATCTAAGAGGAGTTTTTCAGAGAAGGATATACAATTGGAAGACTACATAACCACATGGTGGTATTCAAATATAAAAAGGTTAAATAAAAATAAAAGTATAAAATTGAAAAAGCTTAACCTATGACATCATCATGTTTTTTTATATCTCAAAATAAGTTATTTAGTTTAAGGATTAATGTTAGTTATATATGTGTATGTCTGTATGTATGTATGGGGCTTGGAGTATGCCCTAAAACTCTTAGCTTGGATATAAATGCATCGAATCCATCAAGACTTGTGGTTGTTATTCTTTTTGATGGTCAAGCCACCCTCCATCTAGATATTTAAAAAAAAGGGGGACATGCCATGAGGTTTTTCTTTAAAAAAAGGTAAATATATAACACTTCTTTGAAATTGCAAATAATAAAAATATATAATAATGATTAACAACAAAATATCAATAACTCAAGGAAGACTACATAACCACATGGTGGTATTAATATAAAAAGGTTAGCTAAAAATAAAAGTATAAAATTGAAAAAGATTAACCTATGACATCATTATGTTTTGCTATATGTCAAAATAAGTTATTTAATTTAAGGATTAATATTATATATACATACATGCATATGTGTGTGGGGGGGTGAGTATACCAATTTAGTTAAGAAGAAGTCTAAACTTACTATAATTTTGACATCTTCCAATTTTCCATCAATATAATATGTGTAAAATCTTTGTTGAAATCGTAATATTGTATTCTCGAAATCATTGTTTTTAATGCAAGCATAATTCCAACACCCTCAAATATTCCTACTATGACTTGATATTTCCATGTTAATGATTGATATTTACAATTCCATCGAGTGAAAATGATTTCCACTGGATTTCATGTCAAAAGTACTAGTTTCCCTTACTATTATTTTAAGTGGTTAAAAAAGTGCCAATTTTAAAATATATATATATATATATATATATATATACTACCAATTTAGCTAAGAAGAACTCTAAACTTACTATAATTTTGACATCTTCCAATTTTCCATGAATATAATATGAGTGTAAAATCTGTGTTGAAATTGTAATATTATATTCTCAAAATCATTGTTTTTAATGCAAGCATAATTCCATCACCCTCAAATATTCTTACTATGACTTGATTTTTCCATGTTAATGATTGATATTTACAATTCCATCGATTGAAAATGATTTCCACTGGATTTGATGTCAAAAGTACTAGTTTCCCTTACTATATTTTAAGTGGTTAAAAAAGTGCCAATTTTAAAATATATATATATATATATATATATATATATATATATATACTACCACATTTAGCTAAACCTTGGGGATACATATGCATTACATATATATTGAAGACATTAATTATTTATTAAAATCTTTAGAAGGATATAGTTCCATAGTCTATTGTCAACCCATTGAAACCCATTTAGTACTTTACCTCATTCGAAGGAGGGTACCCAAGGTTGATTGGATTCTTCAGGGTTCAAGGCTAGGTCAACAACCAACTATTGGCTTAAAAAGAGAGCTAGCAAGTGGGATTTGAACTATGGTATGGGAGGATAACAAATTTCCACTTAACCACTCAAGATACATTCAACTGGATAGTTCAAAACTATAGTTACAATCATGTGTGAAATAAATGAATATTAACTTGATGCACAAAAGCATATGAATATTTATGAATGGAATAGTTTTATCTAATGATGAATATTTTCAATGGATGTCAATTGGTATTTATTTTAATTCAAAAATACAAATTGGTTAATAATGTAGTATTCAAGTATCTTGCTTGTGGTGTTGTTTTCCGATTCAGGAAATGGAAATGGGCTCATTTGTGGCATGGGAATCGCACTCATTATCAAGTCTCTTTGTCATCCTACCCAATATTTCAAGTGTTTCTTCTAACCCCTCTAATTCTCATGGTTTTGAAATTTATCTTCATGAATTAAGAGGCTCCTCTATCTTTTGCATTCTATAGCTTTCAAGAAAATGTGTTCAACCCCTCTCTCCATATTTTATGGGTAGATGAATTATCATATCAAATAAATATTTTAAGTATGCATTGTCCACCTATATTTATATTGGCCTTGATAAGAGTCCTAACCCAAATAAAGTTCATGTGATCTAATTTAAGATGAAAATTATGCTAAAATCCTTACTATCCCTGTGGTAGGGGAAGCTACAAAGTAGACAAAGTTTTACTTGCATAATGGCTCGATATGTCACTTTAATGGACTTTGGCCACAATTGGTTGACTTGCACAAGTGGTTATGTTTGATTTTGGAACCCCTATTAAAGGAAATGCCTCCAATGACCATTGTGATAAGGGTTTATTCCTAATGCAATTCAACTTGACGGTTGATAGAGAACAAATTCTTCACTTTAGTACCTAGTTCTGAGGCATGTCAAACTTTACATGAATCCATGGTTCCCCACTTTTGAACCTTCCTTTATACCATTGTGGGTTTTGCTTCCCAACCTTCCCCTTCAATTATGGTCATTAGATTACTATGTGGAACTAGGAATAACTTAAGTAATTTCATTTTCATTGCAAAAAAAATGTGTAAAGGGATATTACTAGCTATGTTAGGATATGTATGAAAATTGATTTTTTTAAGTAGGTTTCATAAATAGATTTCATTAGGAACTTCATACTATGTGTGGAAGGAAAGATCAAATTATCGGAATACCACCTTTTATTATGGATCATGTTTCCAAGTTGGCCATATAGTGGTCTCCCACCCTAAGCACAAACTTGTAACTTATATGAAGCACCATAATCTTGCTTAGGCCTACTAGGTGGAATGGTGCCGCTGAGCAACATTGTTTAATGGAAATCATGACTCCCACAAAGGTGATTTCAGACTATAGAAAATAGACAATAAATGATAATGAAAAAGAAGATAATGATATCATTCCAAACGTTAGGAAAGTGGTCCCCTTTGTTATGGGGGGGACTCAAAAGGAAGAGCAATATAGGGACTCAATATATCCAAATTTTATAAGGGAGCAACCAAAGAAGATACTAAGAAAAATGATTTTCTTTTAATCTAGTGAGGAGGGATATGACAAAAAGAGCAACTGCAACTATCCTTGCAACAAACTCTATGAAAGATCTTAGTTATTTGATGAGGGAGAAACTAAATATTATATCAAGATGTAAAGCTTTTGAAATTAGTGGGGATAAAGCAACAAGTAAAGAGGGAGTAACCACACCAACGTGTGTGACATATAATATACCATGAAACATCAAATGAATGGACCCATGTGATAAGTAAGAAAACTAAAATGAATTGGAAAATATGTGAACATATCTTGTAAATGGAAATGTTAATTTAAAGATACTAAAATTCATTATTTAAATGTATTTTTGTATTTTGTTATGTGATTAATTCATGATTCACTACCTTATTCATTAAGGTAGAAAAAGGAACATTCGAGAAAAGATGAAAAAAATAAATCAACCATTTCCCTCTTATGGGCAGTGTAGAATGTTGAATTTCAAAGCACTTATAAATGTTGAGTTTTTCCTATGGGTATACTAGCTAATGTTACTTGATGCACAACATACGGGTCAAGTTGTATCCCTTTTCAATCAATTTGAAGTAACCATTATTTATAATAATAAAAAAATCAAGTGAGCAACTATTCTTTTTGGAGTTTAGTTAAGTTATATTTATAATATACAAGAAGAGTTGCATACAATTCATGGTACAACGTGTGCTTAAAGAATATAAAGTTACAAAATCTCCAAAGGAAAAAGTCCAAGACTATTCTAAGATTTGTCACATTACACCTAGGGATTTCTCAAAACATGTTGATATGAATGAAAACCTAAAGTATAGATTTCTCAAGTTTGAGCAGAGCTACTTAGAGCTAGCATGACCTTATTTATATCAAATAAAACATAACCCTATAATAAAACATGGTTGGAAAAAGTTTAATAATCAAATTTTGGATCAACATTGATGAATATAGAAGGTATGTTATCTATAGGCTTTCCATTTGCAGCTTCTTTAAACTATATTGCTTCCCCATTTCCCTAATCCTCATCCTTCATATTGTCCCTCCTCATCCAAATCCTCATTCCTTGCCTAAAACCCACAAATATCATGGATTAGATTGTCATATTTATGATCCATATTGTTTGTTTTCTCTTCCAATAGGTTTAATTTCTCAAGAAATTCATTCTTTTGGGCACCCCGTACTTCCACCACCATGGCTAGGAAATTATCGATATGCCATAAATGTTCACCAACTTCAGGAATTTGGTATCTTTACTTGATGAAAATCTAGTTTATGGCATCCATTAAATTGTCTCCTCATAAAATTGAAGATTAGCAGTCATGCCTTTTTGTTCTCTCATTTTTCTCTCAATTTTCTCAACTTCTATATTTAACTCATCAAAAAAATATTATGATATGTTGTTGCCATCTCACTTGCTAAGGACCATGATTTACATTTTCCAGGTATCCTTCTATAAATTATCATAATTTATTTCTCCTTAATCTAACTACATTTTTCCTATATCCTCTCCCTCTCTAAAAATTGGCCCAATGGGCTTTGGGATAAACAACACTTGATATACCAAGAATGACACCCTAACACTAGTAGGCTAAGAGCATAATGTACAATCTATAGAGCCAACTTCAAATTACAAAGAACGAAATTCGGATGAGTTGAAGTAAGTTTTTCATATACCTTCACAAGCATATGAACTTGCCTTCAAAACATATGTACATCTCTTTTCTTGGTTGGGTTATCCCTACTCCCATTATGAAGGAAAAAGAGACTATCATATCCCATCATAAATACCACCATATACATCCACCATGATTCTATAAGTACTATTTTGTGCTTAGTAGAGGAGGAACATCTTAGGCTTTGTGCATAGAGGACATGTCATAATGGTGCTTAGTTTCCGAAACCTTCTCCCCTATCTCTCATCCCCTTCATGCATTCCAAGTGTCACCTCTTCCTATGCTCCCCCTAGATGTTTGTCAATATCATGATAATGTATCATTTCCACCCCGTCTAAGGGGTCAAGTGAGAAATATATCAAGGGATAGATCATTATAATGTGCACTTTGTTATGCGGGTTTGTTCTTGGTGGACTTAGAGACTAGTTTCCCTATCATAATGGAAGTGCAATTATTTTATATGGTCAAATATTCCAAAAAATGACATTTAAATTGATTGATTACATGGATGAATCATGTGATTTGTGACCTTGGAGATTGATTGGATTTAGTATGCCTATAAATTTTTAACTCAAGGTATAAATTTGTTTGACCAAAGGAATTGGTAAAACACCCTTGTTAAAACTTGATATTAAATTTGAGCTGCCTGTGTATAATGGTGAAGCGAATGAAAAGAAGCTTGAAAATTGGGTTCATCGGCTAGATCTCTACTACAGGATTCAAAACCTTCAAGAGGATGACACAAAGATTCATCTAGCTTCCTTGAGACTGGAGGGTGCAACTTTAATATGGTGGGAAGCCAAGACACGAGAAGAGATGAAAAACTATGGTAAGATTTTAATCTCTTGGTCTGATTTTATTGCTGCAGTTAAAAGGAAATTTTACCCTCTAGGATATACACAGAAAGCTATTATGGACTGGAATAATTTTAGACAACTAAAGGGACAAAGTGTTCAAAATTATACACAAGAGTTTAGGATAAGAGCACTATTTTTGGGTGTCAAATTATCTTATCAACACACTTTGTTAAAATATATTGTGGGTTTGCATATATACCTTAGACATATTATTATCATGTTAAATCCCACAAACTTAGATGATGTTTGTGTTCAAACCACACATCTAGAAGCAAGAGGGAAACATAGTGCAGATGAGAAAAGTGATAGTTCCCTTGAGTATGAAGGTAAAGGAAAGGGTAAGTTTAATGGAAAAGGAAAGAAAAATGGTTCTATTAAGTTAGAAAAAGAGAAACTCACATGTAAACATTGTTTTAAAAATTTCCATGATGAGGACCATTGTTGGCAACTCCATCCAGAGTTGAAGCCCAACAAACTGAAAACCAAAGAGAAGGAGAAAACAACTGCAATCATTGAACATGAATTACATTCAGATTCAGGAGATGAAACCAAGATTACAACAATGGGTTTGAAAGTTAAGAATATAACAAGCACTAGTTCTTCAAGTTGCTATAATGTAACTCAAGATGATGATACCAGAATTGAACTCTTTCATATTAAAGTTGTTTCAAAGCATACCAAAATAGACAAACTATTTGATAGTGGTTCTCAATCCAATTTGATTTCTGAAGACCTAGTTAAGAGGTTAAATATAGAAAATGTTGCACATACAATACCTTATCCTTTAGGTTGGATATGCAAGAACGAAAACTTGCAGGCAACAAGAAACTGCATCCTAAGGTTTGCAATCAATTCAAACTTTTTTGACGAAGTTGAACTTGATGTAGCTCCACTTGAGATTTCAGGTATTGTTTTGGGAAGTCCTTATCTTTATGATAAGATGGAAGTATGTCATCGCCATTAGGAAAAGTACCACTTATTCAAGAATGGAATTGAGTATATAGTTAGAGTGCATAAGAAGAAGATGATTTTGCCTCTTATGCATGCAAGACAAATGAAGAGAATAGTGAATGCAAGGCAAAAAATTTCCTTAATGTTCAAGCATAATGATGTTTTGAATGAGACCTTTCAAGAAGATGCATCAAATGAACAAGATTATTTAATTGAAGTTTATAATGGTTGTAATAATATGTTTCAGGGCTATAACATGTTTCCTTTGAAAAGAGGTAAACAAGATGTGAAAGATTTTCAGCAGTCCACATCATTATTGAACAGTGATGGGAACAAGATGTCAGTGTTGAATGGTGCAAAAATCAAAGAACAAGTGCCAAAGCAAGATGAAAAAGAAGGCATAAGTTCCATAAGTACTTATTTTGGGTTTCAAAATGGTACATGGAAATGTAGAAAACACTTAGTCAAAAGTCAACGCAAGTACAGGGCAAGACAAGCTAAAAATCGCCATGTCGACAATGTTCGAGGTGAGAAAGTTTTCAAGTTATTCAAGTTTCCTTTGATTGAAGACCAAGTAAGGAACATGTTTGTTTCTTCAATGATAGTTTTTTGTTTTGCAAATTCTCAGAAATTGCAACAAGATGGTATCTATAACAATAAGGCAAGGTCTCCAGAATCAAGAAAAATGATCAATTTTCATGAAAAGCTCAAATTGTTGAATTCAGGCAAATTCCAATGGATTGAGAGTGGAAGGGCGAGGGGGATGTACCCTCATCCACATGTTCAGTAATGAAATAGATTTTGGGGTCCAAAAGCTTCCAGTGGAGAGGCATGATCAGGTGCTCAAAATTATGCTAAATATTTAAAGTTGTCAGAATGGTGTGGAACCTCAACGACCACGTAGATCTCATTGTTTTGAATCCGGCACAACTCTTTTTGCGGAAAACCAACACCATATGCTCCCATAAACGTGTTTTGTCCACTTTGTCAAACAGGAAAAAAATTTGGAAAAAAATTGTGATACTCATCATCAATCATATCATCGACCTGGCACGCTATGGGCAGTTGACCTGTCACGTATCACACTATGTTAACCTAACCAGAATGTCACTTGTTTGAGGCAGATTATTGCCTGTTTTATGGAGGCCAATCACAAATGCTATGGCCTAAATGAGGGCGGTCACGTGCGTGTACCAAGGGCCACCACCTTATCAGCCTGAGTGAGTGGATAAAGCTGAACGCGACCCACAATCACATAGCCACCAACAAAGTTACCGTATTGTTACCAATCATAATGCGATACACGCAAAGCTTAATTTGCTCGTTTGGGGTGTTGTCCAGCCCGCTCAAGCGATGTACTGGGCGGGGATTACAGGTTGTCCTTACAGCTTATTAAACTTCACTGTTCCATAAATGTAACATTGACGCTTACAACTCTGATGTGACCGCACCAACTTTAACCGTCAACAGTCATCGTCTATTTTTTTTTATTAAAAAAAGATTTTAACTAACCACATGATTATGGTTAATAAATCGTATTTAATGTGTTAATGGTCAAATTGGTGCGCTAAGAATTTCACTCGGAAATTGGGCAATTTGGCACTCGATTAGTGAATTTCGGGGAAAATTTGTAGGATGGTGCCAGATTTGGTGGAGTTTGTGGTGCGGTTAGTGCCAAAACTTGGGGAAGCCATAACTAATTCAATTTTTAACCAAATCCAAAGAAAAAAGAGGCTAGACAGGGATTTTAGGGAATTATGGAGCCATTGGAGCAGTTTTCAGATCTGTTTGAGCATTGCAAATGTATGTAATCACACTTTTGAGCATAATAGAAGAGGGCCAATCCATTGGACGCTGGACCAAGGAGACGTAGACTAGGAGGGGTCAACTCCTTCATCAAGTGTTGTTGTGTTATTGTTTATGGTGATTTTCATGTATGTTATAGGTTATTGTTCAGTATTTTGTTCATGTTAATTTTCCCAAGAAATTTACATAAAACACACATAAAAATACTCATGGTTAACTTGCAATTTACCTCATAATCTTCAAACACTTTGTTTATATTTTGAATTGGAATTTAGCACAACAAACACTAACTTTCCCATTCAGATCACTAACCTTGAACCACTACTTTGGATCAAACCCACAAAACTTGGATTTATGTCATTGAATTTGGATCAACCTTAGGACTTTGCATCGATAAATGCATTTCTTATATTGTACCTTTTAGAGCTCGGTTGAGAGATTAGCTTCATAATGAAATGATCCTTTCACATAGTTATAAAACTTGGACAAAGAGTACACTTCAAATCTATATAGGTTCAGTCACAAAGTATTGTCCTTAAACTAATATATCTTCAGAGTCCTCATGGAAACATTTATTTATGTAACATAATTCTCATAGTACTTCATTCAAGGTGTGATAGAAATAGTCTTCATGTGCCTTCAGATAATAGGATTCAGCCTTCTAAATGCACACATATTAGTTATAGTTTTGTTCTTCATCTTTCAATAGTCCTTCTATGATTTTGGATGTGAATTTCTTTAGATAAGTAGAGAATTGTCATAGAACTCAGATGCCAACGAGAAGATTCGTATGCCATAGCATTATAGAAGGTTTGGATTCCATGAGTAATAGGTGTTGTTGTTTAGTGTCATCATAGATGCTTGATCAAACCTCGGTAACAAATTGTTATACCTTAGAGATATCCAATGAAATTTTCCTTTTGCTTGATCGAGTAGCCTTAGATTTATGTTATTGATCTTGAATTCAATTCTTCAATATTTTTCAGGAGTGTAATTTTATAAATATGTATCTCAATGATACAAATTTCATAATTTTGCATGAAACATACTTTCAAAGTTTTTGGCATTACCTATATTAGGATATTAAAGAGTATTGCTTGATATGTCATTGTTTTGGTATCAAAGTTTCATCCTTTTAGTCTCAGCCTAGATTTCATTCTTACAGACTTATTGGAGATATGCTTCAGATCATAGTCTCAAACTTGGATGTAGACTTTAAATTGCAAACATAAAGTATAGAGGAGTACTTACTTGTAAAAGGAGAAGAGGTTGTTATAAGAGTGCTTCTAAGAATGTTGATGATTCTTCCAAGAATGTCCAAATATTTTCTTGAGTGGTGGCTGCTATAGTGATTTCTTCAAGGATGGATGTTATAATAACATCTTCAAGTTTCTATAATTACTTCTTCAATTATGAGTGACGAATGAGCAAGAACTAGACAATGTTTCCTAGAGCCTTTAATGATATTTTCAAGAGAGATATTGTTGCTACGAGGATTACTTAATGATGTGATTTTCAAGCCTTATTTCTTTGCTTTGATTATAGGGAGAGATAATTGTTGTAATAGAACCATCAAGCTTCCAACAATTTGTGATCATTAAGGTTCCTTCCTTTCACCTGAGCTCTGATACCATGTTGAGAAACCAAGAGTTGGATAGATTACGACTTTGATCCTCTTACTTGATAATTACTTGTGAATGTTTGTTGGCTTATTATGAAATTTATATTCTCTTCATCAAGCAATTACCCAAACAGAAACATCACAAAGAGACAAAGAACACCAAAATTAGGCTCCAAGCCAAGGTAAAACCCCACAAGGGGGAAAACCCAAACAATCATGTTCTTATAAAATCATAGCAAAGTGAGATATCCAAGCCTCAAGCCCAATACAAAGACTATCACAAAGATCCAAGTCAACCCTCCAACCAAGTCAAATTCAACGAAACTGAACGCTGGTCAAACACAAAAATTTCAGACCTGCAGTACAAACCTAAAGTTTGAACCTGTAATTTTCACAGAGTTGCCCCAAAACCTTCACACATGTGAATAGAAACAAGCTAGAAACCAAAATTTTCTCTGTTCTTTGACTTATCTTCTCTCTCTTTTGACTTTACTAGTTTTTCTTCTTCTCTTGGCACAAAAATCGATGTGTCATGTGAGTGAATGAATGATCTCCAAAGTGGTCGAGTTGAATTTATATATACATGTCTCGGAGGGTCGAATAACTTCCCTTAGGGCCGACTTGGTCTTGTGAAGACACTTTGACTCAAATATATATATAGTTTTAATTTTCTTACAAAAAGTTCAAATGGGACTTGACTCAATTACATCTCTTTTGACTCATAAAATATTATTTGGACTCAGTTGACCCTATAAGCATGAAGAACATGATTTTAATAAAATAAAAATAATGATGAATATAATAAATATATCAAAGGTACATTTGAATACATTATGAAGACCGACACTAGTTACATTTTCAACAAAGAGCTTCATAAATACATTAAATCTGTAAACACATTTGGGAAATACGAAAGATAAATGTGCCCCTCTTTACAAAGGGTTTAGATTAAATGGTTTTGACTTGGTTAAACAAGTCATAAAATCCTTCCAGAATTCTCTATAAACATGAAAATAAAATAAAAAGTGGAGTCCAATTATGTTCACACATTTGTATGTGACACACTAGCACAATAATACATCAATCAGAGCCCTCAAGTTTGAAATGCGCTGAAGGAAATAGGGATGCACCTCACATATGCTAGATAATAATATTGTAATGTAACAAATACTCCATATAGTGTCATAAGCTAATGTTGACATTCTAATGGTGTGGTGCCAGTGTTGTCATGAATCCCCAAGAAATGTGCACAAATTTTGAAGTACAATGCACACATTCCAATGCATATACCAAACTAACCTATCATGATGAATCAAAACTACATTAAGCTATTAGGGATGAAAACATATATAATCCAATTTAATATAGATAGCATAAGTTGATCATTACCAAATTACCTAAGTAAAAAATGGTGGTACAACTTTATCCCCCTTACATGTGTCTTTCTAGTAAGATATAAGGTATTTTATAAGCTTTTTTATTAGCAATAGGTAAGGGTGATGTAATTTGCAGAAGGGGACTAGGGGGGAAACTCCAAAATAACCTTAAAGTCATATAATGATGTGTTAGGTTTGTCTTTGGTTCGACTAGTCTGTTTTGACTATGAGTCTTCTAATTATTAGTTGCAAACCTTTAAGAGGGAGCCTTTTTAATTCATTTTCGCTACTTCGACACCATTTTCCTCCCAATTTTGTAATTTCCCTTTTAGTTTCCAGTCCATTTTTGCTACTTCGACACTATTTTCTTCCCATTTTTGTCATTTTCCTTTTAGTTTATGGTCCTTTTTTTATAAGCATTCAGCTTATGACTTTAATGGGTGGGCCTTTTATTGAAATAATGCAACTTTATTTTACCTCTTAGCCTATTTTTTGGCTTTATTTAACTTGGGTTTATTTGACTTTTATCATTGAGTTCTTCATTTAGACCTTTCTAGTGACATTCAATAAGTTATTTATTAGTAAGGAATGCATTTTTTTTATATGGATGAGATGAAAATGTAGGTGTTAGTGTCGGTATCTTCATCCCTCCGTCAGAGATCAAATTTCTCTTGCTGCATTGCATTCTTAGGTGTCTCATTCAGTCAGCTGCATTCCATTAGGAGCATGGATCATCTGACGGTAGTGGTTTGTTACTCATGTCCCTCATGTCATATACCTACTGGCCTATTTCTGTTCATTAAAATCATTTACAGTCATTTTTGGTTTCATAGTTTGAAAAGGATCATTTTTAGGGTTTTAGTCTCATTAGGTCTAAAGTTTCGTTAATCCGGTCTTCAGAATGCCTAATAATGGTCAGCAGGCACATGAGGATGTTCGAAATAAGGTTTCAGTGCAAAAATTTCATCATTATATGTTTAATAATCATTTTTCTTCAAAACTCTGTTTTGAAGAAAAATAGTCGATTTCATCCTTATGTAAATAAATGTAATGCGATTTTCAAGTTTTTTCAGTTGTAATAATACTCCACTCACAACCCTGTTCGCCTTTGCCAAAGCTCCATGCCATCCATTCCCTGCAAGACAGACAAAAAGCTCATCATTCAGTCCAAAAGCAGAAGGAAGCAAAACAGAGTTTTTAAAGTGAAATGCCAAGTTTGCAACATTACAAAGTGGGTTTTCAAATTGAAAAATTTAAATCTTTGGCACATAATATATTTTCAAGTTCAAAACTTCATTTGCATGCCAAAGAGTCAGCAGTAAGCCAAGGAGAAGTTGTGAGGAGTGAAGCAAGTGATTGGAGGATGGACTGTGTTAAATTGTCGAGTGTGACGCATTGGGCAAGTGTCGCGACGGATCGGGTGAGCACGACACATTGGGTCGGCTCCCTGCATGTGATTTTGTTCTTGCACAGTGCATTGGAAGAGCACGACACACTGGGTTGGTTGTGCGGCGCATTGGGCCGGAACACAAGTTTTTCGCCATTCCTTTCAATCATCAAATTTGCTTGGTCTCTCCTTGTTCGAGTAAGTCAAAGCCACTTCTCTATTGCCCATAACAAGTGATTGGTGTTGATTATGAGAATTTAAAAACTAAAAAAAAAAACCAAACCCTACTATCTTGTTGAGAATTTCCTCCTTTAGGGTTTTGAAAATAGTTTTGTGCCAAATACTTCCATTCCACACCTTGTTTTTTCCCCTCCTCACTGTTATCTTATCATAGCAGCCCATCCCCTATCCCCTTACATTCCTAAAGTCACTCATTCCTCTCCCATTCTCATTATCCCCATCCAACTTGTAAAATTTCCCCAAACCCCAAGTTTATCCCAAGAAATCAAGTGGTTGTCCTTACACTTCAAATTTCACTTGATAAAAGTCCATCTACCCTATTCCTCCATATTCCCTCCCATATTACCACATATTTGGCAATCAAACTAAAAACACCAAAATTCTCATTTTCATCCAAGACAACATAGACTTGCATAGACCTTGGACATCATGGAGACAGATACCGATACATCTTATGATCGAGACAGTGATTCCACCACTGAACTACATGCACCTATAAGGCCTCATAAGAGTGGCAGACATGTGAGGGAGGAGCCCACTTCATTGGCTGAGTTGCAGGCTTGTCCTCTTGCCATGGCATGTTTCCAATAGCAGTCTTGTTATCAATTTTGTGAAATGGTTACTAGGGTCCATCATCATCAGGAGATGGCCCGTTTGTTTGTATTGCATTTACATGATGGTCAAGTCACCCTTGCCGGTGTGACATTCACTTTAACACCAGAAACTATCTCTCAGGCAACCAGGATACCAAATGTTGGAGAACAATGGAACAAAAGACAGCAGGTTGACAGAGTGCACTATGAGCCATATATCAGGCTTAGCTTTGTGAAACAACTCAGCAGAGTGTTTCCTTTCCGGTTCTTAAAATATTCCTATGCTCCTCTGATGAAACTTATTATCAGATATTTCAGTTGTGAGGGCCGATTTTCACGTCTCTATAACTATCATATCAGGTTATTGATGCATTTTACCAGGGTGAGGATGATGAACCTTCCTTATTTCATGTGTCGGAATATTGAGAGGATGACCACTCTCGTGCAAAGGAAAACTTCTGAGCAACAATACAACAGTATCTATCACTTTGCACTTATCAAGATTGTGGTTATGCATCAGCTCGGCTTGCAGGGCATTTCATGGGAAGAATTCATTTGTAATGATTTCTTCACAGCTCCCCAGGTTCCTTCAGAGGTTGTTCATGAAGCAGGTGAACCTTCATATCAGCATGAAGGTCATGAGACACATACCACCAGTGTGTCAGTGTTTGTTACTTATCAGAGAGGCACTAGAGGATTGTTTGCAGCAGCCCCACGAGTATTATCTCCACTCGGGGTGGAAGGGGTCTCGCTTCCGTCATCAGCAGCACAGGTACAGGTACAGGATAGGGGTAAGAGGCCCATGCAGGACGAGGGGCCTTCAGGAGGCCAGGATACAGGTTTCATACTCATTAATGAGGATTTGAGCTCACCAAGCTCAAAGTTGAGAGAGACTATTCAGGAGCAGAAGGCGAAGATAGACACTTTGTCCGTCAAGTTGCAAAGAGCCCAATGGATTATCAACTACCTTGAGCAGTGAAACAAACAGTTGGAAGATCAGCAAACTATCATGGAGTTGCAAAATATTCGTGAGAACTGGCAAGCTACCCAAAGAAGCCAAATCGAGATGACATCCATAGAGCGAGAGATTGAGGCTGATCGAGAGACTTTGCTCGAAAGGGTCAATATTGATTTGAAGAAGTTGTTGGAGAAGGAAAACAAGGAAAAGAACATGTTGAGGCACATGAAGAATCATTATTGGGCGAGAAATCATGTTTGCAAGGCACGAATCAAGATCATGAAGGCAAAGTTAAAGAGGGAATTAAAGCGTCGCAAAAGGCATGATAGACTCCAAATTTTGGCCGAAGCTTCCTTGGCCCAACATAGCGCATTATGGAGGACACTTAGCCCAAATTTCGAGAAATTTGGGACACATTTTTCAATTTTGATTTTTTTGGGCTTAACACAGATTTTCCTGCATGACGCGTCGTGCTACTTGGTGCACGCTTACGATTGGGAGATCCTCTTGGATAAAACTTTGTATTTCTGGATTTGTCATGAAATTTATGCATGCCTACCCATTAACCAGAGATTTTGACAAGTTTTGGGTTGCCGGAAGGGTCAAAAACACCCTAAAATTGACCTTTCTGCCCCTTTTTGGACACACAGGAAGCAGTGTTAGAAAAAATCATTTTTGGAGGGGAAAATGGAAACCAAATTCAGAAATTCCACTTGGCTTGGAAATTAGACAGGTAGAGCTTTCCAATGAGCTATCTTGCGCTTAATTTGGACACTGGGAAGGCCCTCAAAATCGGCTCCAAAGTGGCGCGACGCATAGAGATTTCAGGCGCGGCGCATTGGAAATTTTGGCTCAGTTTTCACTCAGTAACTCTTTTTTTCGCCTAGTTTTGGCCAGTTTGACTTTTTCATCTCCAAATGTAAAACTCTTGATGTAATTTGATGTAATTTCATGGCTTTTGATGTAATTTTGGCAAATTTTACTCATGCAAGTAGATTCATTCATCAAAAAGTGAAAAGTAACTGAATGAATCAGTTTCCTATCTTATAGAGGCAAGCTGTTCCACTGCCTATTTTCCAGTTCTTAGTTTAGATCTTGTTGAAACAGCTCCTAAACTAGTGAGCTCGACCCCTAGAGGCATGGGGATGAGTTATGCTTGTCTATATCTTGTAGTTCTTCAATCATTTTCAGGGTTGGACACTTGGGATTGCTTTGAGCTTCATTGTACATTTCCTCTCTGCATTTTGGAAAAGGAATAGACCAGGGTTTGCAGCACTATTTGGGATCCATGTGGCTCTATGTTTTGATGGTGTGTTTCTCTTTGTGATTGTAAGTTTACTGATGTTTCATGTGTACCACTATCCTTCTTATTTCTTCCTAAATTAAACAAACAAGTAATAAAGGTGGAATTCATTAGATTTGTTGTGCTCTGCCTTGAGTTTTGTTTAATTATCCATGTTTTCAACTGCTTGAAGAGGATTCCTGAAGGCCTCTTGCCCTCTTCAACTCCTCACCGGTCTGAGCTATCCATTCATTCAATTCAAAGCATCAAAACAATTGCCTTCCTTGCCCCATTCAGAACTCTGCAAAACTAGGCCTCATTCCCCGGACCCAAAATCTGCCTTTCCCTTTGATCCATCAAACACCTTCAAAAAAAAATCAAACTCTCTTACATATATACCTATCCTAAAATCAGCCTTTAATTGAGTCATCTCAAGCCTCACTGATCATTTTTCGCTGAGATTGATAAGGAGAGAGCCCTCTCCCGATCTGGTAGGGCTAGCTACCAGATTAAGCGTGGTTTGATGTTACCCTAGACTCTGCCTTTCTCAGCGTGCGGTGGATTTAGGCAATAACAGTAGGGAAAATGGAAAAATTTGTTAAGTATGGAGATAATATGATTGAAATACCCACCTCAATTCATAGCTATTGTAATATCCCTTTCGGAATATTTTACATATTTTGTTGGAAAACTAATTCAACCAAAATTTCTTCATAAAATTACCATTCAATTTACAGAAGATTTCCATGTAAAATCAAACAAGAGAATACATACATTACAAACATTCAATGTGCCAAAGCAATCTCATATTTATTATAATATATAGAAACAAGGGTTTACGTGCTAAACTGAGAAAATAAACGAGATAGCTGAGATAGAACTAGCCTCAAGGATCTACTACAATGTTGCACGGGCCCTCCACCAAAACTGAACTGAACTACCACTGCTAAGATCTCCTGTGAATTCTGGATGAATTCACCTAGGGGAGATGGGTGCTCGCTCGATCTCTCTAAATCACCCAAGGGTTTCCGTCCTGGGGCTACCAATGGAGTAGAGAATCGAGTTCTCAACCTCACATACACGAAGCAATACCAAATCCAAGATGTATTCCAATGGCGTCTTCCTCCTCTTCTTATAGATCTAATGGACCACTCTAGAAGCTCCTATTTTATTATTATTTTAATTGTTGAGCACATTTCCCTTAATTAAAATAATATTTTTAATGTGGGAAAATGGTAAATTGGCCGTCATGCCTCCTAAGGTCATTGAAAACCACTTCTATTCATCCCATCCTGTAGATATTTATTGTTCCAGTTCCAACGATCTATTACACTAAGGTGTTCTGCCAAGAATTCCTCAAGAAATTCTACTTTAAGCGTAATTAATTGAGTTAGGCCCATTAATAACTTAGTTTTTCAAAAGTTGTTGGAATGCAACAAAACAAAAGAAAAACAGTGAGGATGATGGAGTATACCAAGTGAATGCCATTGGACCTCATAAAACTCCTCCAAAATCCCCCAGGGTTCGCTAACCTGCACCTGTGACCTGTTTGCCCCCAACCCTGAAAGTCCATCCTAACCATGTCATAAGGAACACCAGAAAATTGAACATTACAAATCCTCCACCCCAAGATTGCTTGCCCTCAAGAAATCCAAATATGTGGACTAGTTTGTTGGCCTGATGCAACCGAGACCCAATGCCCGGATCCCATACATGTCACTAGGTGATGCTATGACTCTGTGTCAACCTAACAGGAACAGACTCGTCAATGCTTGGATCCCAGACCAATCTCTGACTGAGAATTCTATCAACAAATACTCCCAGATCCCAATGCCACCAAGAACAAGCATCAGTGCTCCACGGCTCCTGTTCGGCTATAACTCTCGCTGAGAATGCTGACCCACCGAATGTGTACTAACTCATCACCTCTCTCCAACCTAACCCCTGACTCAATCCAATGCTAATCCTTCTTTCCTAATTCCAGGGTGGAATTTTGAAGAGTTGTCAACTTGTATCCCACTGCCAAGTGGAACCTGTTGTACCCGTCATGTCTAAGGGTCCCTGCTCCACTATTCCACTAACTAAGAATATTGCACCATCAATAGGATACCAACACATGATCTCCCACCAATCTAATGTATGGAAAACTGTGCAAGGAATAAGTCTACTAGGTTGATGTCGATCCATGCTCAACTCCTTATGCTCTGCCTAGTTAGCCAACAAAATCTGTCCAAGAAATCTCACCTCACTCTCTATAATGGACAAAAGTGGGCAAGTTGTGCTGCAAGCCCTATCTATGTACTCCTGGAGAGGGTTGCTGCCTGAATTTTTTGCAGCTTTGTTGGCCGCCACTACATCTGCTTGCAACTCATCGATGGGTAGACCCAAAGATGGATGCACTGCTATCTCCCTCACATGCTCTTCTAGTCCACCAATCTTCTGCAAAATTGTTCTATAAGACTCCTGCACCTCTTGAAGACATGTGTTTACGGATACTCCAACCTTGCTAGATGTCTATACATTTGCCTAATCCTCATCAATGCATGAACCCCAGGGTGGTTACCCATCCTCCTCCATCATGGCCTTAATAAGAACCTCCAACTGGATCCCCCAAAAAGGCTCATCATGCACGTTGTGTGCATACTCCTCCTCAGTGGGCTCATGCTCCATCATATGTTTCTCGTGCTCAATCATCATTGGTGACTCATCATCTCGAACGTCTCCCGTAACGTCTACTGACTGCTCACCATATAAAATAGGTATGTTGTCAACAACTCTCCATGACTCATGCTCCTCTGAGGCATCCTCGTATGAGCCCATGACCTCATCCAAAGAGGATTCCTCACTCTGAGAATCAGAAGGAATCCCCCCTACTCTACCTCTATCATCTCCTTAGTGTCACTCAAACATGAGTGATCAAGCCCCCAAGGTTCTTTGTAGATGAAGCAAAGTCCCTTCCTCCTCAGCTCATTTTTGTTGTCTGATCCACCAAACTGAAGTAGCTCCTCCCTGGTCAACTATCTCCTGAACAACCCAATGTTCTACTCAACCAGCCTTTCGGAGAGCTCATAAGAAGCAAGGGAGACCAACTACTCTCTCTTCTAGATGCTTAGAAATCTAGTCTGCAACTCCTGGAAAATGGAATCACAACCTCTCATACATTATGACAAGATGTGATAAAATTAGCTATTGATTAAATAGCTCTCCAGGTGAGAACCTGGAGAGTGTAAACACACATACACACTCTATTTCATTGAATGAGATGAGCCTTAATTATATAGGCTTTCACACTAACGAGATGGTTTCAACCACTCCCGAGATATTAGGATCTGAGATCTAGAATTAGAATCTCAATCCTATCCTAACTTAACTTTCTCCATTAATTTCTAACACTCCCCCTTAATGGAGAAATGGTACAGAACAATAACATATGATAACATACGCCTGTTGGTCTAGTCTAGCTAGGCTTACAATGGTAAAAGACATAAAAAAAAACTTGGTAAGAGAGTTCTCATCTTAGTCTTCTTTGCATGATATCCATGATTGTTCATTTGTGGATGAGGCTTCATCTTCACTTTCTTTGCCCTGAGATAGTGATGTATCTTTGCCTCATTTCTTTCCCAATGATGGAAAGCTTGAACGCTTATCCTCGCCCTTTTGAAAATTATGACAGGCTTAACAGGAAACTGTTTTTTCTCACCATTTCTGGTGTCACGTATGTAAATTTCAGCAATGTTGTCATTTGCACACACATAAATATTAATGAGATTATCACATTTTAAATTCTCTCCAGCTCTGTCTTCTTCTGCCACGACTTCGCCATCACCGTCATGTGGCTCATCAAATTGATCTTCAACACTTTGTTCATCTTTACATCCTTCCCGAAGATCAACTTGTGACTCTTCAATATCAGGATTTTGCACAACGGATTGTGCCTCTTGTTTCTCGTGGTCATCAACAGAACCACATTGTTTTTCTGAAAAAATTCCAGACTTAAAAATACTACTCATGCTAAAGCCTCCAAATGCCAACATGAGAATATCATCATCATCATCATCATCAGAAAAAATATCTAAAAATATAGACATATTGTTAAAAGGTCCAGCTTGTTTTGTCTTGCTTCCAGATTTTGACTCCACTCGGTCCTCTTACGAGCTCCAACAACCCCGTTTCCACCTAGGTGGAAATCCTCACTTTGGCATCTCTTCAATAGTAGAACCTTGTAGACTGTGGTTTCTATGCCACACAGGGCTTAGTGCCCTCAGCGCTTGCAACGAGCAGCAAATGACCTCTCAACAACTGGAAATGATATCACCATCCAATTTTGATGCATGTGTTTTCTAATAATACATATTTCTGATAAGATGGATTGTTTCTCAATTAATAAAATTTCACAAGGAATTTGGTAAAATGGCGGGAACAAAGAAACAAAAAACCCCAACAAATCTCAGCAAGAAAAAAAATTGCACAAAACAACAAGCTGGAACGCTGCTCTTCTGCATTCACATATAATGGATACTTCCAACAATTAAAAGAAATAAATCGATTCTGGCTCCACGTGCCAACACTCCAAGGCACCAAAGGACGCAACAATCGATCCATACGACACAGAAATCAATCCACTGGAGGGCGTAACACCAATTCTTGCTCTGCCTCCGCTCACCACACCAAATACCATAGCCTGCCCACCATCAATCAAATGCAGCTTCCCTGCCCTCCTCACGCAAGAAATCACCAGCTCTCAGGATCGAAGAGCTAAAAAACAGTTCCACAAACAGCTCATAGACGCTTGTCTTTCAGAACGCAAAAACTATGGCTCTTCTCAATGGCGCTGGTTCCTTCAGGGAGTTGATAGGAACAACTACAGCTCCATGCTATCCAAGATGCACTAACATTAAAAGTCTACTGGCAGTGCACTCACAACGATCTTTCCTCCGAACACTAGTCTGTTGGCAGTGAAATATGCAACACTCCCAGAATGTGGCACTAATCCGAGAACGAGCGCGCAATGAATTTTTCAAACAAACTCAATTTTAATTTTCATGCATCCCCTGCTATTCGTCCTTGCCCAAGGCCCCGACCACCGAGCACTGTGACATGAAGTAGATCCCCGAGCTGAATTGGTAGCACAACTATTTGTATACTGCTATCTCACGAGTCGACTTTCCTAAGCTCTACCACGTGCAGACTCGGGTTCACCTCGCACTGCTCAGTGGCAACAACAATCCAAGGGCCGGTACGGGATGCAGCCGGCGTGAGCATTGCTCTAAGTGGTGGATCTTGAGATCGGGAAGATGCAAAATGCGCAGGGCGTTCTCAGCGTCTTTCCGGATCGTAAACACCAGCTCCAATATTTCCGTCCTGTGGCTTTTGTTGTCACGAACAAAGGTTTTGATACCGAACCAAGCACAACGACGCTGACTAGGCCACAATTACACTGAGCGAAGGCGTCTTACACGAGCAACACGGGACGAATGTCGTGAGGGCAACAAAAAAGTCTGTTGAAGAGAGATTGGAGCGACGCAAAAGAACTTCCACACAGTTTTTACACCACGCTTCCGCTACACGTCTTCGACCACCAGCAGCCACGAGCAGAGGAAAGCACTGTTCGAGGAGGAGAGCACTGCTCACACGCTCCTACATAACGGTCACTATCTCCAACAATCTTCACAGCTCCGATACCATGATAAAATTAGCTATTGATTAAATAGCTCTCCAGGTGAGAACCTGAAGAGTGTAAACACACATACACACTCTATTTCATTGAATGAGATGAGCCTTAATTATATAGGCTTTCACACTAACGGGATGGTTTCAACCACTCCCGAGATATTAGGATCTGAGATCTAGAATTAGAATCTCAATCCTATCCTAACTTAACTTTCTCCATTAATTTCTAACAAGATGGACTTCATGTGTTATATGACTATATCAGGCTGATGCTCCTAATTATGAAGAAGCATTGGAACATATGTAGAATCAAGCCATCACACTCAATATCAAACATGACCTCATAAGTCCTGGTCATGGACATGACTTCTAAAACCTCAATCTTCTTCCCAAAGGCAGGGCCCTCAATGTTATCCAGGTCCTGAAAGGTATCTACTATCAACCTGAATACTATCCTCATCATGTCATCACTGTAAGGATGTATAGGTGCGGTCGACATCATGATACTACTGAGACAAGAGGAAACTGGAATTTTGACTCCTATAAAAGGGTACTCCAAATTCTTGGGATTTACTAAGGCAAGCATGGTTGGTCTTAGAGCCCAAATAAAGCTCTTCCCATTTGACTGACACACCTTTGATAGGAATGAAGCAATGTATTCTAGTTTGAGAAGGGATTTTGGTGTAACCCCCATGCATCTCAAATTTGTCACAAGTTTGAAGATTTTGTGTCCCAACTCATGTTCTTCCTGCAGTTGTTCTTGTTGTAGCATAGAAAGTATTCCCTTGGAAAGGGTTTTGTTGATTGTTGCTGCTAGTTTGTTAAGGGAGTTTGTGAATGTTTCATCCATGTTTTTGTTCAATGATGGAAATAAAATTTGTGATAATGAGGCCTATGTTTTTCTAAGTTTTTCAATGAATCCTCCAATTAGACATTTTTTCAAACATGTCATGTGCATACAACATATGGTGGCGGAATGTGTGCTCATAGAATTTCTTCAAAACATAGGAATAATTTTCATTATGACTTAGCAAGCATAAGCCATAGTAGCAACAAATTAAACCTTTACTCTTCACTTAATTTCATGTGCATCTAATTGGCTGGATACAAAACATTCAAATAATATGGAACCTGGTGTATATATATGCAAGGAGAGATGCGTTGTTGTAGGAACCACCTTTTCTAGGAATAGGTTGTGATCTCTATCTCAAGAGTTGCTTCGTCAACCAAAGAAGGAATGCGACCATCAAATATGAATGAATGAACTAATGATATTTTAATGTCCACGACACTAAAAATAGTCTATGGGACCGCCAAATTCCTTATATTTTGCCTTCTGCAATTCAATCATTTTCTTACTCAAATTGATGATGAGCTGACCCAACCTTATAACAGTTCCATCGCTGAAAAGACAATGCCACGGAATTGATGCTAACATACTACGGTAATTGTCCCTGATGTCTCTGAAAGAGTCACATTCCAAAATGAAATGTTTTTTTTATTCTACTGCTCTAGAAGTGCAAAAAGTACATAACCTTTATTCCCAAGCTTCTTTAGGTCTCTTCCACCGTCTTGTTTCACACCAAAGTTGATGTGAGTTAGTTCTTAATTGAGCTATAAGAACCTTTGCCCTCCACGGAATGCTAGCTCCAATGTATTCTTTTTGTTGGAGATCACAAGTGGGGTTGAATTCCTGAACATAATATTTCTTCTTTCTACCCAACTCTTTTCCCCATATACCCTTACGGAACATCTCCAGCACAAAATTCTTTAATTCCTTGCTATTTGTGGGACATCATGCCTTCAAGTAAATATTCCATTTTTGCATCCATTTGTTGTTTTGTCTCATCCATGATTTATTTCTTTCACTCATACCTTCATTGAAGGTAACTTTCAGCAATCTACTTTCTCCCATTTGCTCCATTCTCTTTAGGTACCTTATAAGACGCACCATGGAAATTGTTTCGATGGGTGCTGCCCCTATTTCACTCAACATTATCTCATAGGGAACCGAACTTTTTATTTTGAACTTGCTCATGATCAAACGTTTTTTAATTTTTTCAATTTGTTTCCATTTTGAAACAGAGATGCTGCTAGCCCACAATTCACACCCATATAATATCACTGGACAAACTAGGAGTCCAAAAAGTACTTTGATCGTGTTCCAATCCCATAACTCTGCCTCTCTACATCTATTTTGAAGTGCATATAATGCTTTCCACCCTCTAAAATTCTTTTCTTTCTGCAATCCTCCCAATTAAGCTTCTTGTTGAAATCGATCCCGAGGTACTTGTGTTCATTTACTTGTTGAATACAAAGTACTTGTTGAAATCGATCCCAAGGTACTTGTTGAAATATGATAAACTCCAACAAAAGTCGTACTCTGTATTCTATTCCCAAGGTACTAAGTTTTCCAATGGTACTTTTATCAACAATTTTGACATGTGTACTACTAAAAGTACACTTCCAGGATTCTGGAATAAGTTGTTGCCAGTTGTTGATTCAAATATATGCTCCCAAGATTGAGTTAATAGTTCAAACTTCCAACACAGAATAATACACTGCCACAGTTCCTTGTAAATCTCTTTCCAGCCACAGGATTAGTTTCATCCTTTTTCTGCTCCAAATATCAATCACTGAATCCTTTTTTCGCTCCAAATTCAATCAATGAATATTTGCACACGGCTGCCCACTTTCAGCAAAGGGCAACAAGAAACGACAACACCCATGCTTTGACCCTTATGATTGCAAATCAACGGCTCGGCTGGGTTCTCGGCTGTGGGCCAGTTGTTATTCCTCGCGTGCCATCTGGGCACACCCTGTAGCGATTTATAGCCACCAGAAAATTTCCATTCGACTCTTCATGTCCAATGCTTACTCCTTTTGGCCTCACAATCCTCTGCCCATGACTACACACAAGCTCATCTGATCAACACCATGTCTCTAATCGCTCGACAAGTTGTTTTGAAAACTTACTCTTTTCTGATGATGATTCCTCACATGTGCCCAAATATGATACATTTTCTCATATGCGCTAACACCACGAATGATCAAGACTATTGTTTGTCACCACTGCATCGTCACACACCATTCAAAGCCATTCTAACTGCTACATGCTTCAGGAGAACTCGAACCTAGGAAAAGGAAAATTTGGCTACGATAATCACAAATATGACCAATCACGTACAGGGCCACTATTCATATCCATATGAACAACAATATTTTACTCCAGTCTACGTGTTTGATATTTGACCCTCTATACAACAACACAACCTATACGTCACGTGCCACTGGAATTTTTTTCGGGCTGTTTGTGGGAGAGTGCGTTTAACAAATGATCCCAGGCCTGTAAATAAGCTCAGAATTTCGGCCCAATTATACTCAGAGATTTGGTCTCCATTGATATTCAAGAACTCAATCTCTAGTGTTGATGGTATCTTTAGGAGTTTGGTGCTCTAGTCAAGTCTTTGAATTTTTTTGAGCAATATCTCTATGAAAAGAACTCGACTCACGATATACTCTTGCATCCATTGATAAATTTGGATTAATATTTCGATAAGAAAACTCTGAGGTTGACAGGATGCACAACTTTGATACCATTGTAATATTTTTTTGAAATATTTTACATATTTTTCTGCAAAATTAATTCAACGAGAATTTCTTCATAAAATTACTAGTCAATTTACAGAAGATTGCCATGTAAAATCAAACAAGAGAATACATGCAAAAATAACTAGAAGGACCCTCCACCAAAATTGAACTTAACTGCCACTACTAAGTTCTCCTATAAATTCTGGATGAATTCACGAAGGGGAGATGGGTGCTCACCCAATCTCTCTAGAGTCTAAATCACCTGAGAATTTCTGTCCTAGGGCTACCAATGGAGTAGAGAAGCGGGTTCTCAATTTCACATACAAGAAGCAATACCAAATCCAAGATGTCTTCCAATGGCCTCCTCCTCCTCCTCTTTTTATAAATCTGATGGACCCCTCTAGAAGCTTCTATTTTATTATTAATTTAATCATTGACCACATTCCCCTTAATTAAAATATTCTTTTTAATGTGGGAAATGGTAAATTAGCCACCATGCCTCCCCAAGTCACTGAAAATCACTGCTAGCCATCCCATCATGTATATCTTCTCGTTCCGGTTCCAAAGAGCTATTACACTAAGGTGTTATGCCAAGAGTTCCTCCCGAAATGCTATCTTAAGCGTAATTAATTGAGTTAGGCCCACTAATAACTCAGTTTTTCAAAAGTTGTCGGAATGCAACGAAACGAAAGGCAAACTGTGCAGATGATGGAATATACCAAGTGAATGCCATCAGACCTCATAAAACTCCTCAAAACCCCTCCAAAAGCCCCCAAGGCCCGCTGATGACGCCAACCCGCACTTGTGACCTGTCTGCCCCCAACTTTGAAAGTCAATACTAACCATGTCATAAGGAACACCAAAAAAATGAACATTACAATAGTACCTAGTGGCCTAGGCCAAGACACTCTTATTTGTGGACAATTATGTGCCCCCATGGTTAGACGAGGTAAAAAGGGTGGCATTTTTACTTAGTTATAAATGATAAAAATTAATATCTATGTCATGACACACTTACAAAAAAGTCAAAATTATCAACACCAATTTAAGCTAGGAAACAACACATGGAATCATATCTACAAGAAAAAACATCGCATAGTCGTGTGTGATAGCGCATATGAGATGGAGTGTATAGAGAGTAGTCACTAATATACCATTGTAAAAAAATGCAGGTTTATAATGGAATGCATTAGAGAAACAAGCCTAGAACTGAAGAGTTGGAACAAGAACCTTGTACATGCCAATATATCACGCTCGACAAAGTGTGTCTCTAACGTAGTCACTTTAAAGGGGCAACACACAGAAAGTGCATACATATTTTGGTTGGATATTTGATTTTCTTGATTTGTGTGTGCAATTGCCCCATAACTTATTTGTATTTTATTTAAAATTTTTAATGTAATGTTACTTACATTATGTTATGTGACATGACAACATCTCTCCATTTTTAAAGTGCAAAACAACTTTCAATATATTTATATTAGTATATATACTCACTCTTATAAATATAAATTTTTAATAATTTTGATAAACAAATATTTTACTCATAATATTTCCAATATATGCTTTAGAATGACACATTAATTAGGCTTGGTCTGCGAGTCTGGAAATGAAACCAGAGGCTTAAACATGAATTTTGCAAAATGAGTATGATATGTTTAGTATGACTAGTGTGCACATTACAAAAACTTCGAAGGAATGCCATGGAAACCATAGTAATAGAAAGTAAAAGACACAGCTAGATAACACATATATTAAAAACATAACTACTAGTTGTAGCATACCTAGAAAGCATGAATAGTCTAGTTGGTTGGTACAGGCAGTGAAGATGACCTAGTGGATTTATAGCATGTCTCCTCTCTCTAGCACAAGATCCACAACAAACCCATGAGGTTTGATCCTGGGTTAGTCTCTTTGCTAACTAGGCCAATCTTCAACTGCTTGTGCCAGTAAAACTTGATTTAAAAGTATATTAAGAATGAACTTTTGTGATCCAAATTCATTTTCAAATAATTTCTTTCCCAAAATCACAACATAAATCTATGATTTCCCAAAAAAAAATTATTTGAAAATTAAAAATATATTATATTAAATAAATAATATTCATTAATTAAATATATTAATTTCATAAATAACGTCTTTGCACTAGCAAAACAACTCCGTGAAGGAAATTTTTTTTAATTGATTAAATTAAATCTCAAATCCGTAATCATAGGCATTTCAATCAAAATCAAATAAAATGCGAAATCATTGGAACCATTTAAGGATAAATGAACAATGTTATATCAACTAAGTTCTTTGGAAGTGGCATTTTATCAAAATTATTACGTGCACTAACTGGTATCAACGAAGTCGTTTGGACGAGACATTATTATATCAAAATCATTACAGCTCACATGTAGCCATGTGGTGATTGAAGAGCTTTCTATTAAATATATTTTAATATTATTTAAGGATTTATTTCTTCTTAGAGGAAGTAATAAGGACTATATAATAGCTATTATTTCTAGTTTAAATATAAATATAGTAGTATTCCTAGGTTTAAATATAAATATAGTTGAATAGAAGTAAAAAGCATTATAAACAAGTTTTTTTATTTATTTAAAAAATAAAAAATATTAATAAAATATTATATGAATGGTAGGAATTACGTTTTTGTTTGAGTTTTCTCACTATTATAATGTTGAATGTCAATCATTAATATAATTAACTAATATTGTTTATATTAACATTTATACAATTTAATGTGTGTGTGTGTTTGTTTATTTTATGCTATTTCTGTGAGAATATGAACATCGAGGATGAAAATCACTTCCTCGTAGAGTGTAGAGTGCCCCGCGTACAACCACATTAGAGCTCAATTTCATAATCTTTGTTGTAATACTGACCTTCCTAGCCTTTTAAGATGTCAAAATTATAGTGACCTCGGGAGGCTTCTCTCCAAGCTTTTTGAGCATAGGAATAAAATCTTAAATCAAATTAAATAACTCTTTTCTTTAGGTCTGATAGACCAAAGATTGGTCTCGTAGACGTTAACCATCATCATCATCAGAAGTAGAAAGCAGTAAAAAACAAAAAATATTAATAAAATATTATATGAAGGGTAGGAATTAAGTTTTTGTTTGAGCTTTATCACTATTACAATGTTGAATGTCGATCATTAATATAATTAACTAATATTGTTTATATTAACATATATACAATTTACTATATATCTATGTTTATATATATATATATATATATATATATATATATATATAAGAGTTTATTTATTTATTTTCTGCTATCTCTGTGAGAATATGAACATCGAAAATCACTTCCTGGGTGTATAGTGCTCCGCGTACAACCACATTAGAGCTCAATTTCATAATCTTTGTTGTAATACTAACCTTCCTAGCCTTTTAAGATGTCAAAATTATAGTGACCTTGGAAGACTTCTCTCCAAGCTTTTGAGCATAGGAATAAAATCTTAAATCAAATTAAATAACTCTTTTCTTTAGGTCTGATAAACCAAAGATCGGTCTCGTAGACGTTAACCATCATCATCATCAAAAGTAAAAAACAGTAAAAACATTTTTTTTTTAATTAAAAAAAATAAAAAATAAAAAATAAAATAAAATTATAAATATAGTTTAATAGAAGTAAAACACATTATAAAAAAGTTTTTTTTATTTATTTAAAAAATAAAAAATATTAATAAAATATTATCTGAATGGTAGGAATTACGTTTCTGTTTGAGCTTTCTCACTATTATAATGTTGAATGTTGATCATTAATATAATTAACTAATATTGTTTATGTTAACATATATACAATTTAATATATATATGTGTGCGTGTGTTTATATATATATATAATAAAATTTATTAGAATAGGATATTAATATAATATAATAATGAGTCATTTTAAATTTAAAATATGGAGAAAAATTTATAATTCATGAAAATAAAAATAATAGAAAAAGTAAAAAAATCAAAATAAAAAGGAAATAAAAATAAAAATAAAAAAATAGTAATTAATAAAAATGGAAGTTACTAAATAACTCATAATAAAATCTCAACCAATCACCTTACAAATAAATAAATTTAAATAATAAAAAATAACAAAAATTGAATTTCTAATATTAAACTATGAATAAGGGACATAAATTTTGGTCAAAAACACTAAAAGGCAGTCAAAGGTAAAACAAAATAAATAATACCATGTATAAGACAATTTATTATAATTTATTTGAAGTTATTTTAATAATTTAAAATATATTTTATAGGTTTTATTTATTTTTTAAAATTTTAAAATTAATTCTTATTATAAAATTGAGTAGTTAAGTTTATATAAATTTTTTTGGGAGGATTTTCATAATGTTGAATCTATTTATGATTTCCAAAATGTAATTTGTACAATTAGAAATTGTTATCTTATAATATTATTTTATTGATTTAGGTAACTTGGAATTTTATAGTGTTGTATTTTGATTGTCAAAGTGTAGTCACTCAATTTTTTATTGATTTAGATAATTTAGAATTTTATAGTGTGTTGTAATTTGATTGTCAAAGTGTAGCCACTAAATTATTGTTGTTTATTTTTTTGTGAATGTGAATGACTTTATCATTGTTATTAAAAGAGAACACAAAAATGATTCTTGAAAGATGATAGTCCTTTATCACTTAATTAAATTTTATTTTTTTATAATCAAGTGAACTATCTTGAATCCTATTTTTTTTAACAATAGTTTCTTCTCACTTTAATTCTACATTTTTTACAACAATAATTATACTAGCCTTTGCACCTTTTTTGGTGCAAAACAACGCCGAAGGAACTCTGACGTAAGCAGGTTCAGCAGTCAATAAAACACGTAATTAAACTAAGACAGGTGGCGGACATGTGACTTACGACGAATCTTTGAACATTGTCGCGGTGAAAAGCTCCACAATAGAACGCCTTCGACGTAAAAACAATAATTTTAACTATTAAAGTTAAAATTAATTAAACCATAATTGTTATTGTTAAAGTCATTAAAAAAAAATAAAAAAATCCATTAACTATTAAAGTTAAAATTAATTAAACCATAATTGTTATTGTTAAAGTCATTAAAGTAAAAAAGTAAAAATAAAATAAAATCCATTAACTATTAAGGTCAAGGTTAAAGTTTAATTAGTACTTTTTATATTATTTTTATTAAATCTCATTTGTTCAATTAAAATGTTATTTAACTCCAAAATAAACAGACTTATTAACTTAATTATAGTTGAAAATAAATTTCATTAAAATCATATATTTATGTAGATTTTTTGGGGTAATAATCACATTCAAATGAACATTGTCTACACGTTTCAAACCAACCAATATGGTTCATCATCAAGACTGGGTGAGAGATTAGATCCAACACCTCAGCTCTAGTGGAAAAGACTAACCATAGAGGCTAAGGTCATAGCTAACTTTGACCATTTCCATCATTGTAAGTTAATAAAGGTTCTAGAAATTGAAAAAAACCCATAAATCTCAATAGAAATAATGACTAAAATATAAAAAGGTATAAGATTAAAGCAATAATATATTTTTCATTAACATTTACTTTCGAGTATATATATACAAACTCATAAAATTAAACTTCCACCGTTGATTTAAAATTTAAAATAATAATTAAAAAATTTAAATCTCAATCTCACCTTGATAATCCAACTAGCTACCCTTCCCAAAAGAGAATCCTTCCCTCAATACCACTACAAACCACATACCACCCTTGACCAAACCTGCAAAGATATTTTGTCCCACCTCCATATATATATATATGCTTTAAAATAGAGTATTTTAAATATGTATAAAAATAAAGAATTTGAATGCTGATTTTGTGGCTGGTCGAGCATACTTATCAATCCGTACTTTCTATCGGTGATTGGCACAGAGAGAAATACACTACCTTCTATCCAACGTCACCGGATTGTGATTTTTCTTCTGCCGAAAGCTCCCAGGTTGTTCTAGCGCCAAATTCGAGTCAATCACACGACAATCTCACCGTTCTCTTCAAGAAAAGCCGGCTATCGTGAGTAATGGAGCTGGTGGATGGGAATGATTATTCTTCTGAATTGAAGAATATTTGCCATCCATTGTTGACCTTCTTGCAGGAGGAGTCCTTATTTCAGTGTGGGATGGAGACTTTATAGGGGATCTGATCTGGGTCTTCTTCAATTAAGGAAATGGAGCTGCTATGCTATAGCTTTTGATAGAATCTCAGCAGAAATTCACCACAATTGGTGCCAGGTAGAAGTGGAACTTCTCCATAATTTGGCATTGCAGCCCCAGCTTACTTCTGGGATTCTTGCTTCTTAATTTGGTAAGCGGTGAACCTTTTAAGTTCAATTGTCTGAATTGTTGCAGAAATGTGCAGATGCATTCAGTTGAAGGCAAATGGAATGGATATTTTGATAACTGATGGAGATTGAATAGGACTAAGGTTTTTATATTTAATAGGATGAAAAAATATCGACGGGAATTGGTATATATAGAGTAAATCAGGTGAGATTAGCAGTGCTGGCTCTGTGATGGCAATTGCGTGGACTATCCGTGTAACGAGAATTTACCCTATGACCTTCTTTGGGCAAATGAAACTGGTAGATAACACACCCATTATGCCTGATCCAGTTATTTCTCCGAAGACAACAATAGTTCTGGAATTGAGCACTTATTATCCGTTGCTATACTCTTGCAATTGAGTCATTGACACAATAATTTTGTATTTATGTAAAATGGAGAATTATTAAGTTTTCCAATTTTTGATGTGGATTTCCATGTTGCACAACATTTCCTGGTACTTCAACTTTAGATGAGCGCAACAGTACTTCAACATTAGATGAACGCAACAGACCTTGCGGAATGATTGAATCAAGTATGTAGATCTGAGAATTACATTTATTAACAACAGAACTATAACAACACATTTCAGATCCGAAGTTTCATTTTAGTTATGCCAAATCACTCAACATTTCAGCGTTGCTGTCCTTACAAACCTACATATCAAAACAGCCATGAAACTTGCTCAAAACCAGATCTGCAATAAGAGAATTTCAGAGAGCCAAGGACATAACCCCTTATTATTGCAATATGAATATAATGCACAATACCTCAGTTTTGCCAACGCAGGTACATTACATCTTTCTACTTTATCCCAAACAAGGACTTCTCTAAAGCTTCCCAAACCCTAGCTAGGACATTCACAATTACTGCAAATATATATGCTTAAATGAGCTATACATGGGAAGAAGTGCACAGAAGTCGTCATCATCCATATATGAACTACTTTTGAAGCAAACCATTGCATTTCCCAAATTCCAAGTCTTTTGTGTGAATTTGGATATGCAGGAGAACATAGCTATCATATATGAATTGCTTTGCTACTATTCACCTAGTCTATTATATGCATGATATCATACTGAAACTTGCGTTGTTAGGTGATGCAAATGTCTTTTCCTTGTGATCAAAGGCAAAAGAGTAGGGCTGTAGATGTGTCTTTATGGACAAGTGTCTCTTTTTTCTATTTGGGAATGTCCCTTGGAAATTGCATCTGTTTGCATCGGGTAGGAAGAATTATACGCACCCAAGAAAAGATTGTAATTCCTTACATAGTTGTGCCATATTTACTATATTTTTCGCTTTTGCTTTCCTGTATGTTAGTTTCAAAAATATTTCAAGATTTTCCTTTTTGGAATCTTTACAAAATCGATACTCGCATGTTTTGATGCTGAAGCTATCCTTTTGGTATATGATGGCAGGTTTTAATATTTATACTACAGCAAGAGAATTGAAATAAGGAGGATTAATGGATTCTGTCCCCGAAATATGGAGGATTAATGGATTCTGTCCCCAAAATTCCAAATATGGATAGTAGCATTTTGTACAAGAAGTTTAAAGTCATCAAGGCTGTGAAATATCATACTAATTTTACAAAATCAGGAACAGGGGGCTCTCTGCTTTATACGTTGGAATAGGAGCTCTCCATTTCACTTATATTTTTTTGAAATGGGAGAGTGGGTTACAGGAGCAGTAATCAATGTGTTTGGAAGTATTGGAATCAATTTTGGAACGAACCTTTTGAAACTTGGCCATAATCAGGTGAATCCATGTTAAGCATTTCTAAGGTGGTACTATTCTTATTGTGTTGGTATTCTCTTTTTTTGAAATCAGCTTTTCGTCCTTTGAGAATGACGGTCACTTTTTTTTTTTAATGATACTATTCTTTGGAAGATGTTTGAATTGATCGTAATCAAGAGTCGTACTTTACCCATTTCTAAGGGAGGACTATGTCATACCTGCTCAGTGCTCGTCTGATAGGATTCTTCTCCCAAGCAGTGTTCTTAGTTTAGGAATTTAACTTCCCCTGTTTACTTCTTTTGCTTTTAGAGGTCAATCTACTTCTTTGCATTTAGCTACAAAAATCCTATTATCTTACATTTAATTCTAATTTTCTAATCTATTCTATTATTAATTCTCCTGTTTAATTATATTTCCTGTGTTTCTAAATATTATAATATAATGAACATTATCTCTTCTTTTTAGTTCAATAATATCCACTGCTTTTCATATTTACAAAATTGTTTCTCCCTCCATCAATTTCTAATCAAATTTTTACCGCAATCTTTCATTTCCAAATAAATATAAAATTCCCCCATTTTTAGTAGACATTATGGGAATAAAAATTGGCATCCTTGCGCAGTTTATCAACCAAACCATGATAGCATAATGTTACTTCATTGTTCTTGGCAGTCTTGTAATAAAGTCTATTGTTGTTATCTCACAGTTTCATTCTAGAAGTGGTAAAGATTATAGCAATCCTGCTGGATGTTGTTGCTCAGGGTTGAGCTGTTGAGATTCCATGCACTGTCCAATGGATTCTGCAACATCCTTCTTTATTCCATGCCAAAAATCTCGCTTCCTTGCGGAAGCAATAATTTTCTGGTAGCCTATATGGCCAGAATATCACATTTTATGAATTCTGTCCATGACGATGGTTTTCATATCTGTAGAGATGAGAATATTATCACTTAACTTGTAGCCTTTATACTTAGCCTCTAGTTTCTCCTGATCCAATAACTCATAGCCTCTATACCTCTTCTCGATTTTCTCCTGATTTAACCAGGTGCTCACTTGGACATAATGTTCATCAATAGCAATTGGCTCCATCGCTCTTGTCTTTAAAATCGGATTTGCAATTGTTGATAGCTGCTGCATGCATTAGATGCATTTTCCTGTTGAGTGCATTTGCAAGCCTATTTTCTTTCTGCTTGATTTTGACTTCATACTCTAAAACGAATCCCAACCACCTCACTTACTTGGAAATTATGTTTGGTTGGTCAAATAGATGCTTTAATCCATTATGATTTTTCATTAGCATGTACTTCCTGCCCATCAAGTAGTGTTGCCACATCTTTAATCCATGCACCACAACAACAAGCTCTAGATCATGGTTAACATAGCTTTTCTCATGTTCCTTTGGCTCTCCTGTCTCATAACACAGCACATGGTTATCCTGCATGAGAAATCCAGCAAGTCCTTCCCCACATTTATTTGTGCACACAATAAAATCCCTTTCTAGATCTGCAATTTTCAGGATTGGTGCACTGGTGAAGAGGTTTTAACTTGTTCAACTACTGAAAGCTTTCTTCACATTTTTGGGTCCATTTCAATTTCTTTCCTTCTTTTGTTTTGCAAAAGAGTTATTGGGTGTGCAATCTTGTAGAATTCCTCAATGAGTCTTTGATAATAACCAACAAGACCCATGAAATGTCTCATATTTGCCACATTCCTTGGGGTGGGCTAATTCACTATGGCCTTGATCTTTTCTGGATCCACAGATACTACTTCTGAAATGGTGTGACCAAATTAATGAATTTGCTTCTGGTAGAAGTCACATTTGCCGAGTTTTGTTTTGTCAGAACTTGCAAAACCATTTGCAAATGCTCCCCATGTTCTTCTTTAGACTTCGAATAGATTAGTATATCATCAGGGAATATAGGCATGGATTTGTTCTATTACTCGTTGATGACACTATTCATGAGGCACAAGAATGCTGCTGATGCCTTTGGGGCTGCTGATGCCTTTGTGAGATTATGGTACCACTATAAACTCTTAATGACTAATATCTTTTTTGGAAAAATGCTGTCTTGTGAATGTCTTCATCCTTAATTTTGACCTGATGATATTTTTATCTTAGATCAAATTTTGAAAACACCTTTGTCCCCCAATTTGGTTGTTTAAATTATCAATCTGAGGCGATAGATACTTTTTCTTCGTTGTTATTTTGTTCAGCTGCATGTAATTGGTACACAACTTGAGGGTTCTTTTTTTCCATGAACAGAACTGTTGCTTTCCAGAGACACACTTGGTTGAATGTATAATTTCTCAAGTAATTCTTGCAACTGCAATTTTAGCTCCATTAGCTCCAAGGTACTCTTCCTATAAGGAAGCCTAGTCTGGTGCAACTCTAGGCACAAGGTTAATTGAGAAGCCAATATTTCTCCTTTATGGTAGTCCCAATACCTCTTCAGGGAATACATCTCTGAATTCTTGCAATACTGGACAGTTTTCAAGATTTGGACCTTTATCCTTTGTTGATTTCAGTACATTGGTTGATGCAATTGGCACCCCTTTCTAAATAAACTTTTTAGCTACAGGGATAAAATCTACCTTATAAAGATTGCCTTTGAAATACTTCTTATTGTTATTGGGTTTTCATCTTCATCAATGCAATCAAATGCCTTATTGTAGGAACTAAGCTTGACTCAATGTGTTTCCAACCAGTTCATACCAATAGGGACATCATATGAACCAAGTGGCAAAATGTTCAGATGTGTCGAGGTGAGATTCAGCTTGAATGGACGTCTCACCACTAGTTTATTTCAATTAAAATGGACAACAAGTATTGCTTAGAAATCTTACCTTTAACTGCAAACATCGCTAATTGGTGATCTGCTTGGTGATCTTCCAATGCAACATAGATCCTAGGAATAGTCCTTGCTACATTATAAACAAATGTATCCTCTCGAATGTTATGAATATCATTGCTGTTAGAATTTTGCTGTGGACAATTTTTGAGCACATGATCTTCTCCACACTCCAAACATTGAATGGGATCTCTTGGCATCTTTTCCACTAACTGTTGAGAATTATAGTTTGGACAAGAACTTTGCATGGGTTCACATTGAATGTAAAAAGAGTAGTTTGAGACATTTTTGAAAAATAATTCTATTTTGTAACCATTTTAGTAAAAAGTGAAAGTCTTATATTTAGCAATTGAGTCTAAACGTGCATTTCATGCATGACTTAGACTAAGAGTAATTCCAAAAATAGATTCTCAGCTAAAAGTATAAAGACATGGCAAGGTAGAGGATTTCAACACAGTTGAACACATGAATAGGTTGAGCAGTTGAGAGAGAGAGAGAGTGCAGGCAGCCAGGACAGAGGTGTTTCCAGGGAACACACAGTTCCATATAGTCGTAAAGAACAACTCCCTACAGAAGTTAGTACAGCTGCATGAATCTGTACACTCATATGAAATTCATACAACAGGTCCGTGCAACAGTCGTATAGTCCATACAATAGAATTGTATGATAGTTGTACAGTTTGTACAACAGTGTCATATGGGAGAGAGTTGCTATTTCTGTTTTTTTAGCAGGCACACCTCTCAAGGAGCTTAAAGAAGCTCAGGTTCAAGGTGATTTCAGCAACTATGTACTTCTATTTTTGTGGACAGCATGTGGAGGTTTCCTTATAATTTTTTCGAAGGAATGAAAAGATGATTTGAAGTAGTTACTTGTGTATGTATGAAATTGTTTTTATTTTTCTGCTATTTAATTTCTAGCGATTGTGTGATTAATGCTATGGTTTGATATTTAATTTCAACATTAATTAAATTGAACAATATATTTGTTTAATTGAGATCATAAGGGCATTAGTCACCTAAGGGTTGAAATTTTCACATGGTATTAGAGCTAACTTCTTTGATTGAGATTCAAGGATTTGAGGCATTAAATCAATTGTTGGAAAAAGGACCAACAGTTAGAGGATTTTAAACTAATTTTCATATTTGGGAGTTTGTGCATTAGATTTGAGAGATGGTATCAACTATCCTCAGGTTTGAGAATAGATTTGATGGTGCCTTGAATTTTTTAGCACAACATTCACAAGTAAGCAATTGTGTGATTGCAATTTGGGAAAATCCACATATGAGAAGGAAATGGTGGTTATCCTTCATGTGTGGAGACTTGGTGGCCAGATCTCCTAGGGAGGTTTTTTCAGATCAAGACTGACATCATAGTCTAAAGTACTTCCTTGAACAATGATTGTCTTCAACAGAGAAACATATATGGGTCACCAAGATGTTAGGATATGATTATGAGATCATATATAAGAAGGGTAAAGAGAATTTTTGGCTGATGTCTTATCTAGACAATTTGAGGAGGATGTGTCACTCCTTGTCTTATCATTACCGAGTCTAGGATGGCTTGAGGAAGCCTGTAAGGATGACTAGCAAATATTACTTTAAGGCAGCTCATCCAACAACTTCAGACATATCCTAACCCTCCTAAAAATTATATCTGGCAGCAAGATACATTGCGGTATAAAGGGCACATTGTTTTGGCAAAAATCAACCCTAAAACAGTGAGTCTTAGAGGAGCTACTCTCATCAGCAATAGCAGGTCATTCTGGCTTTCATAAGACCTATGAAAGAACTAAGTGTTCATTCTTCTAGGTAGGCATGAAAACAGATAACATAGGATGAAGAAACAAGGGAGAGATAATAAAGATACTAGGGGCATTGAACCTCTAACGATTCCAACATAGATTTGGATGGGAAGTTAAATGGTTTTTATTGGAGGACTCCCAAAAGTGGGCAGCAAATTAGTCATTGTGATGGTGGTAGACTGTCTTTCTAAAGCTGCCCATGTGTGTGCCCCAGCTCATTCTTTCACTCCTTCCTTAGTTGCCTAGGCCTTCATGGATCATATATTTAAGCTACATGGTATGCCCATTTCCATTGTTTTGGATCGAGACCCCACATTCACCAGCAAATTTTTGCAGGAGCTATTTAAATTTCAAGGTACACAATTGAATATGAGCACTGCATATCATCCTCAAAATGATGGTCAAATACAAGTGGTGAACATGTGCTTGGAAATCTATTTGAGATGATTTGCTTCTGAAAATCCCATCGGTGGGCATAATGGCTTTAACTTGTCGAATGGTGGTACAATACCACTTATCATGGAGCTACCAAAATGACACTATATGAACCAATTTGTGGCCCAAAACCCCTTTCCATGGCATCCTATGGAATAAGCACATCCAAGACTCTTGCAATAGCTAGAATGCTTCACACTAGAGAAGCTATTGTCTGAAGGACAACTTGGTTATGGCACATAATTGAATGAAACAACAAGCTAATTAACATAGATTTGAAGATTCTTTTGTCAAAGAGGATAAAGTTTTCTTTCTTTTGTAGCCTAATAAATAGACATCACTCAAAGATAAAGTACCCTAGAAGCAAGCTTTAGAGTTCTGTAGGCCCTATTAGATCATACAACACATTGGCTAGGTTGCCGACAAGTTGGCTCTTCCAGTCCAAACCCCACACCAAGATTCATCTAGTCTTTCATGTGTCTTGTTTGAAAAAGGTTGTGGGATCAAATTACAAAATGCAAACTAACCTACTAGAACTTGATGAAGAAGATTCCATTTAGCTCCAACCAAGCGGTATTGGATACCAAAGGGTGCTAATTGCACCATCGCATTATCAAGGAAGTATTGATCAAGTGGAAAGATATGTAACCAAAAGATGCCACATGCGAACCAACGATGATTCCATAACAATTCCCTCACCTTTAGCCTCGAGGAAAACTCTGTTAAAGGGGGAGGGCATCTTAGGATCCTACCCCAACCCCCTTACGTAGATACTTATTAATTTCTGAACATGTTCTATGCCATTTCAGATTAGGGCACAATACCGAAGAAGATAGAACATACTAATAGATCGATAGAAGACAAACCAAAACAGAGATAAGAAATGGTGGCGTTACGGCGATCAGCAGGATGCTTCAACCAGCAAAGTCTCCAATAGGTCATTCAGCCAAGCGTGTCACACATTACCCCAAAACAACCCAAACAAAGAATAGTCCATATATTATGCAGCTCCAACGCTATCCAGAGAGAGAGAATTCCTCCACGATGTATGTCAAATGAACTCTAAGTCTCTCCAATATAGAGGAATCTTTGGGGGTTTGTGACACATCCTTTAAGACATTTAAGTCTATATTTTATTCCAGGCCGACCTAGCACATAAGTGGAATAATTTCAAAGTACATGTTCTGCTCATCCGATCGAGATGATCTTTAGATCAATCTTACACCTCTCCGAAAGAGGAATCCAATAAAAATATTGGGATCGTTATCTGAGCAGCACAACCCGGAGTTTGGACCTAGTTGTCCAATTTTAACACTCCCTCTCAACTAGGGAGAACTCCGTCCACTAGTGCAATCCAAACATCGTGCATCATCCCGCCGTAACTTGCTTTGCTGGCCTCTTTATTTCAGAACAGAAGTGGGTCAGTCACAAAGACATCATTCTCGGCTGACAGATTCAGCCCAGAGGTCAAAACCTCTGTCAGACTCACAAAGAGTCTCCAACCAACCCGAAGTTGGTTCATCTGACCCGAAGTCAGCAGGAGGTCTGAAACCTCACTATACTTGATCCCAGATCAAGTGGTTGGATCGTGCCATCCTAGATAGAGAGTACGACAATTTCTGATGCGTCCACAGTCTTTGCTACTAGTCTCTAGCCTTTCCCATCTCATTGGCCAAATGAGAGGTACTTCCCATGAGCCCTGAACTCAATGGGTAGGATGCATATAGGGCATAGATAATGAGAGGTAAACCAACTCAATAATCACAACGGTGGGGTCCAAGCACACCGACAAGGTTCGGCATGCCTAGCCTTGTGGTTGCTCATAGCTCCGAGAAGCTGTCCCCAAAGCCCCCCAGAGCTCCCAGAGCTCATCGTCCAACAGGACCCTAAGAATATGGTCGTTCCACGATACCAAGATTCTCACGGAAGGTTATGAACATGACCTTCCCCAAGGGCATTGTGAGAATATCCGCGACCTGCTCATCAGTTCCTATATGATCGAGCCTTGCGGCACCTTGCTGTACCATATCCCAGATAAAGTGGTACCAGCCATCAACATGCTTGGATCAATCGTGGAACCTGGGATTCTATGACAAATGAATCCCCCTCTGGTTATCACAAAGGATAACGGTGGTATCTAGCACATGCTCGAACAACTCACAGAAGAGCTTTCGCAACCAAGTGACTTCACAACAAGCCATACATGTTACAATGTATTCGGCCTCAGCGGTGCTCAAGGCTACCGACTTTAGATTCCTGCCCGAAGTAGATCTACATGTGAAGTAGCATCCAGATGTGCTCTTGCGATCCACCACACTGCCAGCCCAATCAACATCAGTATATCCATGGAGTGTCATACTCCCGGCAGTGTATCTCAGCCCATGGTCTATCGTGCCTCAGAGATATCTCAAGAGTTTCTTGGCACCAACCCAGTGAATGTCATGATCAACCATGTGTTGATTCAAAGTGTTCACTGCACAACATACGTTCGAATAGGTGTTCACTAAGAACATCAGGGTCCCTATGAGTTGACGATACTCAGTAGGACGAGCCCAGCAGCGCTGCCACTCAACTTCTTAAAGTTGAGTTCCATCGGTGTCGACACGGACTTATAGTCCATCATACCAGAAGCTTCATAATGTATTTTCCTTGAGAAAGGAAAATCTCACCAGGTCTTTGCTAGACCTCCAGGCCTAGGCATTAGTCCTAGGTCCTTCATCTCGAACTCAGCAGCAACCTCCCTCTTGCATTGATGAATGAGAGGGTCAACACCTGTTAGGAAGAGGTCATCCACATACAGCACCAGAATGAGAGGTTTTCCCTTGACAACCTTGAAGTGAAGGTTCGGATCAGCATTACTTCGAGTGAAGCCCAGCTTCATCAAGTAGCTATCTATCCTCTCGCACCAATCTTTGGGTGCTTGCTTCAACCCATAGAGGGCTTTCTTCAACCTGCAGACATGGGTGTCCTGATCCTGGACTTCCAACCCCAGAGGTTGCTCCACATATATCTCTTCCTTTATCGCACCATGCAAAAATGTGGTCTTTACATCCATCTGATGAAGACTCCATCCTTACGTAGCAGCAAGGGCTATGATCGATTGAATGGTGGTATATTGGTCCATAGGTGCAGGTGTGTCATCATAGTCTAAGCTTTCGTGACGGGTAACGAATCTTGCCTTGAACTTTTCAGCACTTCCATGCTTGATTTTGAGGTGACAACAGCTTTGATCTGTGGTCTAGGAACCATATCCCATACATCACCCTCGCATCCTTGCAGATTTAGATACTTTCCAGCTTCTTCAAATGATCTAGGCTCATATTGTACTCATGGCAGCTAGATACCCCTGGTATTTATATGGCTTCTTGGTTTTCTTCCGTAATTTCCCCCTCTAAAGCCATATATCTTTGAGCCATGAGGGTCTTCTTTTCTTTCAGCAATGATATTAGCTCAGAAGCATATACAGTTGTATTCTCCCTCTTAATGCTAGCTTCTCTTGTGAGAGAAGACATCTATTTTAAATGAGGGCATCCCAGACACCAACTTGGAAAGGAGTCTTATTCTTCCACAGTCAAAGCCATCCAAGACTCATAGCCATATTCTGTCATTTAGCTATCTTGGCACATATCATATACAATTCACAGGCTTTGCTGATCATGGTTCAAGACTCCAACAACTTGACTGAAGGCTGCAAAAACTACTTGCAAGTTTATCATTATGCTCCAATGTAAGACTGATACTGTCACAAGCTTACAGCTATTATGAATTTCGTAAACACGGGTGTCTGTCTATGTCACTGTCATTATGACAGTGACCTAGATTCACAAATTTAGCTCCTCAAATTTGCAGTTACAAAGATACCTTCTGAACTTTCATCACTGTCTTCTTCATCATTAACAGTACTGAAGATTTCAAGCTTCATGGTCATATGTATGCCTTTGAAGATACCATAGATCAGGTTCATATAGACTTTGCCATTTGTCATATGGTGAGGTCATACATACTCTGCCGTAACCCACAGATTTTGTTAAGGCCCTAAACACTCCAACAACTGCCTAGAAGACTGTGGCTTCAGCTCCACAAGATCCTCTTTCCTAAGTTGTTCATGATGGAAACTTTCCTGAGTTGTCCCAATAATGGCTTCCAAGACACTTGACCTAGGATGCCTGAAGGTGTCCTCATAACGGTTCCAAAGACTCCAAATATGTGACTGTCCAAGGCTCAAAAAAAAACTTCATAGTTCACACTTTCAAGTTCAAGTATGAAAAGTGGAACGACTATCCTTGATCTTGACTGATAGAGCCTCCACAGAGATATAACGGGGTCACTGAAGCAACTATACAATAATGTCACAAGCCTTCTCCAGTAGTCTGAAAAGATCACAGTCCTTCACAATGTTGTTTCAGAATCACGGTGCATAGAGCAGAAAATGTCCCCACAGCGACACTTAAAACCCGTCAGTCCAACATGTTTCTAGCAGTAAGTGCATGGGTTAGCAGGAGGATTTGGCTGCTCTCCTGAAGAGGCCCCTTCTCCTTGCTGAAGTGTTGCTGACCTCGCCAACTGATCTGCTATTTGCACAGGCTGCTAAAGACTTACAGCACTACCAGAAGAGAGCTTTTGCCGACTTGAGCACAAGATCTCTGAAACATTTAGAGCAAAATTCATTGTCGAGAACTTCTGAAAATTCACAATTGCTAGCGCAAAGGATGGGATCTGCTGGTCCATTCACTGTCGCTTCTCTAGATCTCTTGACCCATTCTTTAGAGATGTATTCCAATATGAATCTTTGCAATTTTAATGTTCAATAGCTAGAATGGAGCTTAGAACTGCACATAGCTACGTCGTCATAAGCTTACAGCTAATATGAATTTTATAATCATAGGTATGACTGTCTATGAATTTCATAATCATAGCTTACTGCTGACCTTTGTTGTAATTGAGGCCGAGACTAGATACATTGTGTTATTGCTGTATGCGATGTGCCATAACTGATACTCACACTGATACCGATGCTATAGAACTGGTGCCTATATCGATGTGTATAAAGTGAGCCATATTACTGCACGCGTCACTATGCATGGTTATGTGCCAATGTACGAGACTTATAGGCAACCTGAGCCACAAAGATTAATATGTATGCCACTGAAATAGTCAAGGATCCGCATGCTGCGGAGATAGACTATAAAAATTATTACTGACATATAGAAATATGAAATTTTCTCAGGTGATTGAATCTGATGCTTAGAAATATAAAATTTTCTTCGTGACAGAATTTAACTGCGAAATCGCATCATCTCGACTTCCTTTCTGAATGCAGCATTCCAGGTTCTATTCTCAGGCAAATTCGTCCTCGCACTTCAATTGTCATCCTGAAGGTTAGGGGAGGAATAAACCGCCGTCGTCCAGCAGAAAATTCACAAACAACGTCATCCAGTAGAAAATTCACAAACAGTGTCGTCCAACAGAAAATTCACGGGTCATGGGCTTGAGCATGAGCAAATGGAGCTGTAAGACGTGCACAACTGAATTCTCATCGCTTGAAGAGTAACGCTTTCATTTCAAGTCGGATTTTCATCGTTTCAATAATTTTTTATTTTTTTATTTTATTTTTATTTTTTTCTTTGAGGCTAACAGCACCCTTATTCACCCTTAGAATAACTCACATTTTGCTGCCCTTGTTTCATAAGCTGGGCATTGTCTTCTCCTACCTCTGATACCATGTTAATTTCTGAACATGTTCTATGCCATTTCAGATTAGGGCACAATACTGAAGAAGATAGAACATACTAATAGATCGATAGAAGACAAGCCAAAACAGAGATAAGAAATGGTGGCGTTACAGCGATCAGCAGGATGCTTCAACCAGCAAAGTCTCTAATAGGTCATTCAGCCAAGCGTGTCACACATTACCCCAGAACAACCCAAACAAAGAATAGTCCATATATTATGCAGCTCCAACGCTATCTAGAGAGAGAGAATTCCTCCACGATGTATGTCAAATGAACTCTAAGTCTCTCCAATATATAGGAATCTTTGGGGGTGTGTGACACATCCTTTAAGACATTTAAGTCTATATTTTATTCCAGGCCGACCTAGCACATAAGTGGAATAAATTCAAAGTACATGTTCTGCTCATCCGATCGAGATGATCTTTAGATCAATCTTACACCTCTCCGAAAGAGGAATCCAATAAAAATATTGGGATCGTTATCTGAGCAGCACAACCCGGAGTTTGGACCTAGTTGTCCAATTTTAACAATACTTTATTAATGTATGAGGTCACCTTCCTTGGAAAAGGCCAATTAAATAATTAGTTAATTGCCATCTATTGTAAAAAGAGTTCTTTTTATTAATAAGCCCCAGATTAGTTGGTACACTCTCATTAGAAGGGGCCCGTAGGTAGTTAATATTCTATATGGATAGCTATATATAGAGTAGAAGGTTATATAATGTTTTGTCGATAATTGTTATTGTATGGAGGTTGCCTCCTTGAAGAGGCAAGCGACATAGCTTTTATTTTCTATTATTAAAGAGATCTTTCTTAGGGTTTATCTCTCTTTTTTCTTGTTTTGTTGGGTTTTACATAACTTGAAGGCTAGACTCCTTGGGTCTCTTCAAAAGAACATTCTTTGAAATGTCCTAAGAGACCATTTGGTTTCTTCAAAGGAATACCTTTTAAAAGGGCCTGATGGGACATTGAGCGTCCTTGCATGATTGAACCTCTTTCAAAAGATTTGCTTGATGGTAAAGCCATTGGGACTCTTCAAAAGATTCTCACCCCTTTGAAAGTTTTCCATTGTGCCATCGGGCTTCCTCGAAAGGTTATTCCCCCTTTCAGAAGCTTGCTATTGGTCCCTTTCATAATGATGACCTAGATCTCAAAGGTCGTGGTTATCGTCCTTTGAAGGATCATCTTTCGAAAGGCCTCAATAGATCATTAAGCCTATTCAAAAGAACATCTTTCAAAAGACCTGACCATCTTGCCTCTTTGAAAGATTGGATCTACTCTAAAATATTCGCTTGATTTCGAAAGACTGTCCTAATGGAAAATCCCTAGAGTTTCTTTGAAAGTATGTCTAATAAACCATTGGGACTCTACAATAGAACAACATTTGAAAGGCCTCGATAGACCATTGGGCCTCTTTGAAAGAACATTGTTCAAAAGGCCATTGAGCCCCTTCTCAAGAAGACTTGATTAGCCCACTTCGAAGATTCCCTTCGAAGTAAAAAGACTTTGGCCTGATAAAAAATATTTCAAACTAAAGAAAAACAACCAATTCGAAGAATTTGCCTTCGAATACATGGGGCCCTTCAATCTACATTGAAGGATCCCCCTTCTAAATAAAAACAACAAAGGCTGAACCAACTGTCACTTGAAACTATTGCTTTGAATTTAGTGAAAGGATTGAACTTTGGAAAAGAGATAGGCATGCAAAGTTTTACTCATTGCCAGGTTGGTGTTTGGTTTTTGGCCACACCAACCTATAGGGATTCTTTGAATTGATCATGGACAGTGGCACTTGAGTTCAAGTGTAGACATAATATGAAATGCTTAAGAATATTTGAGCCAAACAAATTTGAGGCTATTATGAATTCTATAGAAACATGCATCTAACTATTTCAACAAGGTAGCGCGTAACATCATTCATTCATGAATTCCATTCCAAATTCACACATAAGCAAAACACAATTTAACTTTTAGAATCATAAACAAGAATTCAATACAATGATGGCATACTTGTCTTTGAGCAAGTTCATTTGAGGACATCGGCTGCTAGCATGTAATTTTCCACCCAATTGTAGGCAGTCCTCTATGGATGTCATCCCCAAGCTAAGTTGTGAGGCCATTTGGGTGAAGGAAGAAGGTAACTCACCCCGATTGCTCTCAAGTTTAGCCAAACTGCTCAACACATAATCCCCTAGGAAAAATTCCAGCTGGTCAAGCCATGACTCTCCCTTTCATTGCCCCACACAATACTAAGAATATACCCTTTCTTTACTAAACAACCCCTTATGCGCACTAGAAGGCCTTTCCTTTCTCTACTTAGGAAAATCTTCTCTTTGTTTAATGTTCTCCTCGTGTGCAAAAGGAGTCCAATCTACTCTCTTCCTTCATGATCAACCCAATAGAGTCACCTCTTGGCTCTTGAGCACTCAGTGGTTGAGAATATACAAGGAATGGAAATGGTTTCCTTTCGACCCAACGTCTATGCTCCTTTGTAGTCTTCCACTTCTCTCCATGGCTCACCACCTTCTATTTCTCAGTTCCCTTATCACAAAATATAGCACCTAGACTAGTGAACAACTATCACCTAGGCAACAACTTCCCTGTTTTAGTGAAGGATGGATCTTACACAACAGAGGATTCCCTATTAGCCTTTAGGGTTCTTAAGCATGATGCAATTAAGTCTAAGGACAACTATGTAACTACTTAATTTACTACCACCAGAATATAATAATCAAGGTAAGGTTGACGTGGTTATTCGATGCAATTTCCAGATTTGAATGGATGAGGATCTAGGGCAATTTAGAAGGCTTAATCAGTCAATACTTGGTACTAGAGAATCCCCAAAAACCACAAAAGAAAAAATTAAATGCTGTTGCAAAACTTGCACAGAAGGTGATAAATTACAGCAGTAGAACAAGTTATAAGTTATAACAGCAGCAATATATTCAACCCTTGAAAAAAGTAATCATCAAGCAAGAAGGGCTAAAATAATGAGTTAAACTAGGGCTTACCAAGCTAGTTAAATCTGAAAGTAAAATGCATATAACAGGCTAAAGAATCAAGATGTCTTGCCCTAATAGTGTAAATGAATTCAACAAGACAAAAATATGGTAATAAGTCTAACTTTAGGTAAAATAGATACACAATTATCAAGATGTCTAGCTTATTTATGGCTGAAAACTTATGTAAAGATTTTGTAAAAACCTAATCTAACCCTAAAAAATAAAATAAGAGTTGGATTTTAGGTTTTATGATTGACTAAAGGGAGAAGACTGGTGCCTACTATATTTTGTTGGGCATATGGGGTCAACGAAGGACTCCCTTGTGAGAATGTAAGGAGATCTAGGGTGATATATAGGGTTGTCCATTACAAATCCTAGAAAATTGTTAGTTTTTGTAGCATCGGATGTGTTCTAGCCACAAAATTTTGTGGAGAGGCTAGAATACATGAAATCTCCAAAACCTAGAAATCGTTTATGGAATTCCACCTAGAAGTATCTCAATTAGATTATTAACCAATTTTTAAATATTTCCTAAGTATAAACTTAGGGAATATGGTTAATTAATCAGTATTAATTGAGATAAGGCGAGAATATTCTAGAAACTGACACGGATTGACTCCAAGATGATCCTAGCCATCGATTATGTTTTAATCTTGGCCATTGGTGCTCCAATTGAGGATTATAATAGGAGGTCGATGTGGTGATAAAGAAGACACTTCAACAGTTCGATTTCATTGGCAAATTGATTTCCAAAGTAGCAGCAGGCATTTGTTGGAGGGATAGTCAGAGAGATCGAAGCAGTGTGAGAGGGGCATGGACAGTGATCCAGAGAGGCAGCAACAAGAGGGTCGATTTATCCCAGAGAGGCAGCGCAGAGGCTTTACACAGTAGCTTCAACATGCATATTGATTTGCTGAAAAGGAGATATGTTTCCAGTTCCAGAGCTTGGGAAGGAGTCCTAGAGTGCCAGAGAAGCATCTTTCCAGTCAGCAGAAGGCTGAATGACTTTATCAAAGGTAGTTTCAAGCCACACGTGTGGGAGACAGCGGAGAGGGGCTCATGTTGAGGTTTGGACGACTAGTTTGTTGAAGGCCAGTCGTGCCAGAGATTGCTTGTGGGAGAAGGGTAATTCCCTTCAGTATTTTGCCCAAATTTTCTTGTTATTTGAACTTTGGATTGCCAGTTGGGCATCCATAGATGTACTCAGATTTCACTGCTGCATAATAAAATAAAACCCTCATTTGTTGCACCGGTTTTCCCAAGTCGGGTTTTTCCGGGGACTTTTGTCCAAAAATAATTTTGTTAATTTTATGTGTGTGCCAGCATTTCTTCCAGCGTTTATTTTTCCACAGTTTTATTTGTGAATGTTGCGGTGTATTTATTTCGATATTTGCCGTAGCAGATAAATTGTTAATTAATTAACAATTAGGAGATATAATATCAGTTGTTGCAATAGGATTCCGGTTTAGGAATTTTCACATGGTATCAGAGCGTAGTTGATCAACCAGAGAGCTCAGAGGTGAAACAAAGGAATTTCGTTGTACAGTGTGGGCAGCAGATCGAAATTCCCTGGGGCAGCGCAGTCACTTTTCCAAGAGGCCAAGTTTCTAGAGGAGATTCGGTTTTTCTGAGCGAGGGACAAAAAAAATCAATCTCTCAAGATCGGGGAATTCCAAAGGCAGAGGGAGCAACCGAGTATTTTCGCAAATTTGATCTCTAGCTGGACGCATTGCTAGAGCAGAGCTAGCGTCGGGTGGAAGGAAGAAGAGCACACACTAAGGGAAAATTTTCCTTAGGGAACTTCTAGTCTCAAGAAATTCGATTTCCCTTGCAGATCAACATTTGTTGTGAGAAGAGTCTCTCACTCTAGAAGGGAGTGTGAATAGTTGAACAACAACTGAGCATAAGGGAAGCGGATTATTTTGACATTTGTTGAGATGGCCACTGCTGGGCTTCGTGATCAAGACAGGTTGGACGATGCTTCCAACTATGTCATCTGAAAGGCAAGGATCTCCTTCCTTCTAGATGATTTTGATCTAAAGGCATATATCGATAATGTGGTGGCAGTTCCCACGGATGCAGATCAACTGAAGGAGTACAGAAAGGAGATGGCACAGGCGAAACGGTTGATCCTAGATGGAGTTCGGGATCATGTAGTCTTGCATATAGTTGGCAAGGATACTGCCAAGCAGATGTGGGATGCTCTTGCCACGTTGTATAAGGGTACTTCTGGGCAACGAAAGATGTACCTCGAGGAGAAGCTGAGATGCATCTGGATGCAGAAAGGGGAAGGCATAAATCCCTTCCTCACTTGGATTCAGGAGGTTCGTGATCAATTGTCGGCTATTGGGGGTAATGCCTCAAGCTTTAGAGCTAGTGCAGTTGGTGCTCAATAGCGTCTCAGAGGATTGGCAAATCTTTGTCCAAAGTATACTGGGCAAAGACACGCTACCAGGATGGGACAGGATGTGTGCTGACTTGCAGCAGGAGGAGATGAGGCGAGCTCTATTGAAGAGCTCCATCAGTGGCAGCAGCAGCGGATCGAAGTAGGTGAAGGAAGAGGAGAATGTGGCCCTCACATCTAAGGGTCCCAGTCAGGGATAGGGGGAGCAGAGAAAGAAGAAGAAGGTCCTATCAAAGGTCAAATGCTTCAAATGTGGCGAGCTAGGCCACTCTAGTACCTAGTGTCCTCTCAAGAAGAAGGACAAGGAGGAGAAGCAGGACCAACAGGCAACTTTTGCAGAGATCGATAAGGTTTCCTCTAGGATGGAGGAAGACTTCGCGATGTTCGTCGACATACCTCTAGGAGTGAGGTGGGTTGATTGGTGTTGTAGCCCCAGAGAGCTACAGATGGGCAGGATTCTTGAGGAGTCCACCTCTTAGATTAGTACCTGGCTACGGGGGCTCACAGTATTCAGTAGTAGGATGGACTAGTGGCAGTTAGTGCAGTCAGATGCCAGAGTGACAGTTGCAGAGACTAGTAGTAGTTAGATATTGGGGAGCGCGGTACAGTTGGCACAATGCAGAGTCAATAGCAGCACAAAGTCTTCAGTGGATAGTGTAGAGGGTAGTAGCAGTCATGACTCAGGTGACAGATGCATCATACTGAACACAGTTGGTTCAATTTTGGATGTTTTTCAGTTGTAGATGTTGTAGTAGCAGCAGCAACAGAGTTGTAGTGTAGATGCAGTGTTGGCAATAGTTCAGTAGGGTTAGCAACAACACAAATGCATCGCATATCAGAGTTGCGCAGTGGTTGGTGGGCAGCAGTAGCCAGACATCAGTAGCGTGACAAGAGATGATGCAGAGGCAGGGTGTTGTGGCAGTAGGTGTAGCACTACAACACATTCCTCGCTAAGAGGGAGTGCTAGTTTTTGTAGCATCAGATGTATTCTAGCCAAGAAATTTTGTGGGGAGGCTAAAATACATGAGATCTCCAAAACCCAGAAATTGTTTTTGGAAATTCTGCCTAGAAGTGTCTCAATTAGATTATTAACTAATTTTTAAATATTTCCCAAGTCTAAACTTAGGGAATATGGTTAATTAGTCAATATTAATTGATATAAGGTGAGAATAGTCTAGAAACTCACATGGATCGACTCTAAGATGATCCTAGCCATTGATTATGTTTTAATCTTGGCCATTGGTGCTCTAACAGAGGATTATAAGAGCAGGTCGATGTGGTGATGGAGAAGACACTTCAGCAGTTTGATTTCATTAGCGGATCGATTTCCAAAGTAGCAGCAGTCAATTGCCGGAGAGAGAGTAAGAGAGATCGAAGCAGTGTGAGAGGGGCAGGGATAGTGATCTAGAGGAAAGATTTCCAGATCCGGAGTGGCAGTAGTAAGAGGACTGAGTTATCCTAGAGAGGCAGCGCAAAGGCTCTGCGCAGTAGCTTCAATAGGCAAATCGATTTGCTGAGGAGAGACGTTTTCAATTCCAGAGGTTGAGAAGGAGTCCTAGAGTGTCCAAGAAGCATCTTTCTAGTCAGCAGAAGGTAGAACAACTTCATCAAAGGTAGTTTCGAGCCACACGTGTGGGAGACAACGCAGAGGGGCTCACGCTGAGGTTTGGACGACCACGTTGTTGAAGGCAAGTCATGCCAGAGATTTCTTGTGGGAGAAGGGTAATTCCCTTCAATACTTTGCCCAAATTTTCTTGCTGTTTGGATTGCTAGTTGGGCATCCATAGATGTACTCAAATTTCACTGTTGCATATTAAAATAAAACCCTGATTTGCTGCACCCGTTTTCCCGAGTTGGGTTTTTTCGGGGACTTTTGTCCAAAAATAATTGTGTTAATTTTATGTGTGTGCTAGCATTTCTTCCAGTGTTTATTCTTCCATAATTTTATTTGTGAAGGTTGCAGTGTATTTATTTTGATAGTTATCGTAGCAGATAAATTGTTAATTAATTAACAATTAGGAGAAATAATATCAGTTGTTGCAATAAGATTCTGGTTTTCAAAATTTTCACAAAATCCACCGAGTACTTCACAAGCTTCAAGACAGTTCAAGGAAAGATTCTCCACTAGAAATCATTTTAGGGTTTAAAAGAAGGGATATGTCTAAGAACACATGAAGAGAATTCACTACCACCACTAGAGAAGTAGAATTAACATAACAATCATTCATAAACAAAAGTCCAATAAGATTTAGAGATTCTTCTTACTCAAGAAATCATTTATATCAATAAACCATTGCCATGAAAATCCATAGAATTTGTAAATTCATCTGCAAAACAATCTCCCTGTGTAGGCACTTTAGTTATCCATCCATAGCCAAAAAGAAATGAGTAAAAGTAGACAAGTATTAATGATTTTTCACAAGTAGCAATGATTTATGAGTGAAGAATGCTTCTCCTATTTATATGAGAGACCAAGCACTCTCTTCATCTAATAGAAGCCCTAAAGACATAACATAATGCCTTTATCTCTTATAAACCCTTGAGATCAGGCAACAATACATAAAATATCCATGATACAAAAGTGTTTAGGTCTCAAGAGCCACAATGATGCCTCATAAATGAAGTAAACGTTCTCAAACATCAAGTCATCCATCATAAATGCATGCTAGAGGCCACATGTGTGGCATAAATGACCTCAATAAGTGGACAACTAACTTTAAGATCAAGTGTAGGGGCTTAGAAGGCAAAATGTTGCTTCTAAGGGTTGCAATGTTTCAACATCAAGAGTCAAATCATGCCCAAGAAGATGTGATGTATCTTCAAAAAGTGTCCAATCATTATAAAATGCGCAATGTCTCATCATAGGGGTGCCATGTAGCCTCTAGTGGATGCTAGGATGTCTCAACATGGGTGCCAAATCATCATAAGGCTCAACATCCTCCAAAAAGTATGGAACAACCTCAATCAAGTATGGAAGAAGATTCATTCACATCCTCCAAAAGACGTACGGCTCATGTCCTCATCATGTTCTTGCAAGATACCTCATTGAAAGAGGGGCTCTATGTGTTCGATTATGACCATCCGGGGCATGTGCACAAGCTAATGCAACGCCAAATTTGAGTCATGTCCAATGGAAAAGCAATTAGGTAGATCACATTAGATATCATTTTCAAACTTCACACAAGCTCATGAATTTCTGTAATTTGCCAAGTTAGATATGGGAGGATCATCCCCCAAAAGAGGAGTATTTCCCAAGAAATTGATCAAAGAGTAAGTGTAATGACATATGATATGGTTTGGGGTTTACTTCATGGGTCATGTCATTAACATGCAAGGTTACATCAGATATTCATCCACACGAGTGCCTTTGTATAGGGAGTGCCTATGCATTGAGTTACCCTTTCCTTGACACTGTGTCTTATTTCTTGATTTCTTGCCTTTTCCTCTATTCTTTTACTTTGTTTCACAAAACCCCCTTTTCTTATATATGCATTTCATTGCATAGGGTTTTGGGATAATTTAACTTAGTCCTTTTTGGTTATGTGTTTCATTTCATAGGACTTGGGGCAATGTCCTCATAGTGAGGGCTAGAGCTCAAGCTTTATTTTGGCTTTTGAGTTGTTCATATCCCTTTTTATATAACTTCATCAACCTTGTGCATCCAAGCCCCCTCTTCTCATGGGATTATGAAGCATGAACATTTTTGGGATATGTAGCAACCAACTCAAAAGAAAGGACAACAAAGAAAAGATATATGGAACATGTTATGTATGGAAAGAGACATGGACACATTACCCTTATCAAAATTCCCTAGTATTACCCTTTTACCTACGAGTGGCAACACTTGATTAGGAGATTGATGATGACCACCAAGGTGAAACAAGGCAAGAACCATAACTTTTGAGCATCATGATTCATAATATAATTCAACCCATGATCACTACTTTCTTGTTAAATACATTGGCCATTAACACTTAATATAAAGAAATGGACAAATGTACCTCTTGTGTGTTTGGCACCATAATCATCAAATGAGTTAGCTGAGCACGATGTGAGAGGCATCTGTGGGCAACTGTTTGTGGAGAATCTTGAATGTCATCATTGGAATCATAGCCTGTGATGTGGATCATCGAAGAAAAAATATCCTCCAGTTACCCTTAGATGTGAGGGGATAACAAGAATTATGAGTGAATGGAAGATTGAATGTCAGGAAATAATGCATAAGAGTTATTAATGAATGAACAAGTCCCTTTTAATTTGCATGAAGAGAGTGCATTGGAAAAGACATGGTTCAAATTTCCATGTGATTGAAATTCCTATGGCAGTGGAGTCTCTTACACTCATTACTTGTACTCAACCTCCATGTCCTCCTAACTATGGAAGGTGGAATTCCCCACCAACCACCACTTACATTCATTAATTGGTGGTGGGGGCTTTTATTAAGGCACATGGTGAAAAGATGAGGGTTAGTAGACTTAGGTAACTTAAGCATTATATGTCATCCCCTTGGACCCCCCCTTTCCTCTTTCCTTCTAGTGGACTCATAGCCCTTCTTGTGCTCTCAACATCCAACTTTGGACCTTTATATTAATTTTTAAAATATTACTTTTACATATCTGGAGAATACAATAGCAAGTCTTCCTCATATTTTATTGAAAGCATATTTATTGAAAATGTCTAGCTATACTCTTAGTACTTGGGGCTTGGCCTTCATCTCTACACTAGGAATTCTTTATATCCACTTATTTACAATCTGATCCAATACATCCAAAGGGTGAAAACTAGGATATTAAAGTGAACATGCTTGTCACTGTCCTAGAGGAATGTGAAGCCCATGCATCAAAGGGTGCTAGAGGTAGCCCAATTGGACAATGAAGTCCTTGAAGATCTAGAGGAAGTGTTCATAATAAAAAACCAATTTGGGACTAAGGGGTCTAGGTAGTGTAATCTAAGAGATATGAGTGTAGCTTGTAGATGCCACTTTGGATGGCTTCATTAATATCCTCTTTAAGAGGTAGAAAATGGGGCGATTTCATCGAAAGAAATATTGTATCCGGTAGATGATCAATAGAGATGTAAGTAATCTCTAGAAGAGAATGGGTCTTTACAAACCAACAAGGTTGTCTACTTGACATCACGACATGACTGAGTGTTTGGCATTTGTTGCAACTTATGGAGGAAAATAAGAACCTTGAAAGTGGTTGCAAGATGAAATCTCCATACCTGATACTGTTGTGGGGGATAGTTCATTTGCAACTAATTAGTTGAACAAGTGCAATTCTCTGCACTCTGTCTACAATCTTAAGAGAAGATGGCATCTGATTTGTAAACCTTGAAGCAAAAACACAATTTATTTTGTTACCCCTCATATTGCATGAGGATTGCATGTGTGATTTTTATCACACATTATAGGGATTTGCAGGATGATAGCATCATGAGGATGGTATTTCAATTGGGTTACTTCTGTAATTTGGATTTGATGAGATTGATTTCTCTTCTTGAGTGATCAATGGGTGGGGCTCATCAATTTTAAGATTGCATATATAGGGTTTATGGTTTCACTTGATGTCATGGTTGATAGTTGTGAGATGCTCTTTGGTGCTATGGTATATCATTAGTGGATGATTCATGATTATGTTCATGGTCAGCCTAGTCTAACACTCATACATCTCTCTTGTGGAACACCCTGATAATTACTGATGGATCAAAAGTGACATGGTTTGATTCTAGATCATGATGGTATTTGTAAGGGTGACATACATTGCCCCCTTTTGTTATGAATTAGGTTTATGGTGGGGTTTACTAGGAGATATCGTTTCTATTTTCATGGAACAAAACCTTTTTGATGCATACTCCTTATTGGCACATATGTGGAGGCAATTTATTATTAGTTTAACAAAGCCATCCCCTTTTACACCTTAGACCATATCTTTGTTGGAGCAAGCATACAATGATGGCACATATATGAAGAGGTGAATTAAATATTATTTGTTATGGGCCATCACTTTCATACATTTAATTTTCAGCTATATACTTTGTTTTACCAATGTGCTTAGAGGATAGCACATATGTGGAGGCTAATATATTATATTTTATCGTGGGTTGACTTATTCTTCTTGCGCATTGACAAATTAGCTTGGAACTACGTTTATTGTCTTCATAACCTCCTTTAGCCACCTTTGTCATAAAATTGCGGGTTCTCATTTAATATGGAAAGGGGATGCCATATGATATGGCATGGATGCATTCTTATACATTGAGCCACCTTTTGGTTGACGCATATGTGAGGCTTGTTATGATGTGGGATGGGCCGTATGATGGCATGCGTGATGGAGTTGTCATGTTCATAGAGTTGAGCTTATTTGTCATTAGAGTTGTCTTGACCAATCATGAGTTGAGCTTATTTGTCATTAGAGTTGTCTTGACCAATTGTGATTTGAGCTTATTTGTCATTGGAGTTGTCTTGGGTCTTGACCAATCATGTGAATGGGGCCGTCCCTTTTGGCATGTGATCATGCACATTCATCTACATATTAGTGCCATTTTTTTGTTGTGGAGATAAATGAATCATGTTGACTCCTATTGAGTCTTAGATGTATACCTGTGATTTCATCATATCGAGTGGGATGATCCTTGATTATAGACATTCACTCATGCTATGATGCACATATTTATGCATCTAGGATATTGTTGCTGCTTATTGACATGGTCAACCATCTTGGGAAGAATTACTTAGCATGACCAATCCATCATTTAGTCATTGTTGACTTTTCATAGGTGTTGGTTGTGTTATAATATTGTTTTTCTTGGAGAAGGGAATAATTATCTTATTGTTTCTTCTAGGAGAGGAGAGTGGATCCCAACAACTTACTTTTGATTTTAGCAAGGAGTTTGTTGAGGAGGATAGAAAAATGTAATATTTTATTCTTGGTTGCACGGGAACCACTCTTGGCCTGTGGAATCCCCATTCCTGAAGTTTCTGCATTTCTGGGAGCTTTGGAATTGGAATGAAACATCACAAATATGTGGGAACAGTTTGAGGAGCATAGGGAGTGTTTTGAGAATGTTTTAGCTATAGATCGATCAATATTGACACGCTTTTCTATGCATTTCCCATGTTTGGGAGCACGTGGAGCCTCCTCCCAATCTATGGTGGAGAGGTGAATTGTTGCAAGTCAATGAAGTTGGGAGTGTGTGAAGGCTACATGATAGTTGAGGAAAAAGTGAGAAATAAACAAATGCGCCCTTGCCTTTGCTGATGCTGCAAAAAAATTGTATCAAATTTGATAGCTTTATTAGGTTGTATATGGACAACAGGGTAGCTTACTCAAAGTTTTGTCATGACTTTTAGGTGGAGGGAGTGGGGTGTCACTCTATTAAGAATTACATTGAACGTTATGGTGCATTTCAAAACAATATGGATTCATCTAGTTTCGAGGCATGATTTTGGACCAAATCTATCAAATTGTGACCATGAATGAGATGCCGAGATTGGTTGTGTCAACTTTGTGGGATGCAAAAATTCATCTCAATAATGTTTAGAAAACTGCTAGAACATATGTGTGCTAGAAAAAGTTATTATTATTGTTAATTTACAAAGAAATTGTTGGACAATCCTTCAAGATTTGTGTCCATGTAAATAAAATTGTGAATAATTAGGAATACGAAGATGAACCGACTCTCGGATAATGAAGGGAAGAGTCACCCAGCTGTATAAAAATGATTGCACACTAATAGAAAAGATATCCACTAGAGTTATGCATCTTGGCCTGACATTGTATTAGAGCAACCCTAACTCTTAGCCTCTCTGCCCTTGTAAAAATAAACCTCTTCCATTCCGCATTATTCCCTCTACAGGCTTGTCATTGCTTTGCATGGAGTACAATAACGCCTCCCTTTTGAGGACTATTGATCTTGCTAGACTTGCTTAAGACATTATCTATCTTTGTTTATTTTCTTTTGATGCCCTCTACGTTTCTGTCCGTTGGTCTTTGCATTTCTCTCCGCTCATGTCCATGGATTCCTCAAATTCTCTAAGAGTCATGCATGCGTGGAATGATTCACCTTGGTGTCCACCAAAATTTAATGCATCTCTCCACAGCGTCACAACCTTCAAGGGCCAAATTTCTAAAAGGACCCTTCCTGCTTACCTTGGTATCAAACCTTCATCACTTGGGCAAATTATTTTTCATGTTATGCGAGGGGTTATCATGGATGTAGAATTTGAGCAGTTGATGAGGCTGGATGAAGAAAAACGTTTGGGCATGTTGTGAGTTGTTTTATTTAGTTGTTTCTAGAAATGTGCCCGACGCTTTGGAGTTGCACTGTATAACATAGATTTGAGTGGGTTTAGGTGCCCTTTTCTCATTTCTATGCAGTGAAATTTGTGGGGTTTTGCTTTGTGATCCTATAATCTCTTTTATCTACTAGTCAGTAAGTCCTTGCTTGTCGACATAGAATCTAACATAGTAAGCAACCACCATCTCCATTGTGACATTGTCTACACAACTATTAGATACTTCTTTGACGTTTTTTTTCTTTTATTTTGGGTGATTGTGATTAATTTTCCACTTAGATATATGTTTCTTTGTGATTTGCACAAATTCTTGTGATGTTTGACAACCATTATATTCCAATTGTTTTGCAACAGTAGACAAGCTATGGCAACCATCCTATCAACTTTAATATTTCAATTTTTAAAAGCTGGTTTAGGTATTGCAGTGTCTAGGGTTCATCAAATATATGCCACCTACTATATCACTTGAGTGTAAAATTTGAGCTAGGCCAAGAGGAGTGGTTGTTTAAGCCCACTGTATATTTATTTGTGAAATTGCTCAAGGACAGAATAATTATTTTCTTTGGAGAAAGTGTTAATGTAAGATGTTTTATATATGGAAGAATACTCTCATAGTTCAATATTTCCATATTGTCACCTTCTCATCTTCATAACAGATGTTGTATATCTAAGCCTCAACTTAAAGAATAGGTCTTGGGTTGACAAAGATGCATTCCCTCATCTCCATTGTTGGCATAGTGTTGGCTGGCAAGAAGAATTGCAGAGAATGGTCCAAAATATCAAGCACACCCTCATATTTAATGATTTGCGGAATGGATTTTGTGAAGGAGAGGAAGATAGTGGACATACTAAACTTACATTAAATAAGGAGCTAGCCATATGGAAGAATAAAGTGTAATATCCCTAATGGAAATTTTAACAGTGGATACCAAAAATGAACTTGAACAACAAAATAATCGTAAATAGACACACAACCAACAAATTGATTCACAAATAGATGTCAATAAAATCATTGAGCCATTTTATTAACCCACTGAAAAGAGTACATCAACACGAAGGAATAGTGGAAGTTTACCTAGGTACCGGTTTGGAAGTTTACCAACACTTGCGGGTTTTGGTGTAACGACAAATCTCTACATATCTTGCAGTGTATGTAGATGTTCTATTGATAAGAGGGATCAAAAAACTATATTTCATCCATAAAAAAAGACTTGAAGTGTTTTGAGATGACAGATTTGGGGCATCTCCATGACTACCTAGGCATTGAAGTGACTCAACATCAAGATTCCAAAGTACATATTCATCTTCCAAAATAAATACATTGGAGAATTGTTGAATAGGTTTTGCATGGCTGAATGCAACCCTCTATCTATTTAAATGGAATAGAATTTGAAGCTCACATCAAAAGAGGGGAATGGATTTAAGAATGCAACCAAGTATAAAGAACTTGTGGGAAGTCTTTGTTAGTTTTTGTAGCATCGGATGTGTTCTAGCCACGAAATTTTGTGGAGAGGCTAAAATACATGAGTTCTCCAAAACCCAGAAATCGTTTCTGGAAATTTCACCTAGAAGTGGCTTAATTAGATTATTAACCAATTTTTATATATTTCCTAAGTCTAAACTTAAGGAATATGGTTAATAAATCAGTATTAATTAAGTCAATGTGAGAATCATCTAGAAACTCACACAGATCGATCCAGAGGTGATCCTAGCCATTGATTAAGCTTTAATCTTGGCCGTTGGTGCTCCAACAGAGGATTATAAGAGGAGGTCAATGTGGTGATGGAGTGAACAATTAAGTAGTTCGATTTCATTGGCAGATTGATTTCCAGAGTCGCAGCAGTTAGTTTCCGAAGAGAGAGTCAGAGAGATCGAAGCAGTGTGAGGGGCAGGGACAGTGATTCAAAGAAAATATTTTCTAGATCCGGAGAGACAAGCTGAGTTATCCCAGAGAGGCAACGCAGTTGCTTCAGCCAGGTAGTTCGATTTGGAGGAAAGAAAAATCGTTCTTAGTTCTAAGGTCGGGAAGAAGTCCTAGAGGGCGGAGAGATGATTTTCTTAGCATCCAAAGGTAGAACGACTTCATCAGAGCCCAGTCCGAGGCAAGCCATCCAGCGAGCTACGCAGAGTAGCGCAGAGGTTGACGCAAAGCTCCAAGAGGACGAGTTCTGGTAGACAAAGCCGTGCCAAAAATTGCTTGAGGGAGAAGGTAATTTCCCTTTAGTATTTTGCCCAGATTTTCTTGCTCTTTGGATTGCCAGTTGGGCATCCATAGGTGTACTCAGATTTCACTGCTGCATAATAAAATAAAACCTTCATTTGCTGCACCGGTTTTCCCAAGTTGGGTTTTTCCGGGGACTTTTGTCCAAAAATAATTGTGTTCATTTTATGTGTGTGTGCTAGCATTTCTTCCAGCGTTTATTCTTCCATAGTTTTATTTGTGTAGATTGCAGTGTGATTTATTTAGTATTTGCCGTAGAAAACAACTAATAAATTGTTAAATAAAATTAACAATTAGGAGAATAATTTCCAGTTGCTGCAATAAGATTCCGATTTTGGAATTTTCAGTCTTATCTACCTAACCACTACCAAACCTGATATTTCATTTGTTGTTGGGATTCTTTCTAGATTTATGCAAAAGCCTTGGAGAGGACATTTGTCTACTGCAAAAAGAGTTTTGAATTACTAGAAAGGAACTCTTGACTTTGGACTCAAATATTCACAAGTGGACAATTTCAACTTGATTGGATATTTTACTTCAGACTTTGACGAACAAAGGCTATCTCACGAGTCTTGGATCGATAACGATTCCCTGAAGGTCACACACGTAGTCAATTCTGGTGGATTCCAAAACAGAGGCAGGATATGTAGCAAGTACAGAAGCAACAAAGGATATTTGGTGGGTAAGGAAAATACTTGAATATTTGCAAGAGAAACAAGTGAATTCTACTCCTTTTTTCGTTGATCAATGATAAGACATCTGCAATCAAGTTGGCCAAGAATCCCAAATTCCATGATTGGATTAAACGCATCAATACAAAGAATCATTTGATTCGATACTATGTAGAGGCCAAGACTATTCATTTAGGAATTCTTGCGCTCATAAACACCCTTTCGGCTTAAAGGTGGCATTGCTGGAAGTAAGCGTTTAGGATTTGTGTCCATGTAAATAATGATGAATATGAAGATAATCCGACTCTTGGATAATGACTCAAAGAGTCACTTAGTTGTATAAAATTGATTGCACACTAAAGAAAATATATCCAATAGAGTTAGGCAGCTTGGTCTAACAAAAATGACTTGGGGTTTTTTCTATTTTTTTTGTTACTACTTTTTAATTTTTGTTTCCTGTTTGGCATAAGTTTTCTATTTTAGTATGTTAATTTCTATAAGATATGAATTTAAATTAATTATATACTGTATATTATATATACATAATTATTAATAAATCTGTACATTTAATATCTATTCACATTTAGTGTTTAATATTTATATTATTTTATGGATATAATATATATTAAAATATATGTAGCGTAAGGGTTAGTTCAATTGGTTCACACCAATTTTTATAGGCATTTGGCTAATTCTTTATTAGTGCTTTCAATTTTTTATTTTTTTAATATATATTATCGCCAATCCTGACTTGCCATTTTTTTGCAAATTTGGGTGAATCTTCTGGATGAAAGAATCTTGTGCCACATATTTTATTGTATTCCATGGAGAAGATTTTTGTTGTAAGAGGAGTTGAGCCTAGTAGAACACTTATTGGATGTTTGAGGGACGCTGAATTGCTTAATGGATGAAGAAATCTTCTAGATCTCTATTCTATCTCATATGGATGAAATCTTCTTGGATCATGGTTATGAAAAATTAAATGGGGAAACATCATTCCCTTTTTTTTTGGTATTTATCATTGGGATGTTCTATTTTGATGCATGTTTCTCTATATTTGGTTGTATGCACTTGTAATCCATTCTTGATGTGTATAATTTTCATAACAATTAGAGTCTGTCTACTACTAGTCTCCCCTGACAAATTTGACAAATTTCAGAAGTTTGGGATGGAAAGGAGGGGGTTAATAAAGCTTGTGCTTTGCAGCCATATTGTTGTAGAAAATTTGTTTAGGCCCAGCCCGGTTTCAAGTTTTGCGAAATCACATCAAGCTTAATGCTCAACCCACATGTTTTATGTTGCTGTCATAAACATGAATATTTTTCAAACAAAAAACACGAGCTTACTCCACTCTTTCACTTTTGCTGAGAAAAATAAAAGCAATCAGACAATTTTGACATGAGATTTTTGGTTTAATGACCCTGGAAAATCCCTGAAGGGAAACCCAGAGAGAGAGAGAGGGAGAGAGATTTTTATTTCTTATGAGAGAAATTATTCCAGTAGTAAATAACAGAAAACACAGTCAACTTATCGCCTTGAATTAATGCCCAGAATTCCTTGAAAACTGTGCTGTAGTTCCTCGAATTTTGTGCCAGACAGCTCCTAGAATTTCAGGCCTAGCTCACTCAAAAAATCATGCCTCTGCTGTACAATATGACAGCAATAAATTCTTTGTCAATTCCCCTCAAAATTTGTGCCACTGCCTCGAACTTTGCACACTGATAGTCCTGAAATCATCCCTCGATTTTTGTGCCATGACAGTGCAGTAACTGTTCTCTGACAGCCTCAAAAACACGCCCTGCCTGCTCAGAAAAATGCGCTCTGACAATTGCAATAAATGCTGACAGGCTCCTCGATTTTTGTGCTCTCTGCTCAGAAAATCTGCTATCCTTTGCCTCAAATTTTGTGCATATTTTCTGCATCCAAATTCGTGCCTGTTCTCCTTGAGAAATGTGCTGTACCTTCTGCTTTACTCCCCTTTCTCCTGCTGCACTTCTCCCTTGGCTCTCTTCTTCTCTTCTACAAAGCTCATGAAGAAATGAAAGCTAATGGTGCCTTTTCCCCTGCGCTTTTCATTTTTGTTCTCTCAAAATGAAGAGAGACCTAACCCTAAGATCCAATAGCTGAAATTAGATCTTAGCCGTTGAGATCAAGTGTGGGGATTTAATCTCTCATTGACCCATAAGTCACTTTATCCACTAAGTCCCCTTTTCAGTAATTATTCAAAAAGTCACTTTATGACTTCATGTCTTATAAATTCATTTTAACTTTATTTCTCATAAAGTTAATTCAAGGGAGTCATGTTAGGACACTTTTTCCTAAGCTAGACACCAAGCCTTAGGAACACTTGTCCTTGGTACTCTTTTCTAACAATTGTTCCTCTTTTCCTCAGTAAGGAAACCTCCCATTGGGCCTTGATTTGACTTCATTTGCCCAATAAAAAGACACTAGTCTCCGGTCTATTCCTTCATTCTATGTACTACACACAAAACTGTTTTGCTGGGATTTACTCTTCATTTCACATTTCAATCCATCGTCTAAAATTGTAGCAATCCTATTTTAGTGAAGTCCCCCTTGTGCCAGAGGAGAGCTGGCCTAAAGTATGAAGAGGTTTGGTGAGGTGACAGTGGCCTCCCTTAGCTCTTCCAAGGCCTTGCTTGAGCTTTAGGACTTATCTCAAGAAGTGAGACTTTGTAAGGTAATATACCGTATTTGCATGAGAATGAACTCATGAAGAGTAATTTGATATCCAGTTCTTTCTCTATTACTGTTGTGCTATTGTTGTTTACTGTCATACATTAAATTGAAAATTGATGAACTGATATTTGGCTCTCTGTAGCTGAGATAAGGAGATTGTTGTTCATAGTTCACGCTTTTTCAGCGTGCCTTATGAATACTAATAATAGCATCAGCAGAAATACTAGTGTATCTAGGGTGATTGTGATTATGAAGGTGACCAACTGCCTATACATTTTCCCAATCACAGGAAATAAATTTGTAACTCTGCATCATAAGTTTTTGTTGAGCCATCCCTTAATGAGTTTGAAAACAATTTAAATCTTTACATGATGTGATTTTTGACTGTCGTAGACATTGCAAATGTCAAAATGAAACTGAATTGCCTCAGTTTTTGGTTTTATGCAACCGAAAATTCTGCAGAGAGAGAGATTAGCATTGTTGGAAGCTCCAGAATGTGGGGAAAAATCGGACTTTAAGGGAATAATACACTTTCAGTCCTGGCGAGTTGGTAAGAATTGTCAGTTTTTGTAGTGCTACAATGAATACTGTATCTACGGCCAAATTTTTCTGTAGAGGGTTTTCTGAGATTATATGTGTGCAGTTATAACATTTTTAGCTCATCTCATTACATGCAGGGATGCTTATATTTGCTCTAGGAAATTGCCTCAATTTCATTTCCTTTGGATATGCAGCACAGGTTCGCAAATGTACTCAGCGATTAAAGAAATTTAAAACCATATGAAGTATGGGGATAGTGACTCACAGTTTACCTAACCACTATTGTTTCTTTTCAGTCACTTCTGGCAGCACTGGGGTCTGTACAGTTTATATCTAATGTGGCATTCGCTTATTTTGTTCTGGAAGAGAAGGTCACAGGAAGGTAAACGACAGTCAAATTTATAACACAGAAACATGTGGAGTTGAAACTGGAAATTTTTTAATTCAAACAGAGAGAAGTATACTTGCTTGTACAACTACAGTCTATAATTTCATTTTGTAATTTGAAGGTATTGATCAAATTAGTGGAGATTACAGTACAATGACACTTTTACACAGGGTTCTTCTTGCCACTGTGCTTATTGTTTTTGGCAACGTCTTCCTTGTTGGATTCGGTAACCATCAATCACCTGGTATTCTCTCAAGTCTGCTCATTCTTTTCTGAAATTTTGTTAAATGTGTTTGTATTTTGGTTGGTACTTCATGGTCATGAGTATTGGGCTTCTTTGTGTAGTTTTTACACCTGAGCAGTTGATGGACAAATATACAAATCACATATTTCTCTTATATTGCCTGGGTCTTTTGCTGATAGTTGCAGGCAATCACTATCTTTACAGGTATTTCTTTTCCCGAGTGAGACATTTCTTATGTGTTTTTGGTAGGAGGAAATATTGAACTTATGGGTTTAATCTTCACCATGTTGGAATTATTGGTCTAATTTATACATATGGCCACGGCCCATGCATATTTATTATTATGTACTTGCATTATATAGCTAAGTTATATTTTATTTCTTTCTCTTGTGTCACTAGAAGTGATTAAGGCCATCCCAGTCAAACTTGAGATGTAGGCTAAATAACCCTCTTGGAGTGTGTGGTCTTGTCTTGTGGGCTCATGACCCCTTCTTGAAGGGACGCCTAGCTTGAGTTGGGTATATATACAAAAGTCAAGCTCCCATTTGTACCATCTCACGATTCATCTTATGATATTATTGATCTGAAACACAGTGTATACGGCTAAGGGCATCAATTTTGGTATTCACCCTTGTGATTGACATCTTTTTTCTTATGCGTACTTGTTTATTTCTGTTTCAGAACCTATGCTTGGCTTTTGCGCTCTTTCTCAAGTGCACTAGGTTTGTCTCTTTCCAGTGTGCTTGTGAAGAGGCTATTTCAGAATCTGTGTGAGATTTGTTTCCATTGATTTTCTTTGGGCCCTTACAAATTTCAATATGGTATTAGAGTGGGTGTGAGCCTTTTGGTTGATTAGAAAACAACTGGCTAGTGACATCTTTTTTATGGTGCGGAACTAGTGTTTTCTGGGATAAACCATAGTTGCCGGAGCATGGAATAAAGTGTCCCGGGAACATCTGTTTTTAAAATATATATATATATATATATATATATACACACACACACACACACGCACACACCATTGCATTTATTAAGAATTCTCTGTTTTATATATTTTATGTAAAGCAGAGTATTTTTAATATTTGCATTTATATTAGTATTTTTAATATAAATGCAATGGAATATATATTTTATATAAAGCAGAGTATTAAAGATACACCGTTGCATTTATATTAAAAATACTCCACTTTATATAAAATATATAAAACAGAGAATTCTTAATATAAATGCTATGGTATATATATTCATTTCTATATTACATTGCATTTATATAAAAAAATACATGCAAAATGCCAAAACTTGTTGCAGACTAAATGAAAACATGCATATTTGTACATTAATGAAGGTAGAAATGGTATCCATAGTCTTTTAATGAATGATCTTTTGAGTATCAACTATCTAGATCTAGATTAAATATATAAAACAGAGAATTCTTAATATACATGCCATGTTATTATATTCATTTCTATATTACATTGCATTTATATAAAAAAATACATGCAAAATGCCAAAACTTGTTGCAGACTAAATGAAAACATGCATATTTGTACATTAATGAAGGTAGAAATGGTATCCATAGTCTTTTAATGAATGATCTTTTGAGTATCAACCATTTAGATCTAGATTTTAGCAGTTATAAACAAATATAAACTTTTTTAAGCCATATAATGTGAAAATTTCACCACTGAAATTTGAAGCAACAAAATTGTAGACTTGTTGACTTTAATTGTAAAAATACACAAGAGGTATTTTGTAATAATAATGTATCATATAAAAATGTATAAGTGATGATGAATGTTACAATGAGACCCTGCTTATATACTTAGGGAAGTGGCCTTTCATGACATCCCTTTTCACTTAACTAATGACTATTTAAGATAATCATCATTTGATTATTATTAATATTTGCATTTATTTCTTCTATTTGTTATGAATTATATTCATAACATTGCCCCTTTCTTCAAAGGATTTGTCCTCAAAGCAATATGTTGACAACTTATTTCATTTTGCGTTTGTCATCTCGATATATATACAGTAGAGAAAATTATGCATGTATTCTGGCCGCTAGCTCCTGGGATAATCTATTCAGTGAAGAGTTTGTCGAGAAGCTAGGAGGGTTTATTGTAAAACTCCACAGGAAAAGAGCCTATTACAAGAGCCAAATAGAGAAGCAATTTGTCCCATAGGCTATTTTTAACCTCGAGGACGTTAAAATTACTTTCTTTCTTTCTATGTATTTCATGAATCGTGTTAGCATGTATAGTTTGTCACTTATATTTCCTTGGAATTTATTTATTTTATTTTTATTTTTTAATAATATTAAATTTTTTATTATATATATATATATATATATATAATTTAATTAATTAAATTTTATTTGTTTATTATGTAACTATAATGTTCGACCCAATACGCCCTGTTTGACCAGCGTAGCACCTACTTAATATATTCGCGCCAATATCTATTTGTTGATCCCACTCGTATGAAACTGACGCTAGGCAGCCCCCCTAACGCTCGTTGACCCTTCGATTGGGATGCGATGCTTGACGACGGTTATGGCAGCAGTTTTTTACTATCTCTGTCGGACAACGACTGCCAGATAACATTCCCTAAAATTGTTGAGAATGTGCATACGTGTTGATTCTTTACACAGTGGAGCGGGGTGTAGACAGAGAGAGCACGTTGTTACAGTGTGAGGTGGAACAGTAGCAGACGACGGTGGTGAGAGACTGGTTTTCTATTCCACGGAGGTACGCCGCCAAGGTTGACCCGAAAACGATGTGGAGAGGTGTTACGACAACTCGTAGTTTTTGGTGGATGGATCGGTGGCCGACACAATGCATCGAGGCCGACACAAGTAATGGTTTGGTCGTCGGGTTGTTGTGGGACAGGGGTACTGGTGCAGTTCGTATTGTCGTCCGAAACGACTGAGACGCGAGCCAACTGCTGGACGGGGATCCTCTCCACAGGTCTCCTAATTTCGATTTGTCTATGCAGCGCCACAATTTGCGCACTATTCTAAAACGAGAAATTTCATGAAAACGCACTTCTCTAATCACATTGCGAATACCTGCTAAGCCATTCGAAAACCCATTCCCATTTAATATTGATATTCTTATTGCGGTTCTATTATTATTGCGCAGTACCGAAGAGGGCACAGCAGGACGATGAGCGAAGTCACTTGTGTTACCGAAATTTCTGTTCTCGTTGAGCCTTAATATTGTTCTGCTACTTTTGCTGGGCCTCCTGTTAATATTACCACGGTTATTTGACAGTAAGTGGAAGGAAGGATTTGGAGGATTAGAAGGACTTAAGTCATTGGAATTTATGTTTTCATTTCCATAATCACCATTATTATTGTGGGGCAGCAAGAAAGAGGACGGAATAGGAGGGTTGGGAGGACTTATATAATTACTGCTGTTTCCATTGGCATTCAGTGTTAATGTTGGTCTATTTCTGTTCAAGCCATTGTTATTATGGAGCAGTAAGGAGGGATAAAGAGGAAATGTAGCAGCATCATTCATGTCTCTGTCATTTTCATTTCCATTCAGTCTGTATCTTCTTTGAATTTTGTTGATATTGATGTTGCTGCCATCATTAGCATTGCCATTAATCTTGTGCAGTAAGGAGGATGAAGGATGAGGTGGGTAAGCATTCATATTCATGTTCATGAAGCTTTGGTTTTCATCTAGTCTAATTGTTCTTCTACTTAGGCTGTCACTATTGTTCTGATATTGGTCATCTTCTTGTTTCTCAAGATAGTCTTCTTCTACATTATCTTTCTCTGAATCATCCTAATCTTCATAATCCTCATCCACATCAAGACCAACTTCATCTAGATCCTTATCTTGATCTATATCAGCTTCATCTTGTTCTGCTCTGCTCTTTTATTATCGCTATCATCATCATCTTCCTTATTATCAATTTCTGTATAATTCTTTTTAAAACATGTTGTAACTTTTGCACATGATTTTTCTTATTGTTGAAGCTTTTCTTGAATTTTTATAAACTGCTCAATTTCTTCAGGATCTATACACGTAATGGCATATTGTGCAATAAACAACATTTAAAGGCTCGTAAGATTATATTGTGCGACATGGCTTTGATACCACTGAAGCAACAAAACTGTAGGCTTGTTGACTTTAATTGTAAAAATACACGAGAGCTATTTTGTAATAATAATTTATTATATAAAAATGTATAAGTGATGATGAATGTTACAACGAGGCCCTGCTTATATACCTAGGTAGGTGGCCTTTCATGACTGGGCATGTCTTTTAGACATGCCTTTGCACTTAACTAACGACTATTTAAGATGATCATCATTTGATTATTATTTACATTTATTTCTTCTATTTGTTATGAATTATATTCATAACAAAATTCTATTGCAACAATTGGAATCAATTCTTCTAACTGATAAATTAATTATATAGTTTATTGCTACGGAAACAACAAATTAACCACACTGCAATCTTCACAAAAAAAAAATACTGTGGAAGATAAACTAGAAACTAAGAAAATACTAGCACACACATACAAAATTATGACAGTTATTTTGGACTAAAATCCCCGGAAAAACCCAACTTGGGAAAAATAGTGTAGTAATTGAGACTTTTTATTATCAAGCAACAGTGAGAAATTCTGAGTACAATCTATGGACTCTCAACTGGCAATCCAATCAACAAAATAAACTGGCCAAAATATCTGTGAGGTAAATACCTCAACACCTCGCCTGATCTTGCTCCGACAACTAGCAAAACTAGCTCATCGTACAACCTCTGCGTGAGCCTCTATGTAGTGCTTGCGCAAACCCCAACTCACTAAGCCCCAAAACTGTGGAAAAATGACGTCCTGGCTGATTCTGCCTTTGGAAGAAATTTGCTTGGCTTCCTGGAGAATTTCCGGACTAATTGCATTTGAATTTCTCTTCCCTTGAGCAAAATCAATCTCCCTCTAAAGCTATCTGCGTTTCCTCTACGCAACTTCTTTGGGAAATACGACCCTTCTACTGCTGACTCTCCAGATTTGGAACACTTCCTCCGGACTCATTTTCTCTGTCCCTCTCTGTCTCTACTTCCCTTTTATGGCTCGAACTCTTCTGGGAAATTGCTGCTACTCTCTGGAAAATCGAATTGCCCAGGGAAATTGATCTGAAGTGTGTGTTCTCCATCTACCCATCAACCTCCTCTTATAATCTTTAGTTAGGACTTCAACAACCAAGATTAAAGCATAATTGATGTCTGAGATCATTTTTGGATTGATCCATGTGAGTTTCTAGATGATTCACACCTTTCTCAACTAATACTGATTAATTAATCTCTTTTAAGTTTAGTCTTAGGAAATATTTAAAAATAGGCTAATAATCTAACTGAGACACTTTTAGGTGGAATTTCCAGAAACGATTTCTAGGTTATGTAAAACTCTTGTGTTTTAGCCTCTCCACAAAGTTTCGAGACTAAAACACCTATGATGCTACAAAAACTAACACTCCCTCTTAACGAGGAAGGTGTTCTAGTGCTGCATTACTGCTACAACACCCTGTCTTTGTATCACCCTCTGTACGCTACTAATGTCTGCCCACTGCCCACCAACTACTGCGTAACTCTGATGTTGCATCTGTGCTGCTGCTGACACTGCTATACTGCTACCGACTCTACATCTGCACTGCAACTCCCTTTCATCTGTTGCTGCTGTGATTGCAACTACTTCCTGAGAAGCATCCAAAATACCGAATCATCTGTGTCTTTGTGCTACATTTGTCACCTGAGCATATGGCTGCTACTAGCCATTGCATTGTCCATTGAAGAATCTACGCTACTGTTGACCAAGCCTCTTGCTCTACTGTCAAACTGCACTGTGCTCTTCAACACTTGACTGCTACTAGGCTGCAATTTTCACTCTTGAATCTGACTCTATCAACTGACACTGATTCATCCTGTTACTGAATATTGTGGGCCCTTGTAGCAAGGTAATGATCCATGAGGAGGACACCTCAATGGACCTTGCCCATCCTCTGCAACTTTGGGACTATTACTCCATATCGCCCCACCTCACTCCTGGAGGTATAACTGCAAACATGACAAAATCTTCCTCGAGTCTATAGGACAACTTGTCTATCTCTGCGGGCGCTGCCGCCTGGTCTTACTTCTCCCGCTGGTCCTTCTTCCTGAGAGGACATTGAGTACTGTAGTGGTCAAACTCGCCACACCTGAAGCACTTGACCTTAGATAGGTCCTTCTTCTTCTTCTTCTTCTCCTGTCCCTGACAGAGAGCCTTTGATTCAAGGGCCACATTCTCCTCTTCCTTCTCACTCTTAGAGCCCTTGTTGCTGCTTCCGCTGATGGAGCTCTTTACGAGAGCTCGCCTCATCTCCTCTTGCTGTACGTCTGAACACATCGTGTCCCATCTAGGGAATGTGTCTTGGTCCAAGATACTTTGGACAAAGACTTGCCACACCTCCGGGACACTGTTCAGTGCCAAACGTACAAGCTCTGTCAGTTGAGGCTCCTCCCCAACAACAACAAGCTGATCATAGACTTCCTGAAGTCTGGTGAGGAAGGGATCTATGCCTTCACCCTTCTGCATCTTGATGTTTCTCAACTTTCCCTGCAGGAACATCTTCTGCTACTCGGAAGAATTCTGATATAGCTGATTGAGAGCATCCCACATCTCCTTGGTTGTATTCTTGGCTGATATATGCGAGAATATATGATCTTGGATACCATCCAAGATCATCCGCTTCGCCTTTTCCATCTCTTTTCGGTACTCTCGGAGTTGATTTGCATCTATTTGTGAAAAGTTTTGAATTCACTTAACATAAATTCTACTGCATAAATATGGTTTACTTCTACTACTTGTGTTTTTAAATTAACAAGTTATTTTCAGAAATATTTAGAAAACATCGAAGTAAACACACTGCAGCCTATACAAATATACAGATCAAGTACTGAATAATTAAGCACATTCGACAAAGGACACACAAGATTTTTTGGACAAATGTCCATGGAGAAACCCAATGCAGGAAAACCGGTGCAGCAGCGCTTGAGGGTTTTATTATTATGCTGTTTTTGAATACAAACTAGGTTACCAGTAGTGGTTTACCCAACAGAGAAAATCTCGGCAAAAGTACCTCTATCCCTTGAGACAGATAATATGGCTGATTAAGCTGTGGATGAAGAACCCCACAGGTGCCTACGCAGTCACTCCGTCACCCTTTATTGTGGCTACCACCCTTTCAGATTTGCTGAATACGAGCTCTATCTGGACCACTGAAACCTCAACGCTGCCTTTGATGGCTCTATGTCACCCCTCTGGGCTTGCGTGAGCCTGGCTGGGCCTGCGTCACCCCTCCTGGGCGTGTGTCACCCCTCCTAGGCCTGCGCTGCTCCTCTGGTATGAATCTGCCTCTCTGCTAATGTATTCTCGGCCTCAGATCTGAAATCCCACTGTCGAACTGCCCCTTGCTGCACTGCAACCTTCTCTCGAAAATTCTCAGCAAACCGCGCCCCAGAATTTTGACTTAGCTCAAGTGCTGCCACTCTATGTGTGTTCTCCAACTAACCCCAAGCCTTCCTTTAATACTTTTCCAGTTGACGAATAAACAACCGTGATCTAATCTCTAATCAACGGCTAAGATTAGAAAAGACTTGATCCTTGTCACTTAGAACATTCTCACTCACATGTTTAAATTAATTCACTTTAATTATTTAATTTCCCTAAGTTAGACTTAGGGACTCCATTAAAATAATTAATTATCTGAATAACTTAAGCTTTGGGTGGAATTTCTCCAAATGATTTTTGGGTCTTGGAGATCTCATGTGTTCTAGCCCTTCCACAAAGTTTCGGAGCTAGAGCACATCTGATGCCACCCAAAAATCAACACTCCCTCGTAGCGAGGAAAGTGCTCTAGTGATACTTCAACTTGAAGTGTCACTCTGATCCATGACATTGGTCCCCTGCGCTGCTGCTCTCTGTACTGCTGCCCATGACACTGCCATTGCTTCATCTGTACTGTAACTCCCTCTCAAATGTTGCATAATGCTACCCATAGCATTGCCACTGCTAACTGCTGCATTGCAATTTAGTTGCTGAGAGTTAAGCAACTGAAGGACATCACCCAAAATACTGACAGACAAGTCAGTCTGACTGCATCTCGATACTGAAGCACCCTTTGCTGCTAAACTGTGTTGACCTTCTGAAGCTCTGTGCTGCTGTTGCTCTGCACTGCCTTTGTGCTGTTGAAATCCCATCAGCCTTTGCGCTGCTACTGCCTCTCCTCTGCGCTGCTCTAGACTTCAGCTTCCTAGCACTGCCTCTGTGCCTCCATAATCCTCTGCACCAATTAACTCCAGTCATCCTGCTACTATCATTAAGGGCTCCCGTAGCTCGTATGTGATCCAAGAGTTTGGGCACCTTAAGTATCCTGTGTTGTCACCATCTGTAGTTCAATCTACAGATCTATGTCGCCCCACCTCTTCTCTCGAGGCACATGAGCACTCATAGCCACATTGTCATCACTTCCATCATCGCCCTTAGCTGCTGCAGCCTTAGAATCTGAATCTTCCTTACCCTTCTTCTTCAAGGGACAAGTTGTGGCGAAATGTCCTAGTTCACCACATCTGAAGCACCTGACCTTTGAGAGGTCTTTCTTCTTCTTCCCTCGATGCTGCTGCTGTCCCTTAGATGCAAGAGCTGCATCTTCTTCCTCCTTCTTGATCTTGATTCCTCCACTGCTACTGCTTATCTTGGTCATTCTCCTGATCTCTTCTTGTCGAAGCGCTGCCCACATGTTTTCCCAATTTGGGAGATCTTCTCTGCCCAAGATGCCTTGGACAAAGTTGTCCATGTACAAGAGAAGAATGAGAACGTCACCCCCGACCACCAAGTAGTAGAGGCTCGTGTTCGCCTCACTCTTCACAAAGCCCATGCCCTGCAAGTCCCTGTCAATGCGCTAATACCATGCCTTGCGAGCTTTCTTGAGCCCATCTCTCTTCAACTTGCACACGTGGGTCTCTCTGCTGTGTGCTACAAAAACCTCTAGTTGTTCTATGTATACCTCCTCCAACTCGCCATTGAGGAACACCATCTTGACATCCATCTGATGGATCTGCCATCCCATCTATGCTTCTAATGATATCACGACCCTGATAGAAGTATACCAGGCCACAAGGGTGAATGTCTCCTCATAATCTATTCCCTTCTTTTGAGAGTGCCCCTTGGCCACAAACCTTGCCTTGTATTTTTCGATGCTACCATCTCTTTTGTGCTTGATCTTAAAGATCCAACATGATCCAACCACCACCATGTCTGTCGTTGTAGGCACTACCTACATCTTTCTGCGTGATCGAGGTGTACTTGTCAACCATTGCATCTCGCCACACCTGCTGCTATGCAGCCTCCTGATAGTTGGAAGGCTCACTATCAACTAACTGACTGACTAACACCATGTAGCCAGTGTACCTCTCTGGTTGGCTCAACTCTCTGTTGCCCGTCCTAGGAGTCCCCACAAACTCCTGAGCATCCCTAAGTATTTGCTGAACCTCACGGTTCCTCCTGCCAACTTCTATATCCTCCTGATACATCTCCCTGATCTACTACATTTGCTGCTCCATACTTTGTAGAGTCTCAGCAGCCCCTGCACCTGAGATGGTGCTCGTACTAGTCACTGTACTCGTGCTCTGCTGCCCCTGATCCTGTTTCTCAACTTTAGGAGCTTCTGTTGGCTGCTCACTTTGATCATCCGTTGTTGACAAATCTCAAGACCTCCTATATACCTTGTCCTCTAGGAACTTGACATCTCACCTGACTATAATCCCCCTGGCCCCTGGAATGAATATTCGATATGCCTTAGAGGTTTCACTGTAGCCAAAGAAATATCCTCTCTCTGTAGTCTGATCTAACTTCAAACTGTCTCCTAGAATGTGACAATATGCTAGGCTTCCAAATATACTGAAATGATTGACATTTGGCCTCTTCCTCGTGAATGCCTCCTCAGGTGTCATCTTTCCCAACGCTTTATGTGGGACCCTGTTCTGTATGTAAATTGATATATTGCATGCCTTTGCCCATAAGTAGTGTGGGAGATCCTGGTCATACAACATCGCTCTTGCTACCTTCGAAATAGAGCATTCTTCCTCTTATCAACCTCATTATGCTTTGGGTTGTAAGGAACTGTCCACTCTCTCCTAATTCCTGCACTAGTATAGAACTCCTAGAACTCCTTACTGTTGTACTCACCTTCGTTGTCTGACCAAAGAACCTTGATCTTCCTACTTGTCGCATTCTCCAGTAGAGCCTTGAACTCTTGAAAGCGTCTGAAGACCTCGTCCTTGGTCTTCATGAAGTATATCCAGGTCTTCCTGGAGAAATCATTGATAAAAGTTGCGAAGTACTCATATCCTTTGAGAGACTTAGTAGACATCAACCCACATATATTCGAATGCACTAAGTCAAGAATACCCTGTGATTAGTTGTCACTCCCTGGAAAAGTTGCTTTGGAAAACTTCCCCAACACACATCCTCTGCAAACGTCATCATGCTCTGTGCTCACCTCTGGAACACTTGTCACCGTTTAACAAAGCAATTTAAGTGCTCCATGATGTATATGGCCCATCCTCCTATGCCATAGCTCCCCTTGATCCTTCAGATTACTATTGCTAACAAGTGCCTTAAGAGTGTCCATCTGCAACATGTACAATTGGCCGCTCCTATCTCCAATTGCTATAGGAGATCACCAATCGTTGTGCTTAAACAACACCTACGCCTCTCTAAAGAGTAAAGCATACCCCTTATCCTGAAGGATATATACGGAGATCAAGTTCATCCCCAAGCCTAGTACATGCAACACGTCATGAATCAAAACAGAACAGTCCCTCTTTCAACTAGGTTGCACTTGGAATTCATCCCCATCTGGATCTGAGATCTGATGTCCTCCTCTTTATAACTGGAGAAGTACTCTAAATCTTGTGATGTGAATGCCACCCCATTGTCTATATACCAGACTCCCTAGGTTGAGCTAGATAGGCAAGCTATCAATGTGATTTCTTGATCCATCTTATTGGAGAGCTCATTTGCACTCGCTGAAGCTGCTATCTGCTTCTTTTCCTTCTTCTCGTTCTTCTTCCTCTGTGGGTAATTGCTGTCATAGTGGTTGAACTCGTGACATCCATAGCATTTGACCTTTGAAAGTTCCTTCTTCTTCTTCTCACCTTTTGGATTCGGTCCCTTGTTGGACCCCTTCTTCGCTTTTCCTTTTCTGGCTAGGGCCACGTTCTCCTGTTGCTCATTTTTTCGAGTTCTACTACTGCTCCCACTGACAAGACTGAGCCTTGGCTCCTCCTGGGTGAAATCGCTCCATAATCTATCTCAAGCCGACAAATCGTCTCGTCCATTGATCACTTGGAAGAATACATCCTACTTCTTTGTAAAGCCATTCAAGGCTATACACACCATCTCATCATTATCTGGTCTGTCTCCCACTGTAGCTAACTCGTCCTTTACTAATCTAAGTCTGGTGAAGTAACTGGCAATGTCTTCTCCCTTTTGCATCTTTATTCCTCAACTTTTCTCTGAGAAGTAGTTTCCTGTTAGTGGTCGCATCCTGGAACAGTTTCAAAATAGCGTCCCACATCTTCTTTGTTGTATCCAACTCAACAATATACAAAACTATATGGTCCTTGACTTCATCAAGGATTATCCTCTGTGTTTTGGCATCTTCTTTCTAGTATGTTGAAAGTTTTTGTGGATCTGTTGGAACGACCATCACATTGGTCGCATAGTTCTTGAGACCATTCTTTTCCAACAACAGAGGAATTATGGCTTTTCAAACACCGAAGTTTGAGACTCCATTCAATCTATCTAGATCTCTCAAACTTGCCGAAGCCATTTTCAAACCCTTAGAAAATAAGTGAAACCCAAATAAATTGAAGAACTTGAATTGGGTTTTAAATTGTCAACTTTTCTCTTCCTGTGCTTGCGCAAAGCCTTCTTCTGCCCTTAAAAAAGCTCTAATACCATGTGAAATTTGAATACTGTTGTATTTAACTAGTTTCTATTTACCTATCAATTGATTATTCGTATTCTGCAATTTCTTTGCGGCAAATATTGAATAAAACACTACTGCAACTTCATAGAAAATAACGAAACATGGGAACTGAGAAAATTGTAATGAATACCAATATTTTTGGAGAAATATCCTTGGAAAAATCCCATTGTGGGGAAAAGAAATTCTGCAGATGAGTATTTTTGTTACGCTTAAGCAAAATTCTGTAATTGAAAATTACAACTATTTGCCGTAAATTAGCAAACCTCTGGAAAATTATTTTTGTCACTCCTGCAAGTTGATTTGGCTTCCTGGAGACAACTCCACTCTGCTAATTCAATTCGGCCTCCCTCTGGCTCACTGACTTGAACCAAACGTGCAGCCTGGGCAACTTGGCCTTCTCTGGCAAATTCACACTACTGGAAAATAATCTTGACCTCCATTGGAATTCGACTTCTCATGCCAAACTTGACTTCTATGCAACTTGTTCACTCTGACAAATATCTCTTTGCTCCGACAACTCAGCCTTTCTGAAGCAACTCACACCATTGGGAAACTAGGCTTCTCTGAAGCAACTCACACCACTAGGAAACTAGGCCTCTCTGAAGCAACTCGCACCACTGGTAAATTCGGCCTCCCTGCAAATAAAATTGATCTCCTAAAAACTCTGGAAATCATTGTGAAGAATTTCCTCCGACAATCATGTTTTCAATCACTACTGATCTCGATCTGCTAGTGACCTCATGCTATCACTGCAAATCTTTGTCTCTGATATCTTTGATGTGTTATCCAATTGCCCATCAATTTCCTCTTATAATATCTTGTTGAGCAATCAACAACCACGATCTAATCTCAATTGATGGCTAAGGTCATCTTGACCCCATCAAATGACTTTTCTAGAAGTCACTAGAGGAAAATCGATTAACCCCAATTACTCTCTAATAATTAAGCAATTTCCCTAAGCTAGATTTAGGAAAATTAATAAACTGGCTAATTAATTCTAATTAAGGTATTTTTCCTTAGAATATTTTTCTAGGTATTGGAGAAAATTAATCCATTGTGTTCCTTAGCCTCATAGATACAATATGAGGCTAGAACACCTATCTGAGCTACATAACTAACATTATACTTGGGTGGTCTTTCTCTTATGCATAGGGTTTGGTGGGAAATCAATTGATGTTATTAGGAAATAACACATGGTTTTGACATGGACATTGATGAGTCTAACTAATTTCACACTTCTTTCTAGGGTGCGCTTTAGAGGGAGATATTTTATTATGTTGGGTAGTTGAGGTAGTTACATGTAATAGTTTTCTAGGGCACACCTCTCCTAGCTGCTCTCTCATCTTTATTTCTTGGATATTTGAGTCATACACTTGTCATCTTTTGACCTTCATTAGACAACACCCTCACCTCTTTGATTTGGCACATCTATTATTTTATTTCAGGTGATTATGGGGGCTTTTGTTAAAAGTTGTGTGGCCTGCTTGGAGGGCCATACGTGGCACATTGCATTCATTTACCATTTTCATGTTATATTTGAGCATATTCTTGGAGGGCACGCTTGTGGAGTCACTTGTTATTTATGGATGCATATATTTTACTATTCATGGAGTTTTGATATAATCAAAACTCTAATTTGACTTATTCTCCTTGGATTTGTTTTATTGGAGATGGTCCACTTGCTTTTTTGGGATTGCACCACTTTCTATCTTGTGGAGTGATTCATCTACTTGGCACCTTGCACGTTCATCCATGGAGTTGGTTTCCATGTTATGCAAACATGTGGATTGGTTCTATGCATTTTGTTGACCACTTGCTATCTTTGGAGGTTGGTTATGGAGCATTCTCCTAGGAGGGATGTTTTTATTATTTAACTCTCATGAAGTTTGGAGGGTGTGCTTTGTGAGCTCTTCTAAGTTCTAGGTGGACCCTTGACAACATCCTACTAGGCTGAACGTTATTCTTGGAGGGTGAGTACTTTGTGAGACTTTTTGCATGTTGAGCGTGTTATCATGTCTATTCTTAGTAGTATGCTCTCTCTTAGAGACTTTGTAATCTCTTTTCCATTTTTGGATGAGGGTCAGTTCTCCTTGAGAGCCTTGTGTCCAATATTGTGACACGCTCAACCATCGATTGAAGAAGGATCTAACTACACCAATTCTATAATATCTGTTTGACTTGTCGTAGATTTAGTTATAATATTTGTTTATTGTATGAGAGAAGGGATCCCCATATAAAGATGAGCTTTCTCTCCATTGCAATGGTTGTTGAGACTTTTGGGAATTGAGGAGCTCTCTCCTTGAACTTCATTTGTACATCCTATGCTTGGAGCTTGAATGGAATATTGGAGTTATAGCATCTTTATAGTGAAGCTTTATGTTTGTAATGTATTCATATATTGATTTCTATTATAGGAAACCCTTTTTTTGTTGATGGGAAGGACTTGTAATGAACCATGTTCATTTGGATAATGTAATGTGAGAATTTAAACCCTCTTATTATTATTGTTGTTGCATCTAGCTTACACCAAATAAACATAGTTGCTTCTTGGATGATATGGCATCACCTTCATACAAGCATTTTGAATTTGAATAGCACACCCAGCTCCAGCGACAAATTTCTGCATTAGATTTCAGCAAGTTAATGCTGATTTGTGGCTTGCATAGTAGCCCGTAATGCCTTACATCTTCATGCACTTCTCTATTTGATCGATGCTTCCTTGACTCCATTTGCTGAAGGTGTGATTAGGCACTCCATCTTGGGGTTTATACCTCATCTTTCCTTCTCACACCCTCATTATTCCAATATACTACATCCATTCGTTTCGCATAGGTTTACTCTTCACTAAGTCACCTTGTGCCTCCACTTTATAGCCTTAGAAATCCTATTCTTAGGCAAGTCCCCCTTGAGTTAGAGAAGCACTAACCAGAAATGAGAGGAAGATCTACGGTGGTGATAGTGGGTAGCCTTCTTGAGTTGCACAAGACTAGCCCCTTGATGCTTGGGACTTCACATCCTATTGGTTTGCTAGATTTTGTTGTAATATTCGTGGTCATTTTGGGTTTCCTTCAGATTCCAAATTCCAAACTGGCAAATAAGTTCCTCAACTCCGGGTGCATCTCTGAGGCTAAAATGTAGATGTTCTTACCTTTCCTTATCAAATTTAGATAATATTCTTGGTCGTTAAGTTGATATTTCCCTCTATTCTTTGATCCCTGCTGCAACTGTTTTGTTTTGGGGCAGGGATACTCCTTTGCTCTCTCATAGATATTGAGAGGGAGGACCAATTTTACACTTCTGATGAGCTCATTCATTTCTTCCTGATTGTTAGTAGCCTTCCATAAATTTTAGCAAAAACCTATTATGGCCACTCCCAAGTTATCTCCAATCTTCCAACCACATTCAGTATTGCCAGGATTTCCTTGAGATCCCCTGTCAAAGTTCACTTTCCACCATCCTGAATCTTGATGGTGAGTCTCAGTTAACATCAAACTCAAACTTTTCCTCAGAATTATGTCCTTTAATAGACAAATATATTATGATTTTTCCAACTTATTGACTACATGTTTTACTGTAGTTGTAATGAATTACTTTGCTTATGTTTTGGACATGTAAACAATTACTTTAACAACAAATTAAAATTGGATGATGTAATTTCTACTATTCTTTTTTTATTGGAAACATGCAAGATTATTTGTGACTAAACATTTGAAAAAAGTCCACAAAATAATAAATGCTGAAGGAACACGATGTGAGATTTCCTATTTATAGCTGCATTATTAAATCTTAACTATGAGATATGCTGTGAGTGTGATTGCATCTTTTTTAGAAAACATGAAGGATTGATTTCAGATGTTACTTTATCATGCAGAAGAGGGGAAAGGCTGATTTCAATATTTGGAAGACACAATGTCAGATCCTATTGGCATCAACTGCTTCCACTTTCTTATGCGGTTGTTTCTGGTGCGGTCGGATCTCATTCTGTTCTATTTGCCAAATCTTTGTATGTCACTCTTGGTAAATTTAGTTGGATGATCAGCTTTCCATTTTCATAATCTCAAAGATCTGTTTTTTTTATTCTCGTGCTGATTACTAATTGTTTCTTTTAATTCTCATCATTCATGCTCTGGCTCGCTATTTTACAGATCCAGTTTACTTCGCTTGACAATGAGTGGTAATAGTCAGCTATATGGGTGGTTTACATATTCCATGCTCTTTTTATTTTTATGTACTGCAGCATTTTGGGTAAGATTTGAAATCATGTCAAATTGTTCCAAAGTTTCTTAATTCCATATTGATTTTATGTTTCCATGTTAAATAGAAGTGGCAAATGTTGTATGTTTATTTTTTGAAGAATGTGAACAATTAATACCTACTTGTGATATATGATGAATGCATTGTATGTTAATTGGAATTAGAGATGGAAGGGTTCTGCTAAATTTAGAAGTGTGCTAAATTTGGCAGAGGGACCCACAAGTGAAGCTAAGGCGCAATTTACTTTTCTTATTTTGACTTAGGAAAATTTTCCTATAGTAAAAAATGGAATCTATCTCAGCCATTTGTGGAAGATGGAGGGCCAAGTCGACTTTATAAGGAGAGAAAGGGCACAAACTTGACATAATATTATGCACTAGAGACTTGTGTGTTTCAGCTCAGTAAATAAGGGTTTCTAGATCAGTGTGCTAGGGTAGAAAGAGAGGCTGAATAGCCTCAACAAATTCTTCATCCAGCATACTTATTTTCCAGGGCTGTGTTAGCCTTGAACAGGAGGGCCAAGAGCTTGTAACAACTGCGCACTAGAGACTTGTGTGTTTCAGCTCAGTGAATAAGGGTTTCTAGATCAGTGTGCTAGGGTAGAAAGAGAGTCCGAATAGCCTCAACAAATTCTTCAGCCAGCATACTTAGTTTCCAGGGCCGTGTTAACCTTGCACAGGAGGGCCGAGAGCTTGTAACAACTGCGCAGATAGGAGGGCTGAGTTAGCTGTAACAACTGCACAAACAGGGAGGCTGAGTTGGATAGGAGTGCACAAATCAGTGTGTTGAGGAACAACGAATTGAAGGGAAATTTTTCCCTTTGATTTGTAATAATTATTTGAGATCTTTCCTGAGCAGAATAATAAAAACACACAAGTTTGCAGGTTTTCCCCAGTTGGGGTTTCCTGGGTAATTTCTGGTGTATTTTTTACTGTGTGCTTGTATCTTCGTGAATTTATATTCTGCTGCTTTTACTTGTTAGAATACCCAGCATATTTAGTAAAAGTATTTGGAGTTCAGTTTTGGGTTTCTTCATCGCATAATTCTTATTAAATTAGCAGCTGGCTATTATGAATCTAATATTGTAATATGTTAATAAAGTAGACTATGGATAAAAATTTACCTACAAAACAAAAACGAGGACAACGAAAGAAGTTAGGATGGGGATTTCATAGAATCAAGTTGAATGATTCATGGAGAGATTATTGGAGATAGTGGAACTAAACATCCTATTATGACATATTTGTTATGGTTACCTATTCTATATAAATGGACCTAGTATTCAATAGAAACATACACAAGACTGAAACGATTGAATAGAAATTACCCTTTGAAGGTGATTTTTATCACAGGCAGGTTTACAGGTTGATGGCCTAGGGCCTGTGCTTTCACTTGATGATTTTGATAATTGGGTTGTCCTTGTGATTCCTTTTCTTTCATGCTAGTATGGAGCCCCAATGATCCTTGGATAGCTGATGATACATGTTGATATAAAGTCTATGGGAAGAATGTCCTATCACTTTTGGGCTAAGCTAACATTGTATTGGCTTCATTAGGGATAAAGCGCTTGGTATACGTTCCCCTCTTTTGCTTACGGTTTATTACTTTGATGAATGGGTATGAGCATGGTTAGAGACTCATTTCTTCAATGCCTTAGCTCTTATGAATATTTTCCCCAGATGGATGGGTTGTTTATGAGGTGGATCATGGTCCTATGTATTCCATTTATAATTGAGCTTTTCCTCAATTAGAGTTGGCTTAGAAATCCAAAGTAGGTAGATGACTTAAAAATCTGGTGAAGGGCATGGAATAGTTTCAACCACAATATTTCAAAATTTGCCTCTATTAAAGTTGCCAAGTTTGAAAGTAAGGGAGTGTGTTCTTAAATCCTTAATTTTATCCAAGACCACCACGCGAGCTCGTTGCAGTGAGAGAGGGGTAGGGATAGTAAGGCCAGAGGAAAGTTTTCTAGATCCGGTGAGTGCATCGCAGAGAGACAACAGTTCCACAGAGAAGCAGCGTAGAGGCCATGCAAAGGCTGCACAATGCTTCAGAGGAGATCCGCAATTTTGCTGGGAGACAGAACTGATTTAGTGCCAAAAGAAGGGGAGAGTTTCAGAGGCCAGGAGGGTCCAATTTCCAGACAACAGAAGATCAGAGGCGAGGAGAATGAGTGCTCCCAGCTATGTGATGCAGAACTGCGTAGGGTGATGCAGTCACTGCGCAGAGCAACTCTTTCAGAGCTAAGCTCAATGTCGAATCACCTATGGAAGTGAGAATTTTCTCACTAGATTGTTTGTCAGTTATTTCTTTGTATTGGATAGCCAGTTTGGGCATCCAAAGATTTGTACTCAGATTTGCTACTGCTCAATATTAAAACCCTCAGTTGCTACACCGGTTTTCCCAAGTTGGGGTTTTCTAGGGACTTAGTCCAAAAATAATTGTGTACTTATGTGTGTTGTAATATCCCTTTCGGTAATTTTCATTAAAATTTCATGAGGGTTTTAACTTTGCACAATTTCACCAAGAACACAACCGAAACACCAAAAATCTGATAGAAACAATAAACCCAGAAATTATACGACAATCTCATTAAAATATCACAATATAAGAAACAATGAGATATCCAACAACCACAACAAAATCCAATTTTATTATATAGAAATATATGCCAATACAACAGCTGGAAACAACCCTCCAAGATATGCTATATTGCTGATGCTAACCTCCAAATTGAAAACAAGAAATCAATCACGACAACCTGTGAGTCCTGAATGGATCCACCAAGGGAAGAGATGGGTGCTTGCCCACTCTCACTAAATCACCCGAGGGTTTCCGTCCTGGGGCTACTAGTGAAGTAGAGAATCCAAGTTCTCAAACCTCTCACACAAACAATGATCCAATCCAAGATGTTTCCAAATGACCTCCTCCACCCCTTTTATAGATCTGATGGATAGATCTCCAAGGTCCAAGCCTGTAGAAGCATCTTATTTTATTATTATTCTAGAAGATTCTTCATGGACTTCATCTTTGTGACTTTTAATTTAACTCTATTTCACTTAAGTCACTTTTGGGCCTTTTCCTTTAACTAAATGACTAATTAAAGTCATTTTTAATCAAGGAAAATGGTAAATCGCCCACAGTATTCTCTCTGGCCACTATAAGTCATTCCTTAGCATCTCATCCCGAAGATCTCCTCATTCCGGTTCTAACGAGCTATTACACTGAGGTGTTTCACCAAAGAAACTTCTCGAAATACCTCCTCGAGCATAATTAATTAATTTAGGCTCCATAATAATGCTAATTTTGAAAGTTTTCGGAATGCGACAGAACGAAAGACAAATTGCACTGATGATGAAATATGCCAAGTGGATCAGATCCTGTAAAAAATCCTCAAAACTCCCTTAGAACTCATGATAACACGAACCTGCTCTAATGGCCTGGCCATCCCTTGTTTTGGAAATCCACCTTGGCTGTACTATGGAGGAAAATAAAATTTGGAACATTACAAATCCTTCGCCCCAAGATTGCTTGCCCTCAAGCAATCCAAATATGTGGACCATCCTGCTGGCCCGATGCAACTGAGACGCAATGCCTGGATCCCATACAAACAATTGGATGCTGCTATGCCTCTATGTCAAGCCACCGAAAATAGACCCCTCAATGCCTGGATCCCAAACTGATCTCTCACTGTACCTATCATCGACCAATGCTCTTGGATCCCAATGTCACCATGGCCAATCATCGCCCAAGTCCCATGGCTCAGATTGTGCACTGTCTTTGGCTATAACCGTTGCTCCATGAAGCCAATACTAACTCAACAACTCTCTCCAATCCAACCTCTAGCTTAGGTCGAGGTCAAACATGCTTTGTTGATGCTGGGCTAGGGCTATTGAAGTATTGATGAACTGTCGGTCCACCATCCACGGCCCACTGAAACATGCAATAACTACCTCATCTAAGGGCTTCTTTTGAGATGTGCTCGAAACTAAGAATGATACCCCATCAATAGGATACTAGCTCATGATCTACCGCTAATCAATCTAGGGAAAAGAATCAAATGCAGGGTGACCTACATATGGAACAAGTTTACTGTGTTGCCGACAGTCCATGCTCAACTCATGTTGCTCTGTCTCGTCCATCAATGAGATTTGCTTGAAGAAGAGGGCACCTTTCTCTATAATAGGCCAAAGAGGGCAAGATATGCTGCAAGCCCTGTCTATGTACCCCTGGAGAGGGCTGCTGCCTGAAAATGCTGTGGTTGTGCTGGCTGCCACTACCTCTGTTTGCACCCCATCAATGGGTAGACCCAAAGATGGATGTATTGCTGTCTCCCTTGCCGGATTGGAAACTCCACGCTCCTCCAACCCACTAATCCTCTACAATGCTGTCTTGCCATACTCCAGCACCTCCTGAGGACAAGTGCTGTAAATACTGTCATCCTGCTAGCTGTCTGTCCATCTGTCTCCTCCTCATCAATGGGTGACCCCAAGGGTGGCTGCTCATCCTCCTCCATGACGAGTTTAGTGTGATCCTCCGACTGGCCCTCCACAAAAGGATCATCCTGCATACTGTGCATATTCTCCTCCTTGGTTGTCTCATGCTCCACCATATGCTGCTTGTGTTGAATCATCACAGATGACTCATCATCCTGAACATCTCCTATAGGGTCCACCGACTGCTCACCATACATGCTAGAATAGAAATCTGGCCTGTTGTCATCAACTCCACATGAATGCTCTTGCTCCCCAGAAGCATCCTCATATGACTCCATGGACTCATCTAAAGAAGAGTCGTCATCCTGACATACAGAAGGAATGTCCTCCTGCTCTACCTCTGCCACCTCATCTGCATCTCTCAAGCATGAGTGGTCGGCCCCCAAGGTTCTTTGTAGATGAAGCAAAAACCCTTCCTCCTCATCTCGTTCTTAGTGCCTGATCCACCAAACTGGGGCAACTCCTCCCTAGTCAATTGTCTCTTGAATAGCCCAATGTTATGCTCAACCAACCTTTCGACTAGCTCATAAGCAGTAGGTGAGACCAACTGTTCTCGCCTCCAAATGCTCAACAATCTAACCTGCAACTCTCGGCAAATGGCATCACGACCCCTCATACATGATGACAAAATGGACTGCATGTGTGCAATGACTGTGCCAGGATGGTGTTTCCTAATGCTGAAGAAGCATTGGAACATCTGTAGGATCAAGTCATCACACTCCAGCTCAAACATGAGGTCATAAACTCTAACCAAGGCCATGACTTCTAGAATCTCTATCTTCTTCCCAAAGGTAGGGCCCTCACTGTTATCCAGATCCTGCAGGGTCTCCACTATCAACTGAAGACTCCCCTCATAATGTTATCATTGTAAGGAGATACAGGGGCTGTCAATGTCAAGATACTACTAATACATGAGGCAAATGGAAGTTTGACTCCTATACAAGGGTGCCTCAAATACTTGGGTTGTGCTAAGGCAAGCATGGCTGGTTTTAGAGCCCAAATCAAGCTTCTCCCATCTGACTGATCCACTTCGAAAATGAGTGAATCAAGCTCTTCTAGTTTGAGAAGGGCTTTGGGTGTAACCCCCATACATCTCAAGTCTGTCCCAAGTTTGAAGATTTTGTGTCCCAAGTCATGTTCTTTCTGCGACTGTTCTTGCTGTAGCATAGAAAGTATCTCCTTGGACAATGTTCTGTTGATTGTTGTTACTAGTTTGTGAAGGGAGTTTAGGAAGGTTTGATCCATGTTTTTGTTCAATGATGATAAGCATATCAAACTGTTTTCATTGACATCCTCCCAACTTACAACATGCAATGATGGCAGCTTAAAACTCTGACTCATACAAGTAGCACTGATAACTCGTCATGAGAAATGACTAATACATGCCTAGCAATATAATGGTTATGACAAAACTACAACAATATAATTCTATCATAAACAAACAACTTTGTTTAACTTATAGACAACAACAATCTGCCTCACTTCCTCTCAACATACAACGCTGATGACAAATACTGCTAACAATATGCTTTCAAGACACACACTAACAACGTGCAGAAAGCCAATACTCACAACCTTTTACATGGAAGCAGGAGAATACAACACATTTAGACCAAACTCCAGCACCACCACTCAGCCTAGGGCACAACACCACTGATAGGCATCACCTCAAGTCACTTAAAATTACAGAGCGGGGGTTTAACCAACAAATGTACATGCAATAAAATTAAAAAAAATACCCTGGTATTAAATTATTCATATGGAATCATAAAATATACTTCTAGAAGAACCACATACGCCGGCTAGCATCAATGATCCCTCATACGGAAGTTTGCATGTCAACTCAGGTTACATAGGCTCAGTTCCACGCAGGGTGCCAATTTGTTTGTGCATGCCCAATCCAACTGTGTTGTAAATGCATTGAATGACTCCACCCTCGGTGAATAGGCAACTTCAAAATTTAAATGTGGCATATTGAGCTGTAACCCGAATCTCTTCCACTGACTTCCTACATTGATTCAACTGCTCCACAAATAACTCTGGTTGGGAACAAGTCTTCGACCTGTCACAATTATGAATTGACCAAGCAGTCGGCTCCACAAATATATCTCTGCCTTTCGTCTCCCGATTTAGCAATGGTTACTTGGCTTGATCCCAGAGTCGTTCGTGAAGGCTAGATATTCGCTGTCACCTTGCCACGACAACGACTTGACCATTGAATTTTTTTGCCGCCGCTAAAGCTCCACGGTTCGGATGGTTCTTGTCTCAATTTAGCTTCACATTGTACAAGTGTGCCCCGATGTTATTGGCGTGACCCTTCAAACATTGACTGGGCTCAACAGAACAACCTCAGCCGACAACCCGTTCATATTTTGGTTACGCACAGGTAACTCATGGTTCACCATATTATACAACAATGACCCATCGCGGCTAGTTCCAGATTACTCTGAGCTGGATGTTATTCCACTTGGCTAAACAGGAGGGCACCCGATAAATTGCACACACTCAATCGTGACTACCGATAATGCTGCCCTCCAAAAAAGCGCTCTTGACCACTGAGTTACATCAGTACCATGAGTGCGTAGCTTGACCCTTTGATTTGGAAGCTCCTTCGATGCTATGCACAGACATTCAAGTTGTGCACTGATCGCAAACTCAACCACGTCTTACACAAGATTTGATAAACATGTGCAACCATGCTTGCTAATTTTCTGATCTCTCAAATCTATCCATCACCCGGTTTTCTCAGTTGTCCTCCCGCAGATTGCTTCTCAGCTGAGATTATGTGATCTCTTGCAATGGATTCGTGCGCATATGTGGATTTCTTGTTGGCGGCCCTCAGACACAAAATTTGCCCACGAACTTGTTTTCACTAGAAGAGAAAACAAATAAAATTTGGCTACGCTGTTGACCACATCAACACTTTGGTCGTCACATAGATAAATGCGCCCTTCCCTCGCTGAAAATTCGATCTCTTGCCGAGAGCAGATTTACCCACTCCAGCAGGGAGTGCGAAAGCCAGTCAGTAGCTGCGCAAAGGAGAAGAGGCAGAGTTCGACTTTTGTTTGGCGAGATGGCATCAACAGGGCTATAAAAGGTCAGGATTGGTTGGACGGAGCGTCTAACTATGTGATCTGGAAGGCAAGGATTTCCTTCCTTCTAGATGAATACGATCTCAAAGCTTACATCGATAATGTGGTGGTTGTCCCCATGGATTTAGATCAACAGAAGACATACAAGAAAGAGATGGCTAAGGCGAAGAGGATGATTCTCAATGGAGTTCAAGATCATGTGGTTTCTCACATAGCGGCCTTGGGTATGACCAAAGAGATGTGGGACTCCCTTGCCACGCTGTACCAAGGATATTCCGAGCAACGAAAGATGTACTTGGAAGAAAAGACGAGATGTACCTGTATGTAGAAGGGGGAGCGCATAGACCACTTTCTCACCAGGCTTCAGGATGTCCGAGATCAATTGGATGCTATAGGGTCAGTGCCTCAAGCTTCAGAGATGGTGCGAATAACTCTAAATTCTGCCTCTGAGGAATGACAAGTGTTCGTCCAAAGTATTTTGGGCAGAGAAATATGGACAAGGTGGGATAGGATATGGGTAGATTTGCAGCAGGAGGAGCTGATGTTCATTTTTGTAGCATCGGATGTGCTCTAGCCTCAAGATTTTGCAGAGAGGCTTAGACACATGCATTCCACAATACCCGGAAAGCATTTTGGGAAATTCCACCCATAAAGGATTTAATTAAAATAATTAATCATTTTTAATGTATTCCTAAGTCTAAACTTAGGAAATGTGATTAATTAAAGTGCATTAATTAGATCGGGTGTGAATCTTCTAGATAAAGACACGGATCAACTCCCAGTTAATCTTAGCGTTTGATTATGTTTTAATCTTGGTTGTTGATATGTCAACAAGAGATTATAATAAGGAGCTTGATGGGCATTTGGAAGACACACTAACGCACCGAATTGATCAAGAGTTAGAAATTTCTGGGGCATGGTTTGTTGAGAAATTAGAGCTAGAGATCTGAGCAGCGAGGGGCAGAGATAACATTTGGAGAGGAAGATATTTTCTTAGCTAGTGGAGCATCAGTTAGAGAGAGGCGAAGGTGATCTAACCAAGCCAAATTTGAAGGAAGGAGGGCTTACGTAGTGACTATGTAGGGCTCACGCAGAGGCAGAGGATGGTTTTTCAGAATTTTTCTTATAGATCAGTTTTGGAGGCCGGAGTGCGCAAAGTGACACCGAGAGGCTATTCCTCAGGGTCCACAGAGGCAAAACGACTTGGTTGGGGCTGAATGCTGAGCTTGGAAGGGGGTGACGTAGAGGCTGGAAGTTACAACGTTGGGACTGTGCAGAGCCTCCCCAGGGCAGGGTTTTCTTCATTTGGATCAACCGGGAACTCAATGATTGAGTGAGGTAAATCCTCACAAATTCTTCTGCTAGTTTGTAATTGAATAACCCTAGGGGTATTCAGAGATGTATTTAGACATTTCTATTGCCTAATAATAAAATCCTTAGATTTGCTGCACCAGTTTTCCCGCATTGGGTTTTTTTCGGGGACTTAGTCCAAAATAAAGGTGTCATATGTGTGATTGATTTTCCTTGTTCAGTTTCCTTATTCAGTTTCCTTGTTTCAGAATCATGAGTATTATAGTGTAGGCTGCTTCAGTGATTGCTTCAGTATTTCATTCATAAATAATTGTGTAAAGTAAATTACATAATAGAAGAAGTAATCTAGTTGGTTGTAGTAGGATTCCTTAGATTGTTCAAATATAGGAATTTTCACAGCTAGAGACGATATCTGGTGAACAACACCATCAGTGGCAGTAGTAGTAGTGGGACGAAGGAAGTGAAGGAAGAGGAGAATGCAATCCTCGCATCAAAGGGGAAGCAGGAGAAGCATAGAAGAAAGAAGGATGTTTCGAAGATCAAGTGCTTCAGATGTGGTGAATTTGGTTACTATAGTATCCAGTGTCCACTCAGAAAGAGGGACAAAGAGGAGAAGTAGGATCAATAGGCTGCATCTGTAGAGATTGACAGGCTGTCCTCCAAATTGGAGGAATATTTTGCCATGATCACCGACATACCTCTAGGGGTGAGGTGGGGTGATATGGTTTTGTAGCCCCAGAGAGCTACATGATGGGCAGGATCCTTGAGGAGTCCAACTCTTGGATCAATACCTTGCTATGGGATCCCATAGCAGTTGTAGCAGGATGGACCAGTGACAGTTGGTGTAGTAGCTAGTAGCAGTCAGAGACTGAGTAGCGCAGAGCAGAGTTGGCAGCAGTGCAGGCTCATAGTGCAGAGTTAGCAGCAACAAAAAGGCTTTAGTGACAACACAGAGACTAGCAACATTTAGGTTTTGGGTGACAGATGCATTATACTGAACACATTGGTTCAATATGATGGACATATCTCAGTTGTAGCAGCAGTAGATGAGAGACAGTTGCAGTGGCAACAACAACAGAGTTGCAGTGCAGATGCAGTTGTTGGCAGTAGTATGTAGGGTCAACAACAACACAGATGCATTGCTAAATCAAAGTTGCTTAGTAGTTGGTGGGCAGTGAGGCCAGACATCAGCAGCGTAGCAAGAGGTGGTACAAAGTCAGAGTATTGCTATCAGGAGGGCAGCAATACTAGAGCATATTCCTCGCTAAGAGGGAGTGTTGAATTTTGTAGCATCGGATGTGTTATAGCCTTGAGATTTTGCAGAGAGACTAGACACATGTACTCTCCAAGACCCATAAATCGTTTGGGGAAATTCCACCCAGACGTGACTTAATTAAAATAATTAATCAGTTTTTAATATTTCCTAAGTCTAAACTTAGGAAATATGATTAATTAAAGGGTATTATTTAAGTCGGGTGCGAATCTTCTAGATAAAGGCGTGGATCGAGTCCAAGTTAAACTTAGCCATCGATTAGATCTAATCATGGCCGTTGATGTCTCAATGAGAGATTATAAAACAGAACTCGATGGGCACTTGGAGAACACACAGAGAGATCAAACTTGCTGGCGTAGCGCTGAGTTGTCGGAAAGAGAGCCAGTGAGCTCGTTGCAGTGAGAGAGGGGCAGGGATAGTAAGGCCGGAGGAATGTTTTCCAGATCCGGTGAGTGCATAGCAGAGAGGCAGCGCAAAATCCATGCAAAGGTTGTGCAGTTCTTCAGAGGAGATCCACAATTTTGTTGAGAGACATAGCTGATTCAGTGCCAGAAGCCGGAGAGAGCTTTCAGAGGCCAGGAGGATCTAGTTTCCAGACAACAAAAGATCAAAGGCGAGGAGAACGAGTGATCCCAACTGTGTGACGCAGAACTGCGTAGGGTGATGCTGTCACTGCGCAGAGGTAGTGCAGAGTAGCTCTTTTAGAGCTAAGGTTCATGTCGGATCACCTGTGGAAGTGAGAATACTCTCACTAGATTGTTTGTCAGTTATTTCTCTGTATTGAATAGCCAGTTTGGGCATCCAAAGATTTGTACTCAGATTTGCTACTGCTTAATATTAAAACCCTCAGCTGCTGCACCGGTTTTCCCAAGTTGGGTTTTTCCAGGGACTTAGTCCAAAAATAATTATTTACTTATGTGTGTGTGCATCTAGTCTTTCCTGCGTTGTATTTATTTTCTGTAGTATTTATTTGTGGTGTTGTAGCATATTGATTTCGATATTTACCGTTGTACATGATAAATAATCTGTTCAGAAAAATAACAAATAGAAGAAATCCAATCAGTTGTTGTAGTAGGATTCTGAGTAATGGAATTTTCACACAATAGTCTCAGAAAAGTAGTATGCGAAGTAAGGATATCAGTCTCTACTCTTTATCGAGTGTGCAAAGCCCCGGACATGATGCAAGAATGAGACCAAATTGAAGACCGTCTCAAGCCGAAAGGGCTGAGTTCCAAACTCTGCAATGATGATGTGCTGAGGTACTGTCTGTTTGCATCTAATGATGCGACGGAGAAGAATAATTCGGACTCTCTCAACTGAAGCCCAATTCGACCCAAGTAAAGATGGTCCTCAGATATCTGAGCCATATAGAACATTGGGACGGATCAAGGTGTCAATGAGGCTCATCTTGGACGAGATGTCTTGGAAGTGTTGTCGAAAGCACTCTCTTTTGAAAAGGGCTAAGGATCCATATCCTTTATTGATCCGAGGCTGAAGCGCTGGTCGCAAACTGAAGTGGGGACCTGAGAATTGCACCCCCAAGTAAGTATACGTGCTAGTGATCTCAACCTCCTCCCCTATGAATAGAAAGTGAAGGTCTGAAGTTTTCTTCACCCCATTGAAGTTCATAACCTTGGTTTTACCCATGTTGATTGTCAACTGTTGAAGATCACAAAACAAATCTTAGGCATCCAGTTGCCTCTATAATCCTTCTAGAAATGAGGAGAGGAGGACCACATTGTCAGCAAAGAGTAGAATAAATATCAGAACTTGGTGAAGAAGGCATCCACCAGTGTCTTGTATATGCTCGTGTTGAAATGCCTCTAACTCATCAATATAGATCCCAAACAGGGTATAGGGTACAGTGGACAACCCTGTTTAACCCCAATGGTGCTTTAGATGAAATCAGACATCCCATGAGTCATGTGAAGACGACCAAGGAAAAACTCATATAGGCATGTAATAGTTGTCAATAGGGTCGCCGAGATGCCAATATCTCTGAGTCTTTGGAGTAAGGCTTCCCTCGGAACAAAGTCCAAAGCTTTCCGAAAATCTACGAAACAACAGTAGATCTTCGAAGAGCGGTGTCCTGCCTCCTCAATCATGGTGCAGAGGGTGAAAATGCGGTCAATGGTCTGATGAGCCAGTCGAAAACCTGCCTGTCCCCTAGTTCTAAGTTGTCTCTGCTCAAGGTCACTGGAGAGGTTCCTATGTAGAACAATAGCATACAACTTCGAGAATGTGTGGCCCACCATGATCATTCTGTAATTATTTGGATTTGAGCCGGAACCTGATTTGTGGATCAGATGGATGATGTGGTTTGACCATGCCGGTGGAAAACCTTCACGGACTACATGGTTGAAGAGATCAACCATGTAGCTAATCAAAGCACGAAAACTGTGCTTAAAGAACTCTGCTTGATACCCTTCCTCATCGGCTGCTTTGCTGCTGTTCACCACCCAAATGGCCTCTCTAATATCTTTGTTTGAGAATTGGCAACAGGAAGAGGGTGGGGAGGTAGCATGAATTTGGGCCTGCCCTGGAATATCATAAAGGTTGGAAGTGTGAGAAAACATGTAGGGTCGAGGTCAGATGGAAGCAGGGAGCATCGCGGAAGGATGGTACACCATAATTGTTTAGGGGAGTGGGCAAGGAGAGCAAAAAGTTCTCGTCTTCTATGAGAGACAAAGAGTTGTTTCTTGCGACGGAGGAGACAACGATAAGAAGCGTGAAAGTATTTTTCAAGAAAGATACTTGTCTGCTTCTAACACCACAATCTTCCAATCTCCAACCAACCGGTCTCCACAACATGAATATGGTTGATATTAATAATACGAAGAACCAAAAGTGAAAAAATGACAAAAATAGGCTTCTCGTTTTTTTCTATGCTTAGCAAAGTTGCAAACCCAAATCAGCTCTCCTCTTGCCTGCAGATAAGGGGAAATGAAAGGAATGACCGGGTGGGCGTTTTTAGTGAAAAACTAGGAGTAGATGTTTTTTGTTTTTTTTTTCATTAATTTTTTTATTATCATTTCCAAGCTGGTCCCTCTTTGGGCTGACAATTGGCTGACTATTAGCTGAAACAGGCTTGTTTCAATGTGTTTCTGGGGCCTAGCGGGCATGGAACATGTTGGAAACCCACAGCTTCTCAAGAGATGTTTGGTTGTTCCTCGATAGGTTGAACAACTCAGGAAAGTTCTTAGTGAGACGGGAATCCCATGTATGGTTTTCTTCAGGGCTGGGACGGGTTCCCGTGCTACATAAATATAGATACGTAAAATCTTCATTTATCTTCTAGCTTAATTAATGCATTAGTGCGGATTTACGTATGCTTAGGAACTTTTGAAAGCTAATGTTAACCTTTTAGGGAGAATAGCCTAGTTATGCAATGCTATTTAACATCTTAATGAGTATTAATTTGTAGAAGATAAATTATTATGAGCGGTCGCAGCCAAAATTTCTGAATGTGTCAGAAAGCTGATAGTTTTTTTCTTTCTAATTTGATATCCGATAAATGTCTTACTCATATTTTCCAATGCAGATGGCTAGATTGAATGATGGATTAGCTTTATTCAATGGAATTCATGTTGTACCAATACTCCAGATTGCCTAGACATTCTTATCTATTTTTACAGGATTCACAGCTAAAATTTTCTGAACGTCTCAGAAAACTGATAGCCTTTTTCTGTGTCTAATTTGATACCTGATCAACGTCTTACTCATATTTTCCAATGCAGATGGCTAGATTGAATGATGGATTAGCTTTATTCGATGGAATCCTTATTGTACCAATGCTCCAGATTGCTTGGACATTCTTCTCTATTTTTACAGGATTTATATATTTTCAGGAGTATCAGGTCAGCAGTGACCTTCTTTTGTAAATCAAGATATTTTATGGCAGATCAAATTTATGAATGTTTCCTAGGCTCTCTATGCAGTTTTAACAAGGATACCGTACCTTTTCTTTCAACAGGTTTTTAATATGTTGAGGACATCAATGTTTCTAACTGGCATAAGTTTGGTATTTGCTGGCATTTCCTTGCTAGCACCTGATGATTCCAAAGGTATTTTAGTCCCCATTATGGGCCATGGCACTGGTCTAGTTCAAATATACCTCTTCTTGTTTTTAATTCTTCAGGTATAGCAATGTCTAACATGACTGGAGTAAGCAAGTTTGCAAAAATAGATCAACAGTGTGCATCAACAGGCATAAAGTGAAATGCGCGTTGAAAGGATAGAATTTTAAGTTTATTAACCAATCCAGAATTTGATAGCCAAACTCAATTGCATTCTGTTAGGAATAAATGCAGGAAAAGCTCTTTCAATGACAAAAGCATACATTAATGTTTTCCACATAAATACTCTACATTCAATGTATTTTCTACATGAAATGTAATGAACTTTTCAAGAGTTTATGTTTTGAGGTATGTATATGTGCATATGTGCTTACGTGAGGTTAGACTTTGAGAATTCTTGAATAAAAGGCTTGATCAAGCGAGTCCGTAGCTTAGTGTTATCTCTGCAGAGATCCATTAATATGATTTGTTCCAATATTTTGAAGCATGCTTAGACAGAGTTTTCTTCGCAACATTTCAGTCAGTCTTTTAAGCATCCTCTCCAAAAGATACACATCTACCAGCTTAGATACATCTTAACCCTGGATCTATGAAGTGCCGAGAGGGATCAAATCTCTCGAGGTGCAAACCTCTTTTAGAGTGCAAAACTAGAGGAAATGTTTGTGCCTTGAGAAATTTGATCCCTGTCGATGCTTGGTAGATCCAGGGTTAAGACACATCTAGGGTGGTTTAATAACGCTTATAATTTATGAGAATTTTTAATTGTTAGTTCAAGAATGTTGTTTCCAGCTGAAAACATTACGATATCAACTTTAAAAACCTCAATAGAAATAGCTCAACCCTTGGATTCAACATTTAGCAACCGACCTAACTCTCGCTGCAAAATTTCTGATTGAGACAAATATCCAACGTCTCTGTTTCAAATTCTGTTCCTCTTCTTTAATTTCTTAACAATGATGACAGTTGTGCTGACGTCATGTGATAACTCTTTCATAAACTTATCATTTGTCATTATCATGCATTAGTATCCTTTCGAGTCTTATTTTTGGAAACCGAATCTTTTCAACATTTACAACTTTTTATGATATTAGACAACTTATTTTTAATAATTTCAGATTTCGATCCCAAATATCTCCAATTTTACTATCCGAAAAGGAATCCTTTTATCGCATAGGATTTCACTTTGCCTAGTACTTTAGTATCCGGTTTGATTTTGATGCTATTGGGAGATATTGTGAGCATTGTAGTCATAACTGAAAAATGCAGTCTGGACTCTGGAGAAATGGGATGGTGTTTTCGTTCTCACTATTTTAGGTGAGGGAGAGCATCATTTCAATCCGTCTTCCATCGATTCTATTCTCTCTGCCTTGGTCCACATCAACCCAAAATCCCACCTTGCATGTTCAATACTTCAATCTCAGGAAAGGAAAAGGTTTACTGAGATTACTCCTCTCAACAACAACATATTCTGCTACAGTTAGCTTTCTCTGGATTCCGGAAAGGGTGCCATCTTGGAAATTAGATTTTAAACTCTCTTATCCCCGATCACAGTAATTCAAGCACACGTTAACAACAACCCAATTTCTGTGAACAGACAGGTTTCCTTCATTTTTGGTACTAACACTTCATCCAAGGCTTCTCTGATCACCCCACATTGTAGCCCAAACAATGGTGGGCAACAATGACTATTAAGCTTTACCAGCTTAGCTCATGTTTTATTTCTATGTTTGATATATGTAGCAATGTAGCCTCATATACATAAAGGTTGATTTTAGATATATAGCCTCATTTATGAAGGCTGTTTTTGGATTATTGCTTGTATTATGTGATCATGTATGTGACGGGGCTATGTTCAGTGAACAACGAGTGCAGTGAACGGGTGCCGGGACAGGGCGGGGTATGATCAACACTGTGAGTCACACCTATTTGAGCGATACCATCCCATCTCGATTTACAACAGCTTGTTATATCCTCTTTTATCCAACCCGACCTTTCTCTTGAGCAATAAAAAGATCCTACCAATACCCAACCCTTTATACAACTGTATGGAGAGCATCATTTCAATCCGTCTTCCATCGATTCTATTCTCTCTGCCTTGGTCCACATCAACCCAAAATCCCACCTTGCCTGTTCAATACTTCAATCTCAGGAAAGGAAAAGGTTTACTGAGATTACTCCTCTCAACAACATCATATTCTGCTACAGTTAGCTTTCTCTGGATTCCGGAAAGGGTGCCATCTTGGAAATTAGATTTTAAACTCTCTTATCCCTGATCACAGTAATTCAAGCACACGGTAACAACAACCCAAACTCTGTGAACAGACAGGTTTCCTTCATTTTTGGTACTAACACTTCATCCAAGGCTTCTCTGATCACCCTGTTAGGGTCCCGTGATTTGGCCGATTGGTTAGCCAAATGACGATGTAACATCAAACCAAGCTTTGGAGCCCAAGGACCTAGCCTTCCTGGACTCAGAGAGGGCTCTCTCTGTTATATGCAAAAGATGTCAGTGTGTTTACTTGCAATGTTCTGATATTAAGCTAGTTATGAAGTGTGTTTTTGGTTTTTTTAGTTTTTAAGTTCGTGAGGGATGAAACTGATCAAATACATAAACTGGATGACGAGATGTAGATAAATTGGGCTATGGGGTCAAAAAGATCAAGGAAGCTATGAAGTGATGATGTAAAGCTGCTGTAGGGCCGATTTGATTCACAGTAGAAGGGATCTCTGGGCAAAATGGATTGAATGAACAATAAGTTGATGAAAGACAAGGGATTTCAAGTGCAAACTAGTTAATAGCAGACATAAACATGTAATAGCAAGCCATTAATCATGATAGGAATAACTATAAGCTAATCAATACATAGAAATCAAGCATTCCAGCCATACATAGAGGTATAAGACCCTCTAACTTCGGGAAATGGCTATCAGACTTTGGGGAAAACACATGAGACAAACTAACAACTCATAAACTATGCCGGAACGCCTAAACATAGTCTCTAAGTCATTGGGCACTTGGACAAATAAGTTTTCATAGTTTTAGGCAAGGGGCTAGATCGAGACTAGGCCTCCTTGGTTCAACAAAATGATCAACAAATCAGTCAAAGAGAAAGTTTTATGGACAGAACTATGGGCAGCTGATAGGTAGGTAGGGCAAACCATACATCCTACTCAACATACATGGAACTGATGAATAAAACTTAGTAACAATACCTTAGGTTACTAAAGAGCAGCTAAGAATTCTTTAGCATAACTAAGGGAGAAGAAAACATCAAGCTATGAAGATTCAGGGATTTTGAGGTGCCTCCATGGGCATGTCTCAAAATCAATCTTTACTGATCTATAGCGGCAAGAAAAATGAAATATGAGTGAAAACTAGAAGACAAAACAACATTAAGAAGCACTATACCATTCTACCATGTCAAGGAATCCATCAACAAGCCTTCAGCATTCCTCAAAAGCATCCAAGAGGCAATCCAAACATCATAACTCAAGTGTATTCTTCAAAGCTCATATGACCAATGCATTAATTCTTCTCTCAAGTTCAGCCTCTGATTTACAATGAGAAGCATGGGATAAATAGGCTAGAAGGAGGAAAACCTCATGGAGCAACTAGCTATCCCAGTGGCCAAGTCAAAATATCTAAATTTGCCCTTGTGGCTTTGCAAAGCCCAAGGCACAAAATATCTAATAAAATATCTAAAAAATTGCTAAAAACGGAAATTATATTGACTTTACATGATTTTCCCAGGATAAAAATAGCCTAACGCACATTTGGGAAAAGCAGATTTTTGGAGTTCAAAAATTGCAAAAATACTTCATATTTATGCCTGAAAAAGGTCCTCTGACTTGCTGGATACAAATGGAAGGCTTCCTGATGTCGAAATGAGGCTCATGATGGCTCGTTGGAAAGCTATCTGTGTATGCTTTCCAATGCAAGTGGAATCATCTCAATCTGATCTCTGAAAGTCCCTCAAAACTGTACCTGTGTGCAAAAACCCAGAAAATAGCAGGCTGCTGATAGGGCGGGCATAATGTGCAAAATGAGGCTGTTTTTCGCCAATTTGGAGGGGAGAATGATCTTCAAATACCCTGAAAATCGCTGGAGACCTGCTCATGGAATTATGGCATCCATTGGTATCATCCTCATCCCTTGGAAAATCCTCAAACTGAAATGGCGAAATTATGAGTTTTCGACCAAAAACCCAAAAAATGCCAAAAGACAAAAAGTTGTCGAAAAGGGCTCAAAATTGGCAGGCATGACCCTCAGGGGTCCCTAGCAACATGTTCCAAATCCAAGGCCAAAATATCAAGCGTTGATATGCCTTTCTCCTCTTTCCGTGCCCGGCGCTTCTTGAAACTGATGTTTATCACTACTGAGTTACTGCTGTTCAGCACTCTTCCCCTCTTTTTCCTGCTGCTGCTCATATTTATCACTGTCACGCTGCTCCTGTTGTCTTGCCTTGGAGGTATTTTGACCTGAATATGCTTTGGAAAAGACAAACTGCCTCACTGTATGTAAAATGCCCTGTTGGAGTCAAACTGTGTCACTTTACTGCTTTGACAATAAACAATGTGATTTGGATGGTTTGCAACAAGTTTTTTTTTTATAATACAGAACCTCTGCTCTCTTTAGAAAATGACCTTCTACCTTGAATATATCTCAGCCAGGCAGATATCTCAATAGGACACCATGTGTAAAGATGAGACAAACTCCTGTGTCAATTTCCTGTATATAGTGTTGAGCAATCATTCCTTCTGTGAATTTGTTAGAGGCAAACCAATCATAGCTACATCTCTGTCTTCAATGTAAAACTCAATCATCAATCACCTGTCCTTTAGAAAGTGGCCCTATTCACCTTCAGAATATCTCTGTCAACAATTCTTCAAAATGATGCGAAAAGAAAAGGCAGACCCAGGTTAGGTGTAAAATCAATGCACGGTGCTTTAGGAAACACACCCTTTATTTGTGAATTCAAAAGATCAACCACCACATGTGAACCTCTGTCTCAAATGTTAAAATTCAAACATCAAGAACCTGTCCTTTAGAAAGTGGCCCTATTCACCTTCAGAATATCTCTGTCAACAATTCTTCAAAATGATGCAATATAGTGAAAAGAAAAGGCAGACCCAGGTTAGGTGTAAAATCAATGCACGGTGCTTTAGGAAACACACCCTTTATTTGTGAATTCAAAAGATCAACCACCACATGTGAACCTACGTCTCCAAATGTTAAAAGGCAAACATCAAGAACTGTCCTGTAGAAAGTGGCCACCTGCCTTTGGAAAATTCTGTCAAGTGTGCCACCCTTGACAATTTGCATATAGGCAATCAACTCTCGATTAAGCAGTCCTTGTATTTACGAACAAGGAAACAGAGTTTTTGGAAAAAGCCTTCAAAGGTTTCACCAAGACCTGAAAGAGTTTCTATCTTGCAAAAAGGCAAGACCCCATCTCAAAATAACTCCTCTGGTTATGTTAGAACAGCCCTTACTTTGAATGTAAAACAACTCTATTTAAACATGTAGACCCTGTTTCTTTATAACAAATTCTCCTCTGCAGCTTTAACCTATAAGCTTTTTCTTGAACAATAAACCCTTTTCCTAATAAACTTCACTGCTCCTCTGTGTATACCATTTAACTCAAACACAAACATGCTCACTTTAAAGTTAAACTTGTTGTGAACATACAGTCATGGGATCCAGAAGGATAGAGCAGGTACTAGGGTTTTCAAAAAAAGCTCCAAAAGCTTGAGCAGAGGCTGTAAGAGTTTCTTCTTTTCAAAATAATCAAGGCCTCTTTCAATATAGAATACCAGTCAGCCTTGGAAGAATGCCTTTATGACCTCTAAAAATCCACTTGACAAAGAGCTTTTGAAGAACAAAAAAAACAGTCACAGTGATACAGTGAACAACTGTCCTTTTGGTGGTTGAGTAGGGTAACCTGTGCCCTGTAGCTTTCAACTTATATACTGCCCTTTGTCAACAACCCTTTTTCTGATTACACTTCACTGTTTAATAATGTGGCAATGCTCTGAAGATAATGTGAAATGTTTTCCCTTAGACATAAGCCCTGTCTCTCTATAACAAACTCTCCTTTACCTTTTTAGAGTTTCTTTTGAGGTAAGCGTTAAAGATCTTGTAACCAACAAACTCCCTTTCAACAACACATTGTTCTTCTCTTGGTATGTAACTCAACCAATTAAGTCCACACTATCTACTCAGCCCAATAGAGAGTATACACAGTCCAAGTCACTGTTTTTTAAAGGACATGGTGACATATTTTGAGAATTTTTTATGATGTCACAAACAATCTTTTATCATTCAAACCATAAAAGACTCCTCTCACACAAAAATTTCCTTCTCTATACTATGCTGCTCTCATACCATTTTGACAACACCTTGAATGCAATGGTGGCTTCATTCGCTGATTAGGCTTGATGGAATGGAAGGTCACAGTACCACTGTTGTTCTTTTAACATATAGAGGATACCTTTGGAAAGTCACCAAAGTTCATCCAATGACCACTAAGACAAATAACCCACTGTTTTGCCCTTTAAGCCCTATGCTCCTTTCAATACTGATTGAGGCCAGTTTAATGGGATTTTCTCATTAATAAAGCTTCAAAACCCTTTCAAAAAACTACTTTAACATTCCTAACCAAGACCCTCACCCCTTTCACCAATTATTTAGCCTTTGATGCACGAAGCATATGATTAGCCTTTAGAAATTTGAATATACTAAAGAGGCACTTAAATACCTTGAAACACGGTGGCAGCCATTTTTGACAAGTTTGAGCAGCTCTGGAAATAGCTTTGGAAGGCTTTTAGGTGATTTTTTTATCAGTGCTACAGGAGTGCCTTGGCTGCCTACGAGACGTCGAAACGCACAAGACGATTAAAGCCGTGCCGGGCACGTGTAAAACCAGACACGTCGCGCCGGTTCGGTTCATTTTGAGGGCCTTCCCCGTGTCAGAGTGGTAGAGAATGGCTCGTTGGAAAATTTGTGGATGTCTAATTTCGGAAAAACTTGAATTTTGTAATTTGGTGTCCTTTGATCTTTCAAAAAATTGATTTTCATGATATTTAGTCATGGTGAATCTTTTACGTTCATCGTTGTTGTAGACCATTTTTGAATGCCTTCCGGTCTCGAATTGGCGCGAGATGGCTCGTTGGAAAGATGTGGAAGTCTTCTTTCAGAAAAACTTGAATTTTCATTTGGTGTCCATTTGAGCCTTCAAAGCCATTGTCCCATCATGGTCAAAATGGTGTATCTTTGGTCACGAGAAAAAGATATGCCTGACCTGGGAGCACTTTTGGATGCCTTCCTACTGTCGAAATTTTGCCCAAGATGGCTCATCGGAAAGATATGGAAGTATAATTTCCATAAAAATTTGAATTTTTTCATTTGGAGTCAATTTTGTTGTTCACAATCTGACTGTCCCATCATTGGTCAAAATGATGAATCCTGGTGCAGAAATTCTCCCGTGACATCTGAATTTTTCACATTTCTCACAAACCATGATACATGTGTAGAAAATAAAGGAGGTTTTTTTTCCTGAACCTATGAGGAACAAAAACCTCTCTCACTTTTGTAAATTTCATCTCTTTTTGGTCAGAAAATCATTTTGAATCAAACTGCCCGGGCGCTCCTTAACCCTAATTTCGTTGTGGCAGAGGTATTATGATTCAACAGCCATGGCAATTTTACTATCCCTTTGTATTTGCTGAGATGAGATATTTGAGCATCTTTTTGACTATGGGTATATTCTGACAGACATCTCATTTGAATATGAAAACCAATACCTTTGTATCAAAAACACTATTATTTACCTGTGCAATGACTTCTGGCCAATTTCTTGTTATCCTTCTTCTTTCATGTATCAATCAGTTTCAGCAACCTGCAGTAGCTTTGGCCATCTGCTCATATGTGGAGGAGGCTTTTCATCAGGTAAGGTATTCGAAGGTTTTTAAACAATTCTTTTCGAGACAGCCTTTTTCTGAAGGTGATGGTAAATAAACTACTTGGAAAACATCAGTCTTATCACCTTCTCTTGCAAGCATCATTGTGTGTCAGCAGGAACCCTAGCCAGAGTAATATTGTCTCCCTGCACTGTCCTAAGGGTGATTTAGATATGGGGCTTGTTCATCTTATGATTGATTTACTTGACAAATAGCCTTTGTGACTATGAAGGTCAGTGCTTTCTTGAAAAACCAAGAACTTTCTCTTGCCTGTGTAATGGCATTGGTTATCATCTGTTCTATTTGATCTTGTGGATAGACAGGGTACATATGCTTTGGAATTTTCACCAATGACATGCCTTTCTTCATTTCATCAATTCACATGATTCTGAAAGTTTGAGATGAGCTCCTTTATCAAATCAGACTTTCCTTTCTTTTGAGCTAGCATATTACGAAGCATAATTTACAATGATGTAATTACATTCATGAAATACGAAGATATCGTTTCATTTTCGGTAAAAGGCTGGAGACACAGTTTGCCCTTACGAGTCAACACGCTGCGCCTACGCTTATGGATGAAGGAGGGCTTTCTAACCTGCTTGTAAATGAATGAGGTTAAGGCCTTGACCAATTTACCCCTTTGCTGAGGCAGTGGCGACCCTTTCTTCTTTGATTTTCATCTTTGACATTTATGTAAGTCTTTGGAAATGAGTAGGTACATAACAGAAGCTTCATCTAGGGCTCACAATACATTTAGAAGCAGCTGTTCCTCTAACTGTAGATCAAGCATTTCCTCCTGAGATGAAGTTATATTTCCTTCCTTTGTAGAAACCATAGAACAAACTGTGAAAGCTCTACTGATGACTTGAGATTGGGCTTTATGGATCTTGAGACAGAATAGTGCGGCATGACATTTGTTTGTCAATTTCATTTGCAAGTAAAGGATGATCATGGTAGGTACTCATGCTGAGATGGAGCTTTAAGCACGATGATTGCGAAATTGAAATGTCTAAGCATACACTTCTTTTAACATGGGAGCTTCCAAACTGAATCAACGGTTTGCCTTACCACCACAAACTGATGGAAAGCGCAGATCAATAAAGTACAATAGATCGAGGATTGTGATATGAGGTTTTTATGTTGCGATTAATTGAATAGGTAAAGAAGGCGAAAAAAAGTTTGGGAGGTTTACGGATGACATATTGACATAAGGAAATCAGTTTTCGAAACTCAACTGAAGATATAGTCATCACTAACATGTAAAAAATATTGATGTTCTTTTTTTGTTATTAAACAATGGTGGGCAATATTGACTATTAGCTTTACCATTGGCCTCATGTTTATTATATTTGATATATGTAACAATGTAGCCTCATATCCTCAAGAGTTAATTTTAAGATGTATAGCCTCATTTATGAAGGCTGTTTTTGGATTATTGCTTGTATTATGTGATCATGTATGTGAAATAATAATAGAGATGGGTTAAGGAGTAAATTGTAACGTATGACTTATTTGTTGTGTTTGATTTGATGTCATGGCCATTTGTTGCAATCATAATATTTCTTTCGTTTTCATAACATGTACTATTTTAAAATACCCACAGTATATATATCTATATCGCGTCATTACACGATATATATTTGGCAATGTCATTTCTGTTTCCAAAATTTTGAGTGCTCCACATTTCTGGTGCATTTTGTTTCAGAAACATTTTATTTCCATGTAATAGTACAACTTGGCATTCAACTATATTGTTTTTATTCTACAAGTTTGGCGGAAGATAATTCAGTGCAGTTATACTCTCTCTATCTATAATTTACAAATATTTTCCATGTGGTTTGTCACCACTTTCGAGAGGAGTAGAGACAATATTAGTGATCGCATCTACTTGATGACAATAGTGAAACCAAGGCAATTACTTTGTATTATAACCTTGGAAAGAGTCTGACTTAAAGCACCATAAATAATTATTAAAGTGATCATTTAACTTATTTATGTGATTGTCTTACAAATCAAACCATCCAAAAACTCTTGGATAAATTTATTTATTATTTTTGAGGCTATTAACTTCTATGAGAATGATGTGACTACAAAGTTGTCTAATTCATTAATAAATTCGTCTACTTCTTTTTTCTTTGCGTCATTTCTGTGTTACAATGCATATTTTGTAGGTCTGGATCAAAGCAGCCGTCTCCACCATCAGTTTCAGGAGTGCTACTGCTTTGATGCCTAATTTTGATAGGTGAGATTTTTCTATTGTTTTATTTGTAGCTTGATAAGTTTTGTGGATCAAGATACAAATATTTCTTATATGATTTAAATGCAGATCTTATTGAAGAGTCCACTAGAACAAATCATTACAAGAAGAAGGTCTCATGATTTTGAGCTCTCACACAAATGCCAAAAGTTCTGAAATGCAAAGGTGATTTCTCATTAATTCTAAGAGAATTCTGTCTGAGTCTTCTTTTTTATCCATCAATGCTTTTTTTGTACATCAGAAAAAGAGTAATTATCTCTCTATCAGTTTCTTTTGACTTTTTGTTTTGTTTTGTTTTTTCTGTGGTTCAAAATTCTGTCTTTGATATTGAGCTTCCTTTGGTCCATTAATTTTTCCAGTGTTTTCTAATATTCTTGCTTGACAAACATTCTTGCTTGACAAGAATAGCTGAGAAATTGCAAAATGTAATGGTAAATATGAGATTTTTAGTGTGATGTAGGATATTCTACTTGGTGGGATGTTAAAATGTAGGTAATGAAACAAGGAGCTTGGAGAAAGTGGGAATAAGTTTGGATAATAGCCAAGATGTAAATGAAAATTAATTCTCAAAAGTTGCATTGCTAGCCTACTAATATCTATGGTATATTTGAAGGGCAGTTGTATCAAAGGTTGCAAATACAATAACCAAAGGTTGTAACAATGGATAGAAAACCATTGAGTTCACGGTGCATTTCTATGATCTCAATAGGATAATAGATAAGATAAAATAAATTTTATTAATATCAGCCAGTGACATAAAGTAGGTGGTGTATGAAGGACCAAATCAGTGCACGGTATAATGTGGGAGTATAAGCAACTCAAGAGAATGCCAAAGCTAAAACTAGGATAAAATGAAGTAAAGGAAAACCCAACAATAGGATGACTTCTCAGAACATGTATATAACCAAATCCAAGGCCACAGGTGATGTAGAAGGCAGATGAGTGTGTTCAAGCTAGGAAAATAAACACAAAAGCAATGAACTAGCTACAGCTACAATTCAAAATACTGACACATAGACTGTTCAGCTTGTGGAAAAACCAGAACATAATTCTGAGAGCCACCTTCCACCAATTTTTAATTTTCATTTTGTCTAATGTGTGCTTAGCTGTACCTCAAAATGCAAATGGATCCTCCAACTAAGCACTCTTGCAGTCACCTTTGCCAAAATTGTCAAATTGCAAGAAAATGGAATACTTAGTAAAATTTGTGATGGGGACATCCATAAATTGAGTAAGTCTGGGCTGGAGAACTCTGATGTTAAGAATGTTGGGAGTCATTAGCCGTGTGATGGGGGGCGTGATTGGCATTGTCTTGCTATTGAATATACTGGATCCAACAAAGGTGTTTGTGTTGAAATTTGTATTATAGTGGTCTTACATAATATTTGTAATATCAAAAAAATGAATTGTATTTGCAAAGAAAATTATGTGAAGCATGTTCTTCATGCAAAAAAAATTACTCTTGTATTAAGAAAATTATGTGAAGCATATTCTTCACGTGCCTACAAAAAGAGTTATATGTATTAAAGTAAATTTTCCTGAAATAGGTAGAGGTGATAAAATGATTTTTTGAATTTGTATTTTACCTCTAAATTGACCCGACCCGGCCCCTTCAGATCAAGTGAATACTACCCAAGAATTAAGTGCTGGCATGGACAAATTACTATATATTGAAACTCGTGCTCTACCTCACTGAACAATTTGGATGTAATATCAAGAACTTATCACAGAAGATCACATTCAAGGTATAAGAAGTGATGGAACTTTAGGTAGCGTGAGAATCAGGCAAAATGTAAAGTCAGAGAGGCAGTGTTGAGAGGCACAATATCTGTGAATTACGTGAATCTGGGGCACCCTCACGACATGTAGAGCAGAGATAGATATAGAGACTTGTTTTGGCCTTTGGACACCTCCATCTGTTAAAGTGGACAATTAGGTCCAAACTCGGGTTATCTTGCTTTCAGGATGACAATCCAATATTTTTATTGATTCCTCTTTCGGAGAAATTGTAAGATTGATCTAAAGATATCTCGATGGATAGAGCAGAAACATACCTTCAAATTTATTCCATATGTGAGTATTTTCAGAGACAATATAGACAATGTCTTAAAGATGATGTCTTTTTACCGCCCAAAAGATTCTATAATGGAAGACTTGGGGTATTTGACCCACATAGTAGTGGAGGAACCTCTCTCTGAATGGTGACAGGCTGTGATATATATGGTATTCTTGTTTGATTTGTTCCAGGTTATGTGTGACTTAGCTTGGCTAATGACCCTATTGGAACTTTCTTTGGTTGAAGCATCTCAACCCAAATATTATGTACCATTTCTTATCTCATTTTGTAGCTTATCTTCTATGATCGTAGTATGTTCTATCTTCATTGACATTCTTGCCCCTAGCTAAAATGGCATAATTATATCTGAGAAAGTCCTTTATGTTATCAGGCTAAGGGAAAACAGTTGCTAACTACCTTGTCAAAATCAACTAGATAAGACTAGAGTATTCAAAAGGCAACAGAGTGTCGTAAAGCTCTGACATTTTGTGTGGTGAGCACAGGTATATACCCACAACAAGTGATAGCATCAGTGCATTAGAGTGGAAGGCTGGTACCTAACATTAACAGAGGGAGATTCATTATAAATTAGATTCCCGTCTTTAAGGGACATTAAGGAACATGGCTTTAAAAACGGTGTATACACTTCTCCAAGTCTTGTAGGTATTGATGGATTCATTTCTGTCTCAAACTTCAAATGGAAGAAGCGGCCTCATTCTTTATGAAACAGTCCCTATTTTTGGAGGGCGCACGGGTCCCAGCCATCCGTCTCTAGAAGCGGCTGGCTCTGTGAGCGTAGGTGGATTCCGATTTTGGGAAATCTAAGTTAGTAAGCGGTTGGTTCTTCGTGGCGAGTGTTCGACGGCCCGACAGCGTCTTTGGCTGACTTAAGATCTGAAGTTGACTTAAAATATGCGACGTTTGAAAGCATGAACCTTGGCCAGAGGCAAAGCGAAATATTTTTCTTTAGGACTTGTGGGACGACATTGTTTACTAAATGGGTTTACATGAACCTTAGAAGATATCTGCGCCCATGTCTGTGAGTCAGAATTCTGCCTCTAATCCTCAGTGAGACTTATGCCTGAGATGGCACCCAGCATGCCAAGATTCTATGTGCCCCTATCTGGTAAATCTGTATATTGATTTTGTTTGTTGGAAGTTATTTTGAAAAAGGATATTTTAATGGCATGCCCACGTGGCTGTGCCAACTAAAATTAACGCAATTAGCGATGGTTACAAACAAATCCTGTGGTGTGATTTGGTTTATTAGCGTGAGCATGTTGATTTATTGGGTTTTGTTAAGGTAAAATGGAAAATTGAGTTAGTAGTTTCACGCATCGGTCCTGCACAGTGTGAGAGATGAACAATTTGCGTTAGAGTGCTCATAGAAGGAAACGACATTGCTATAAAATGCTCCGATGTAAGTGAAACCTTCTTGAAATTCTTTGTTGCATTTCACATTCTTGGGTTTATGGTAATGAAGGTGAACCACTGTTAACCAATGCATATATTGGTTCAAATACTCACAGTTCTTGATGTCGGAGGTGCATTACAGACTTGTATTAACTAAATCTGGAGAATCATGATCATATAAACATACAAACAAGCAAGATTTGAGTGCGTGTATCCCCATGGCCCTTATTTGAAAGAATATATATATATATATATTTTATCAGTCAACTGTGACCTTTCTACGGAATGTTTTTTAAGCCCTTGTTTCTCGGTCGAGATAAGTGAAAATGGAATTACGCCTCAAAGCCCTTGGCATCTTGAAACATTCATGTGCATAAATTTGTGTGAGATGGGCGCATGGCTTGACGTCTAAACCTTCATGTGTTTCAGTAGCTATACATTTCGCAGTCTTTGATCAACTATCTGAAAGCAATGTGACAAAGAGACATGTAAGCTTAGTTTGCTTGAATTTCGGTCATGCTCAGCGTATTTTTGAAGCAAAGACACTTAAATTTAATGTGAAAAGACGACCTCCATTGAAGAGTATTGACTTAGAAATGATGAGCGATTTAGCAATTAAGATATATGTCTTCTATACTAACTTTGTATGGCTATATAGCCGGCGGCATGAGAGATGAGAGAAGACAACAAGTCTTGTGGGCAAAAAAAAAAATTTGCTGTTACCCTCGGCATGAAGGAAGAATATCCTTTTAGTCCTGAACTTAGGAAGATTAAAGGTAGAGCAATTTTTATGCGGCTATTCCTATAAGGATGGGTAAAGAGATGGAATCTATAGGGATCATCACAGAAAAATTCAGGGGTTATCAGTTTTTTGCATATGTTACTCACTTGTATTGACTCCATAGAGGTAGCCATTGACCCAAGCAGATTGGACATGAATAGGGGTTATTATCTTTAGAGAAGCTGGAAGTATTTATCCCTAAGGATTCGGATACGTGCATTAACATGACACGTAACATTGTGATAGTTTATTTACATTATCACTATTTGGATGGTAGTATTAGATACGGTGATGGCGAGATTGGCACAATACGTGTGAACTACGATGAGAGTAGAAGTATCTTTATGAAATGCTATACCATAAGGAAAAGTTTCTACATAAGGTATGAGTCTGGATTAGCATGAAGAATGGAATATTCTGTGTTCTTTGAACATACCATATGATCAGTTCACCTAGATACGAAATCTAGGAGGGAAAAAAAAATAACAGAAATAGATCTGAAATCTTGGGCAATTGTAAATAAGAGAAACGATGTGGATGAAATATGAATGTAGTAGATGACTCTAGAGTAGAATATGAGAGAAGATATAATATCACAGTTTCCACCATTACGTGAAGCCAGTAGTAAAAGGGTTGGTTGAGGAAGCTGAAGCGGGCCTCTCAGGACAACAAATTCAACACAAGTTAGGCTTGTTAATATATTCTCCCTGATGGACGGTGACATAGATAGACACCTATGTACTTGATTAGCATGAAGCAGTTGATCTCACTGGAACTTATAATATGGTAAAATGTGTTCAGCATTTCGAGACATTGTTGAATCTTGAACTACTTGATGATATCCCAAAGCTTGTTGGATAGCTTTGTCAATGAGGTCAAAGTCACCTTTCAGTTGGTACTCTGGGATGCCTCATAAAATAGATATCTCTCTGGGAATGGGCGCATTAGAGAGGAGAGCTTACATCAGCTATATGCTCTAAGCTAATATCATTCAGTGACAGAAGAAGATCAACATATTACAACGATATATGGCTTGAGAGAGAGGTCAGGAAGAAAATAAGAAAGCATATAAATACCAAGCAACCATGAGTGCAATAGAGCTCTAGATCATTTTGAAGAAATTTGTAAAGTATCTAAATTTGCAGGAATCCAGGGTGATATGTGAGAGGATATGTTCTAGATCACTGGAATCAAAACATTGTCACCTAAACTAAAGTCAAACATGGTTGATGGAAGTCTTTGAAAAGTTGAGCAAGATTTACTTGCCAGGAAGGAATAGACTAGGATACAAACATATTTGCACACTGTGAGCTGATACACCATTCGATCTATAGCCAGCCATGGCACTACGCAAGGATGGAGTCACTAATGAGATGATGCTTAGAAGGCCAGCATTTTTAATAGTGCGATAAAGGAAGAGATATGTGTGGAACAACCTCTGAGTTGAAGTCAGGGTCAGGCCTGTATGCGGGTGAAGAAAGCCTCATGGGTTGAAGCAATCACCAAGGTCGGTACGAAGTTGATAAGCTACTTGATGAAGGTTGGGCTTCACTCAGGAAGTATCGAGAACCTTACTTCAAGGTTATGAGGAAACCTATCCTCATTACAGTCTTTATGTGGATGACCTCTTTCTGAGTGAGGTGTGGCCCTCTCATTTGCTGTTCACGAGAGCTTTGCTACGAGTTGAGATGAGGACCTGAGATGAATGTCTAGGCATAGAAGGTCTAACGGGGAACTGTGAGATTTTTCTTTCTCGAGGAAAACCACGACATGAAGTTACATTATGATGGTGTAAGTCCATGGGCCTAACTAGAAGTTGATGTGTGACTGTCTTTGGCAGAGTCCCTCTTTGGTATATAATGACTCCTTCAGGGACTAATGTGTTCTTAGTGAATTTTGTTCGGATGTATGTTGTGCGGTGAACACTTTGGGTAACACATGGTTAGTCATAACATTCTTTGGGTTGGTGCAAACTCTTGGGGTGCTCTAGAACCGAGTAGACCATGGGTGGAATACACTTAAAGTGTGACCTCAATGGATATATTGATGCCGTTGGGTTGGCGGTGTGGTGGATCGCAAGAGCACATGCGGATGCTACTTCATGAATCGCCAGGGAAGGAATCTAGAGTCGGTAGCCTTGAGCACGTTGAGGCCGAATACATTCTGTAACATGCTCTGGCACAATGGTGGAAATCCTTGATTCGAAAGTTCTTCTGTGAAATTTGACAGAGCCTCATCTTGCGTCTGCAGAAAGTATCTTTGTGATAGCCGGAGGGGATTCATTTGTCATAGAATCTCGAGTTCCACGGTGAATCCAGCATGATCCGGCCATTACCACTTTATACGGGATATGGTGCGAGCGCCGTAGAACTCAGATCATATAGAGCGATGAGCGGGTTCCGGATATTCTCACAATGCCCTTGGAAAAGATCTGTCATTCACAACCTTAGTGAGAATCTTGGCAAGTAGGGTGACCTATTCAGGGAGTCTTGTTGGACAGTAAACTCAGGGAGCTCTACAGGGGGCTTTGGGGATAACTGTGGAGCTATGAGCAGCACAGGCTAGGCTTGCCAGGGCCTTGTTGGTGTGCTTGGACCCCACCATTGTGATTATTGGGATTGGTTCCTCTCATTATCTATGCCAAGTATGCATCCTACCCATTGAGTTCGGCTCATAAGGAAATACACTCTCATTTGTGTGAGATGGAAAGGCTAAGTGACCAGCAAGAGCGATGGGCGCCTTGTGAGAATTGCGTACTCTATCTAGGACTCAACATGGTCCAACCACTTGATGCAGGATCAAGTATAGTGAGACCCGGACCTCTCGAAGCAGGTGAATGAACCAACAGGGTTGGTGGAGACTCTTTAGTCTACTGGGGAGTTTGAGACCTCTGGTGGAATCTGTGACCGGGTATGATGTCTTATTAGTGGCCCTTCATTTTGAAATGAAGAAGATGGCAGAAAGCAAGTTACGGCGGGATGGCGCATGATGTTTGGGATTGCAGTGGACGGAGTTCTGCCCTGGTTAAGGAGAGTGTTGCAGAATTGGACAGCCTGATTGACTCACGGGTTAATGTTGCTCGGATGAGGATCAATATTTTATTGGATTCCTCTTTCGGAGAAGTGTAAGGTCCAGTTGAATCATCTGGAAGTAGGATCAATGGGAGGCTCATGTCTTTGAATTTATTCCACTTTATTGCTCGTGGCTTTGGAATAAAATAAAGACCTTAAATGTCTTAAAGGACATGTCACACACCCCAAAGATTCCTATATATTGGAGAGACTTAGGGAATTCATTTGACATGGTAGTGGGAAATTTCTCTCACGGATAAAGATGTTGAGCTGATATATATCATTGTCTTTGTTTGGGTTGTTCTGGGTTATGTGTGACTCACAGCTTTGGCTAAATGACCTATTGGAGACTTGTTGGTTGAAGCATCTGTGATGTGTGCATACTGTTTTCTTATCTCTGTTTTGAAACATCTTCTTGATCTATTAGTATATTCCTCTTATACAATATTGTGCCTATTGAAATGGCATAGAACATATCAAGGAAATGCTGTCATCTCTATGGCATATCTCTACAATACATTGTGAGTTTGGGGGTTGAGATAGAGGATGTCTCTATGATATAACTCGTGATATAATGTGATTGTAGCAGCCTTTTGGAGGATATTTCTTGGTCAATGTTCTGAGGGTTGACTTGGTCCTTTTGTGGTTGGTCATCTTGGATTGATTGACTTTGATGTATCTCTTGTTGCTTGATTCTCTAAGGAAAAGGTTGGTACAGGTTTTCACATGGGTAGTTTTCCCGATGTAAAACTTTAATGTTCTTTTTGGGTTTACCTCTATGATTCTACTTGCTATATAGTTTGATGTCTTTTGTATAATTATTGAATGATGTAATTAATGAATAGAGATATTATCATCATAATCATCAAGAAAATTATCGGTTAAGAAGACCATGTAAAAATACATGGAATTAATTCAGGGGTTGAAGAGCAACCTTGAACTAGATTTGAAAGGTCAACAAATACGAGAAATTGAAGTTTGTTCCTTGCTTAGGTCAAATTCCTTAGGCCTTAAAAGAGGCCAAAACAAATATAGTATGGTTCATGTCCTCGAACCTTGAAAAACCTGTTATATATTAACTAACCATATTATGATTCATGTGCTTGAGCATCTCTAGAGTTTCAGCAGTGTTTGACATATGGAGTTGAGAATTCTCAAAATTTGTACCAGTAAGGCGGTCTCAAGTCAAGGTCCGAAAAGGATTTACTCAAATAAACATAAAGACAGCCACCTCATATAATTGGGAGAAGTTCAATCCTAGAGAGCTTCATGATCTAAGTTCTTCATGGATCATAAAAGAATTGAGGTTATAAAGAGATTAACATCGAAAGCAGCAAATTATAGGTCACCTTTTGTCTGTTAGTTTTTGTAGCATCGTGTGTGAATTTATATAAATTTGTGAAGATTAAGAATACATGTATTCTCCAATACCAGAAATAGTTTATGGAAATTCCACCTAAAGACATTCATAATTAAATTAATTAATTGTGATTTTTAATAGACTTGGAAATATGATTAATTAAAAGGAATTAATTAAGTCATGGTGAGAATATTCTAGAAAAGACTTGGATCGATTTCTAGTTAATCTTAGCCATTGATTAAATTTTAAATTATGTTGTTCAGTCTCAACAGGGATTATAGAAGGAAGAAACCTAGTGGGGCTTGGAGAACACCTTCACTTAGTTTGATTTCTTGTGAGTCGATTTCCCTCAATCATGTTTTGCGGAGAGAGAGCTAGTGAGCTCTGAAAAGCAGGTGAGAGAGGAGAAGGGATAATGAGGCAGGAGGAAACTTTCTAGTTTGGTGGTGCATTACCTGAGAGAGGCGGTGAGTGCCAGAGGCATCACGGAGCAACACATAAGCTTTGAGTAATCCATATTTTCTTTGGGGAGATGGTGATTCGGTGCACAAATAGAAAGAAGATTAAGACCGGAGATCCATTCCCAGACAACGGCTAAATGAAAGCAGAGGAGAAGAAGTTAGGAGCTTGTGGACGTGTTCCCATGCTGATTATTCGGCACATGACTCTTGGCTCCAGGCGGAGGCTAGCCACGCCCATCGATCTCTTGGTCTCGCTTGAGGCTAAGGAGGTGGGCCCTATTGAAAATGAAGGATAAATCTAGGAGACACAGCTAGAACATCAAGTACTTGACAGAATAAACGAGATTCCACAGATCTAGATTAGATTTTACGATAGAGACCAGTGCCTTATGGAGTCAAACAAGATCTCGTTATGCAATTATAAACCAGTGAATGATGACTAACTGCTGCTTATGAAAACACGATTGATCAATGATATTCAATTAAAAACAACACAACCATGAATAATGAAAATGCCAGGATTTTAAAATGCTCAATTAACTTCGATCCAGACAAATCAACGATTTTATATAGTCAGTCTCCAGATAAAATTTCAAAAGGCTCACTTGACCATAAAAGATATTTTTGAGAAATTTTAAAATTTTTTATTTTTATTTTTTATTTATTTTTTTAAATTTTAAAATTTTGAAATTTTTTTTTATTATTTTTTATTTTTAAATCTAAACTTAAAACAACTTAAATATAAATCCTAAAGTTAAATTCAAAATTAAAATAAAACTCAAATCTAAAAAATTACAAACTATATCTAAATTCAACTCTACCATAAAAATCGAAATCTAAATTCTAAAAATTGAAATCTAACACCTACCATCTCATAGAATTAAAGTTAAACCTAATGAAACTTAAAACTAAACATCACAAAAAATAAAAAAAAATAAAAAAATAAAACAAAAGAAAGATTAAAATCTACAAAACTTACGCTATGGAAATTATGAGACTATACACAAGAAAAGAAAATCGAAATTAAAACGAATCTGACCCAAGCTTTCAACGCATATGTCGTTTTGTTGTATGCTGCAGGTTGCAGGTTGACGATGGAGGCAGAGACGGGTCGATGACTCTGGATGGCGGGATCAAAAAACGACCACGTAATGAAGCAGACCACGAAGGCAGAGTCGATTAGGTTGCGGTTTGATGAGTTTTTCACAGCAGTGAGGAAATCTGAGCGTAGATGAAGAGAAGTTATGAAACGCGGGTTTTTATGATGCGTTTGCTTGGACGGAAAGGAAGACGCAGGGTTAAGATGAAACAATAATGCACGCTGACTTGGAAATCGACTGCTGAGAAACTAGGGTCGATGGCTCTTGAGGAGACGTGGTCTTGATGAGCAGATAGGAGGAGAGGTCTGTAGCAAGAGATGGACGGTGAAGGCAGCAAGAGAAAACGCCGAATGATGGCTAGGAAACAATACAGGCAGAATGGAAGGGCGGAATGCAGAGTTCGATGAGCAAAAAAACAACTGTGGAAATGGAAAAATGGGACAGCAGAATGAACCCTGGGCAGTTTAAATAAATCGATGGTAGCACTTGCAATGGATAAACCCAGTACACACACATTCTCCAGCAAATTTTAAATTTTCTTCATTTAAACTCAGATCTCTTGCTCCCGTAATCAAATATGGTCCAGATTTTGCCCACGGTGGCAGCTTTGAGGCCAGATCTGGCCTTTGGAAACCAGATCTGCTCTCGATCTATAAAAAAAAATTGATCTAACCTCAGAACCTCGCAAATAACAAATGATCTCGAAGACACACACGCCAGCTTTAATGATTTAAACCCTAAAGTCCTAAAAAATTTACAAATTTACAATCAATTTACAGATTTAAAACCCTCATGGTTAGATCCGAATCCATTTTAGCACAATTTAGAAATTAAAATTTTTAAAATGAGAGGCACAAGCCTTCGAAACCCTGCAAAAGCACAATTATCGTAAGATAGACCTGGAAAGTTAACAAATAAAGAGCTTATCAGATTTATGTTTATTGGGAGTCGGCTGGTCCAACCAAAGACTTCCCCAGACGCCCAATCTTAAAAATTTCCCTGCACACTTAGATTTGAACTTTAGATTGATAGAGATTTAAGAAAACAACATGAGACCCTTAGAAAAAATCAGAATGTTATTTTATAAACCCAGAAAAATGCATAAGATACCTATATGCAGATTAATCCATGAAGGCCATCAACCATAAAATGCAAGAAACCAAGTAGCAGAGTTTAGAGACAATTCACCACATAGATCTGAGAAGGAACATCCAGATTTGTAACCCCAAAGTCTTTTGCTTTATTCCTCAAAAAAGTTTACAAGAGCTTCTAAGAGCAAGTGCACGATTCTGAGATCGGATGACTCAATACTGACAAAGACCTCTAAATTTATAGGACTAGATCTCTAACGGCTAGTTTGGATGATCCTCGTCAAAATAATCTCAACCGTCCAAAAGATTTGATTATCTTTTAATCCGGAGCGTTGAAATTAAAATTTTGGGGAAAAAACGAATTTATCATTTAATTTAATTTTAATTAACTCAAAAATATTATTTTTGAGTTAATTACCCCAAAATTTTGACTTTGACTTAACCACCAAGGCCCAAGGGTCCAAAATTTCTTAAAATTCTCAATATTCCCTTGGCCTGGGGCTTTCAAAATCATTTTCCAGGGACCCACAAATTTTTCCTTTAAAGATTTAATCCTAGCTTAGGACCCGAAATTAATTAAATTTCTGGTTTAAGATTTTATTAATTAATTGACCAGAAAATTTAATTAATTGACTAAGAGGGGATTATAATTATTTTTCCAACCCTCTTTTATATGAGATAATACATTTACATACATGAAGGGGGAAAACCCATTCGTATAGACCCTCAAATAAATACCCAGTTCTGCGACTCAACATATGATCTAGTAGACCAAGTAGTTCAAACTACTTTTACAAGGACTCGATAGAACACCAGGACTCACTTAGCATGCTGATGACAAAATCCACCCTAGCTTTGGGGTGAGGCTGGAGGGAAAAACTCTGCCGATCACTTTCGTGAATCAGTGAGACAAAAAACCTCCTAGAATGGAAGTCATCAACAACATACTAGGCTTACCTAGGTTGTTACATACATGGACAGTCTTACTTAGATCATTTACATCATTACATGCAGAATGGGTTTACATCATTTATAAAAATTGTCGAATGTCGATGAAATCTGAATGGCGCAACCATGTCGAACATGACGAATCCCATTTGAAAAAATGGGGGTGTACTGCTATGGGGTCGTTGACAAAGTGTGGTCAACATCTGGCTCTACTTGGGGACATGTTGCTTCATCGAAGAAATGTGAGAATCCAGAATCTGCATCCAAGTAACACACAAAACTATATAAGTAGTGTCCATCCAAATATCATCATATGACATTAAGTACATGAAAAGTAGAAGCTCTTCTTTTATTCACTATCCTACTTAACATGAAAATAAATCTACTCTAACTGCAAAATGAAATGCTGAAATAACAAGGAGTAGAGTTAGAAATACGATACAGAGGATGCCCTGTGGCATCAGATGTGCTCAATATAGTGTATGCTGAGCATTTGCCTACTTTTAGGCAAGTCTGTTGGCTGCTTTTCAGATGTGCCATGTCCAATCTTGCTAATCGTAGGACTCTGTCTTATCCAAATATGACGCTGCTCTCGACCATCAGACGAATCAAACCACTTACTTCTTTTTTTCTTCTTTCTCTTCCTTTGAGTGGGTTGTGATGTCAGCAACGAGACCACTGTAAACTCCTTGTCCTCATCCTGAAGATGTTTGTACAAAATATCGTAAGAACCTGGAGCGTGACCAATGTTATTCTGGATATACTTTGTCAATGGTGACACATAAGCTTGGTATTTCTCAACATCCTTTGAAACCATAGTGAAATCCTCCGTGTGATGAGATGGGAATGGCTTTAGCAGACAAGAAGTCTCATGATCTGTTGATGAATCTTCATAATCAAATTTCGGCTGAAACTTTTGTGTATGTAATTTTTCCATTTTTTCCAACCTTTCCTGTATGGAACTCATTTCCAACCAGTGATTTTCCTTCATGGTATTCATTTCCAACAAGTGATTTTCCTTCATGGTATTCATCTCCCTGGCATGCCTTACTATTAATTTTGTCTGATTTGCCTCCATATTTTTTATTTCTAACAAGTAATTTTCCTTCATGGCAGTCATTTCCTGGGTGTGTCTTGCTTCCATTGCAATCATATAATTCTGTATAATGGACATCTGATTAGAATGATTAACTTCCACTATCTTCAACCTGTTTTCCATGACATTTATTTCCTGTGCATGACTTTCTTCCATGGAAGTTATCTTATTTTGAACACTGATTTGGTTAGCTTCCATGTTTTGAATTATTTGCATATCACTGGGTTGCACATCCTTAATCATTTGAGCTGGTTCCTTAACCTGACTTTCATGATCTTCTATATGCATGTGATAGTCCTTACCAACAACATTAATTTGATGACTTGACCTTGCCATTCTACTAGCTATGATCCTTTTGATAACGGGACAAGTAGCCTCTTCATGAAGATCATTACAAGCTCTACAATAAGGGGGAACTTCATCCACAAGATTTGCAAACTCAAGTTGATTTGTCGGTCTCTGCTCATTAGATAAGCCTCTTTTCTGCAAAGCATTATTATTTCTAGGTTGGGAATTTTGCGTTTGAGCTCTTTCCATTTGGACCAATCTAGCCTGTAAGACACTTATTTCTTTAGCATGTTCAGAGATCAATTTCGCTTGATTAAGCTCCATGCTTTCAAGTTTCTGCATTAACTTTTTCATAGGGTCATCATCATCTTCTAGAGGTTCTTTCAACTTAGAATCTGTCAAAGATCTATCAAAATCTGGAGTTTCAGATATTCCAGATGCTTTCTTATCTTTTTCAATCTCCTCAGCTAAAGATTGACAAGCCTTATAATTTGCAGTTTTAGCCCGCCTTAACTCATATGAAGTATCAGAATCAAAAGCATCAATGTAAAAATTCAGAAGAGATCCATCAGGAGGTTTATGAGTTTGAGATATTTCTCTAAGAATACCATTAAATCTCCTGTTAAACTCTTTAGTGGTTTCATTTTCTTTCTTTTTTATGGTACTGATTTCTATTACCAACTGTCGATCTTCCCTTTTATCACCATACTTTTCCTTAAAAGCAGTTACAATGGATTTAAAAGTATTGAATGAATTATCAGGGTTTTCCGTAAACCATTCAACAACATCCTCACCAAAAGTAAGAACAAAAGTTTTCATCTTTACATCATTGAAATTATTATTTGCAACTGCAATTCTATTCCACCAGTTAGTGAAAGAAAACAAATGAGATTTAACTCTAACTGCATCATTTCCTTGAAAGATAGGTAATTTATCCATTTGAGGGAGATCATGGGGATAACCCTGAATATTAGTGAAATTACATGGGGCAAAAATATTATGCTATCGTTTTTAAGATTTTAGAAATAGATCTGTGTTCAAGAATAGTCAAAAGGTCCTCAAGAAGCGAACTTCTTGGCAAGAACTCTTGTAAGAAATGAAAGAATTGGAGTCGCCACTTGAACATGAAACTAATTCTAAAACAGGAGAAATAATCGAGAAATAGCAGATGGATATCAGGGGGGGATTCTTGTCTGGGACTAGAAAGATGAAGAAGTGGAGTCGCCACCCAAACAAGAAGCCAACCAAAATGTCCAGGTGCTAAAGAGGAAATGATGAAATGATTAGTGATATGACGAAAGATAAGACGATGAAAAAATGCAGAGATGAAAAGTCGTCAGAAAATGTGATCTCTTGCGACAAGCTAATGAATGGCGATGAAAGATCAGAAGATTATAAAATGTCGTTAAGACCAAGGACAGAAAAACTCTATCCTCGGCAACGGCGCCAAAAAATGTTGTCGCACAGATTGTTCAGGGCACCGCGACAACGGCTCAGACTGGGGGCTGTCACCTTTATCCCCAATCTCTCTCTTTAAGCTGTCTCCTTGCAGGCTAAGGGAGGTAGACCCTATTTAAAATGAAGGATAAATCCAGGAGACACAGCTAAAACATCAAATACTTGATAGAAAAAAAACGAGATTCCACGGATTTAAAATAGATTTCACGTTTAAGACCAGTGTCTTATGGAGTCAAACAAGATCCCGTTATGCGATTAAAGACAAGTAAACGACGATTAACTGCTGCTTATTAAAAACACGATCTATGATATTCAATGAAGGACACTTCAATCATGAAACAATACGATGAAAATGCCAGGATTTAAAATGCTTCAATTAATTTCGATCCAGACAAATATTTTGATTTTATACAGTCACTCTTAAGATAAAATTTCAAAAAAAGCTCAGTTGACCATAGGACTCAGAAATTTTTTATTTTTTTATTTTTTAAATTTTGAAATTTTGAAATTTTTTATTATTTATTATTATTATTTTTTAAATCTAAACTTAAAACAACTTAAATATAAATCCTAAAGTTAAATTTAAAATTAAAATAAAACTCAAATCTAAAAAATTACAAACTACATCTAAATTAAACTCTACCATAAAAATCGAAATCTAAAATCCTAACAAAGCTTACCAAATCGAAATCTAAATTCTAAAAATTAAAATCTAACACCTAACTGAACCCATGATATCGCAAAACTAAACTAAAATCAGAATTAAATAAATCCGAAAGTCTAAAAAAAATTACGCTAACATTTAAAACTCCAAAAAAAATATTCGAATTAAATCTAAACATAAAACTACGCTACCTAACAAATCGAACCCAAATCGAAATCTATTAAACCGAATCGCAAAGCATGTAGATGTGTTTATTTTTTATGTGCGTTTTGTATTTTTTTATCGTTTGCAGGTTGAACGGAACACAACGAAGAAGCATGAGAATACTCGGACGAAGCCGGACGTCTTGGCAGCGGAGAGGGAGACTTTGACAGCGTGAGGATTCCGGACAAGGATGTGACGGAGAGGAAGGGTCGACGCAGGAGAAGAAAGGGCAGACTTGGAAGCGTATAGGAATAGGTGCAGGTCGAGACTGGACGGCGGCAAAGGGAAGAGCAGAACGGTTTAATGCAGAGGGCTAAGTCAACGTGAGGAGCGGCTAGGTAATGCAGCAAAGATGGATTTCGATTGGAGAGCAGAGGGACGTTAGCAGCAATGGCATCGAAGGGCAGCAGTGAGGACGTTTTTTTTTTAAAGCTGGGCAGTAAAAAAAAACAGGGTTTTATGCATGAGAGAAAGCAGATGAGGGCAGATGGATAGGAATGAACAGCAATTGAACCCAATACATTTAAATCACCCAGCAATTTAAAAAATTCCTTCCGTTTAAGCTCAGATACCTATGCTCTTTTAATCTGTATTCGTCCACAGTGGCAGATTGAGGCCAGATCTGGCCTTTGGAGGCTAGATCTGCCCTAGATCTTTAAAAAAAAATTCGATTTGAACCTGTAACCTGCAACAATCAGTCAGATCTGAAGACACACACCCAGAAAAAATAAAACCCTCACAGATAAATTACAAATTTACAACTAGTTTACAATTTAACACCCTCATGGTTAGATCTGAAATCCATTTTAGCACAATTTTCAGAGATTAAGATTTTAATGAGAGGCACAAGCCTTCGAAACCCTGCAAAATCACAAATATCATAAGATAGACCCGGAATTTAACAAATAAAGAGCTTATCAGATTTATGCTTATCGAGAGTCAGCTGGTCCAACCAAAGACTTCCCCAGACGCCCAATCTTAAAAAAAATTTCCCTGCACACTTAGATCTGAACTTTAACTGATAGAGATTTAAGAAAACAACATGAGACCTTTGCGGAAAAATCAGAATGTTATTTTATAAACCCAGAAAACTGCATAAGATACCTATATGTAGATTAATCCATGAAGGCCATCAACCATAAAATGCAAGAAACCAAGTAGCAGAGTTTAGAGACAATTCACCACATAGATCTGAGAAGGAACATCCAGATTTGTAACCCCAAAGTCTTTAGCTTTATTCCTCAAAAAGTTTACAAGAGCTTCTAAGAGCAAGTGCACGATTCTGAGATCGGATGACTCAATACTGACAAAGACCTCTAAATTTATAGAACAAGATCTCTAACGGCTAGTTTGGGTGATCCTCGTTAAAATAATCTCAACCGTCCAAAAGATTTAATTATCTTTTAATCCGGAGCGTTGAAATTAAAATTTTGGGAAAAAACGAATTTATCATTTAATTCAAATTTAATTAACTCAAAAATACTATTTTTGAGTTAATTACCCTAAAATTTTGACCTTGACTTAACCACCAGGGACCAAGGGTCCAATATTTCTTAAAATTCTCAATATTCCCTTGGCTTGGGGCTGTCAAAATCATTTTCCAAGGACCAACAAATTTTGCCTTTAAAGATTTAATCCTAATTTAGGACCCTAAATTAATTAAATTTCTGGTTTAGGATTTTATTAATTAATTGACCAGAAAATTTAATTAATTGACTAAGAGGGGATTATAATTATTTTCCCAACCCTCTTTTACATGAGATAATACATTTACATACATGAAGGGGGAAAACCCATTCGTATAGACCCTCAAATAAATACCCAGTTCTGCGACTCAAAATATGATCTAGTAGACCAAGTAGCTCATGCTACTTTTACAAGGACTCGATAGAACACTAGGACTCACTTAGCATGCTGATGACAAAATCCACCCTAGCTTTGGGGTGAGGCTGGAGGGAAAAACTCTGCCGATCACTTTCGTGAATCAGTGAGACAAAAAACCTCCTAGGATAGAGATCATCAGCAACATACTAGGCTTACCTAGGTTGTTACATACATGGACGGTCTTACTTAGATCATTTACATCATAAAATGCAGAATGGGTTTACATCATTTATAACAATGTCAACTGTCGATGAAATCTGGATGATGGAATCTGAATGGCGCAACCATGTCGAACATGACGAATCCCATTTGAAAAAATGGGGGTGTACTGCTATGGGGTCGTTGACAAAGTGTGGTCAACAGGACGTAGTATTGCGTAGGCTGACGCAGTGACTGCGTAGAGGCATCAAGGAGCAGCGCAATTCGAGCTGAGGTCAGTGTCAGATTGTGTTAATTTTGGGCAACAAGGTCCAAACTCCATGTTGCACTGCTCATATGATGATGGTCATATTTTTGTTGGATTCCTCTTTCGGAGAGGTGCAAGATTGATCTAAAGATCATCTTGTTTGGATGAGCAGAATATATATTTTGAATTTATTTTCCACACATGTGCAAGGTCGGCCAGATTTGTAATGTAGGCTCACATGCCTAATAGATGTGTCACACACCCTCACTGATAGATATAAATTGGAGAGACTTGGAGGTCATTTTCTCATCAACTCATCACACATCTCTCATTGTGATCTGATTGGTTCGATAGCCTTTGGAGGCCTCTTCTCTTCACACGTGTGGAGCTAGAGGAGTTGTTTACTACGGATTTGTTTAGGGCTTGTTGCTGCAGTGTTGACCAACGTTGACCATGGTCAACCCTTGGTCGTTTGACCTCAAAACTTTGACGAAATTTCGATTTTGAGAGGCTGTATTATTGGGCACTAAAATCGACGAAATCAGAGATGTTTGACCGAAACCCTAATCTGCAGCGTTGACTTTTTGTTGTTGTCTAGCGTTGACCAACGTTGACTTGTGATGAGCTGTCTTTGAGGGCTGTGGGTGTGATACTTGGAGGATTGGCTGACCGAGAAAGACTTCGCTAGTTGAAGCATCCTGTTGATTGTCGTAACGCAACAATATCTCATATCTTTGCTAGAAAAAAGGAATTGTAAATCTGATCTATATTATTGGCTTGTCTTCTGTTGATCTATTATTGTGTTCTATCAACATTTTACTTTCATGTTTATGTGATTGCTATTTTGTATCGGGCCTAAGAAATATTGAAGTAAAATTGTATACACCATGGTTATCTAAATTTAACATGGTATCAGAGTTGAGGTGAAGACAAAGTCCAAGCTAGTGTTAGAAGCAATCACTGAAGGAAGGAATCCTATCAAGGACAAATGGCCTCCTCAACCTACAAGGGTTTCAAGGCTGATGATAAATTGGCTGATAAGTCTGATTATCATGCATGGAAGATGTCCTTGGATTTGGTTCTAGAAGATCAAGATGTCATGGAGTATGTGCAGGGAAAGATTCAAGAACCCCCATCAAATGCAACTGCTGCAACGAAGACGAAGTATTGAAAGGGGAAAATCAGAGCAAAGATGATTATCTGGGATTCTATTCATAAGCATTTGGTTTCTTACATTTTTGAGTTGAACACTTCTAAAGAGATGTATAATAAGCTGGTGAGCATGTTCAGGGCTAGCAATGCTAATCAAATCCTTTTCTTGAAGAATCAATTGAAGAATATCAAGGGCAAGGATGAATCTATTCAATCCTCTTTTATGAGGCTCACTGATAGGACGTGGCTCTGTGATATAACTCTGCAGTGTAATGCGAGTTTTGTGGTAGGCCTAAAAGATATTTCTTGGTCAACGTTCTGGAGGGTTGACTTGGTCCTTTGGTGGTTGGTCATCTTGCTGGTTAGTTGACTTTGATGTATCTCTTGTTGCATTGATTCTCTAAGGTAAAGGTTGGCTGGGTTTTTTCCCATGGTGGGTTTTCCCAGGGTAAAAACTTGTGTTCTTTGTCTTGCTTTCTATTTATGATTCTACTTGCTATATGGTTGATGTCTTCTGTGTAATTATTGAATGATGTAATTAATGAATGAGAATGTGAAAAGATCATAATCATCAAAGATAATTATTAGTTAAGAAGACCATGTAAAAATTCAATAGCTTGCCTGCATGATCCTGGGGGGATGTAGGAATAAGGGATACTCCTAGCATTTGAGGCTGAAGGAAAGAAGCTCTAGATAAGTCTCTGGCTGTTCTATTGGGATTGGGGAGGAGTCCATCGCTGCCGGGGTGGGGGGGGGGGGGTGCGGGCGTGGTTGAGGGGAGACCATAGGTCTCACTGTTCTACTATTTGAAATACTCTAGAACTCAGCTCGTCGCGAGTTGCTCCGATCAACCAGATCTACCTGGAAGTATGATGCGATCATCTGGATCGCCCCCAAGTGAGGCGGGGTATGTAGGATCTGAGTTTTGTGTCTGAATATCTCCCTGATGAAGAGGGATAGGCATCTTTGGTCAATATAGTAGATATTGAAAGAATGTAGAGAGGGATCCTCCTAAATCTCTATAAAGGTAGTGGTAGCTCCCTTTGATTTCGTAATATAGGGGGCACTTAAAGATGAGGTGTTGCTTTGTCTTTGGCTCTTGAAGGTGACATACTTGGCAGATCCCTATTAGATCTTGGTATATGGTGGTCAATCTCCACTTGGAGTCGATGAGAACCAACCCAAAGCTGGCCCAAAGGGATGCTGAGTGAGTGCATTCAATGTCTATGCATGTATGGGGGGCATACGATGATCTTGTAACTCTAGGAAATGCTCAAGGTAGAAGGACATCTTCGAGCCCAAGCCCATCAGGTGGGGAAGTCCAAGTGACCTAAATTTACAATCTATAGATATCCTCTCTAATGGATTGATTCGGTACCTATTTGGGCGGCATTAGATGGCTCAGTGTAGCAAGGTGTGAAAATTTCATCTATTGCAGTAGCTGAAAAGCATTCTTCTAATTGTAAATTTGATTATGCAGTTTATTTGCTATGAAAAACATCAAATAAATTTAATACTACAATTTTCACAATAAATTACTACGGAAAATAAAATACTGGAAATAGATAAATTCTAGCACACACACAAGAATATTAACACAATTATATTTTGGACAATTGACCCTAGAAAACCCAACTTGGGGAAATTGGTGCAGCAGACGAGGGTTTTTTTATTAATCTTCAGCAACAAATCCGAGTACAAGAATTTTAGATGCCCTACTGACAATCTAAATAGAAAAAATGATGAGAGAAATTTTGTGAGAAATTTCTCGCTCTCCACAGTGAATTTTTGCTCCCGAGATGGACCCTCTTCCCTTATGTTGGAGCCTCTGCATCACTCTCTGCGCATTGACTGCACGGAGCTCTAGTGGACTAAGCTCTTCCTCACGTTGCCTCTTCCAAAATCCAGAAATCTTCTTTTTGGACTTCTGCTGCTACCCGCTCTCACCTGCTACTCACCCTCTGGCTCTATCTCGTTTGCTGAATCACAGCCACTGATAAAATCGAACTGCCTGGGCAATTGAGTAACCTTACTAGTGTGTTCTCCATCTACCCATCGATTTCTTATAATCTTCTATTTGAGCACCAATGACCAAGATTAAAACATAAATGATGGCCCAAATTATTTTTGTCTCGATCTGTGTGAGTTTCTAGATGATTCTCACCTCATCTCAATTAATACTGATTAATTAACCATATTCCCTAAGTTTAGACTTAGGAAATATTTAAAAATTGGCTAATAATCTAATTGAGACACTTCTGGGTGGAATTTCCAGAAATGATTTCCGGGTTTTGGAGAACTCATGTATTCTAGCCTCTCCACGAATTTTCATGGCTAGAACACATGCGATGCAAAAAAAACTAACACTCCCTCTTAACGAGGAATGTGTTCTAGTGCTGAACTTGCTGCCACATCATCCTGTCTCTACATCATCTACTATGATGCTGCTGATGTCTGGCTACCGCTGCCCACCAACCACTACACAACTCTGATATGAGCTGCATCTGTGTTACTGTTGACCAAACTGAATTGCTGTGAACACAACATCTGTATTGCATCTCCCTCTCATCTGTTGCTGCTGCAACTGAGAAACATCCAAAGTACCCGATCCCTACTACTGAAACGGGTTCTCCACCATACCCATCTGTTCCCTGAAGTGGATGAACTTAGCTCTCCCTAGAGCTTTCGTGAGTATGTCTGCCACCTGATCCCTTGTGGGAACATACTGCAATTGGACTACTCCATGCTATACACAGTTCTTGATGAAATGGCATATGATATCTATGTGCTTCGACTTGTCATGAAACACTGGATTCTCAAAGTGCTTTATGCAACTCTGATTATCACAGTAGACACTGGTCGCTCCCATCCTCTGCCTGAACAAGCTCACAAGCAGCTTTCTAAGCCATATAGCTTCGCACGTAGCTGTGCTGGCTGCCATATATTCTGCTTCTGTTGAACTTAGTGCTATTGACTTTTGCTTCCTGCTACACCAAGAAACCATCCCCGATCCAACACGGAAGCAGTACTTGGAGGTACTTTTCCTGTCCACTGAACTGCTTGCCCAATCTGCATATGTGAATCCACATAATCTGATGTCATCTCCTCGAGTATACTTCAACCCACACCCAACTGTGCCATGCACATACCTTAGAATGTGCCTTGTTGCTGCCCAATGTACCCTCTTTGGCTCTACTATGAACTGACTAAGGGTATTGACTGCGAAACAAATGTTTGGCCTAGTGTTGACCAGATACATGAGAGACCCAATGAGTTGACTTCCTTGTCACCTGATGCATCTATCTTCTTCCAATTTGTGATCATGGGCGTAGTCATGGGTCATAAATCCTGTATTTTGAACCTCTTCAGAATATCTGTAGCTTATCTTCCTTGCCTGAGGAAGATCTCCCCATTCTTCTGCCATACTTCCAATCCTAGAAAATAGTGCATCAACCCCATATCCTTCATGTCGAATTCTGCTACCAAGAGATCATCCACATATAAAACTAGAATGAGTGGCTCGCCTTCTACATTAAATAATAGAGGTTGGAATCTGCATCACTCTTGATGAATCCCAACTGCTACAAGTAACTGTCAATCCGATCGTACCAAGCCCTTGGAGCCTGCTTAAGCCATGATAGAGCTTTCTTCAATCTGCACACATGAGTGTGCTTCTTGAGTTTCGAAGTCCTCTGGTTTTTCTATATACACCTCTTCTTCTATCATCTCGTTCAAGAATGTTGTCTTGACGTCCATTTGGTGAATCTCCCATTCCATTTGAGCTGCTAGGGATATAACATATTTGATAGATGTATATCTAGCAATTGGGGCGAAGGTTTCCTCATAATCTATTCCTTCTTTCTGTCCATACCCCTTTTCCACAAACCTAGCCTTGTACTTCTCTACACTACCTTCTGCAGCGTACTTGATCTTGTAGATCCATCTAGAACCTACAATTGATTTGTCTTTCGGCCTTGACATTACCTCCCAAACATCATTTTTCATGATAGAACTATACTCTTCTACCATGGCATCCACCCACACCTGATGCTGTGCGACTTCCTGAAAGATGGAAGGTTCTACAACCCGAGTTACCAAAGTTTGGTATTTGTTAGGCTGCCTGCACTGTCTCTTGTTCGTCCTAAGAGTTCCGATAAACTCCTCTGCATCTCTCAATGTTTGACGACTTTCTCTACTGGTTCTACCACTAGTGGTGGGAGGTTCAAGTAGCTCCTCCTCCTGTCCCTGCTGCTCCGTTTGCTGAGAAATCCTCAGATCTCCTACCCCTGAGGAAACACTAGTACTAGTCACTGTACTCGATCTCTGCGACTGTTCTCCTGCTGGTCCCACTGGCTACCCTTGCTGCTGGACGAATGGAACTTCTGCTCTCTGATTCTGATCACCTGCAGGCATCTCTCAAGATCTCCTAAAATCTCGGTCCTCCGTGACCTTGACTTCTTATCTCACTACAATATTCCTACTGTTAGGAATGTAGATGCTATATGCTGTTGAGGTATCGCTATACCCAATGAGGAACCCCTTCTCTGCAGTTTGATCCAATTTGCTACATTTTCATCTGGCACGTGGCAGTAAGCCACACTCCCAAAAATCCTCATGTGACTCACTTCAGGCTTCTTTCCTGTGAAGACTCCTTTTTTTCGTTTTCTTCCCCAATGCTCTATGAGGATTTCTGTTCTGAATATACACTGCCGTGTTACATGCCTTTGCCCATAAAAATATGGGCAAATCCTGATCATACAACATGGCCTTTGCAACCCCAAGTATCGTTCTGTTTTTCTGCTCCGCTACCCCATTATGTTGAGGGTTATATGGAGTTGTCCATTCTCTTTTGATGCCTTCATTTGCGCAAAAATCTGTGAAGTCTTTATCAATGTATTCTCCACCATTATTTGAGCGAAGTACCTTGATCTTCTTCCTTGTCACATTCTCTACGAGCGCCTTAAACTCTTTGAACCGATCAAAGACCTCATCTTTGGTCTTGAAGAAATAGATCTAGGTCTTTCTGGAATGGTCATTAATAAAGTTGATGAAGTATTCAGCACCACTAAGAGCTCTAATGGACATCGAGCCACAAATATCTAAATGTATCAATCCTAACACGCCATCTGCTCTACTGTGACTTCTAGGGAATGTTGTCTTTGTGTACTTCCCAAGTATGCATCCTCTGCACACATCGTTATGCCCCGTACTAAGAACTGGAACCCCTGTTACAGTTTCTATGAGCATCCATGAGTGCTCGATGGTGTAAATGTCCCATTCTCCTATGCCATAACGCCTTCAACTCCTTACCACTACTATTGTCACTGCCTATTAGTGCCATTGGAGAGTTGCGCTGCAACCTGTATAGCTCCAATTTGTTTCACCTTCTTCTAGCTTGAGTGTTAGACATACACTTTCTTCCCTATGAAGTGGACATCATACCCCTTATCCTGCAACTGGGACACTAAAATCAGGTTCATACCCCTTATCCTGCAATTGGGACACTAAAATCAGGTTCATACCCAATCCTGACACATGCAATACATTTGTAGCACTAGTGCCGGCTCGTGACTCCCTCTGAAACTCTATGGTGCCTCTCCCTAGTGGACTACATTTAGTTCTGTTCCCCATAGTGATTTGGAAGTCCATCTTCTCCTCCTTATAGCTAGATAAATATTCTCTAACTCCAATCGTATGAGTTGAAGCTCCACTATCTATATACCAGACACCAAGTGTAGTTGATCCTGATAAGCAAGCAAATTCATCCTCCAACTTGGAAGATAAATCTGAAGCTTCCTGATTGTTAATTTTGTCCATGATTTGGTGTGCTATTTCTCTTTCTTCCCGACGCTGAGTCTGTTCAACAACTTGTTGCAAAAACTGCTGTGTCCATCTAGAGATCTGCTCTGCAAAAAATACAAGGCTGCTCCCTCTGCCTTTGGAATTCCTCAATTTGGAGAAATCAAGTTTTTCTGTCGCTCTCTCAGAAAAACTAATTTTCCTCACGAATACGACTTCTTGGCCAAGGAACTGCGCTTCCCTCTGGAGTTTCGAACTGCTGGTCACCCTGAGCAGCGAACCTCCCTGTTCTCTTCCTTTCTTTGCTACTGAGCTCTCAGACTGATCATATCTGTTCTGATACCATGTGAAAATTTCATCTATTGCAGTAATTGAAAAATATTCTTCTAACTGTAAAGTTGATTATGCAGTTTATTTGCTACGACAAACATTAAATAAATTTACAACTGCAGTTTTCACAATAAATTACTGCGGAAAATAAAATACCAGAAATAGAGAAATTCTAACACACAAACAAGAATATTAACACAGTTATTTTTGGACAATTGTCCCTGGAAAAACCCAACTTGGGAAAACTGGTGCAGTAGATGAGGGTTTTCTTATAATCTTCAACAACAAATCTGAGTACAATAATTTTATGCCCCGTTGACAATCTAAACAGAGAAAAATGCTGAGAGAAATTTTATGAGAAATTTCTCACTCTCCATAGAGACTTTTTGCCCCCGAGATGGACCCTCTGCCCTTATGCTGGAGCATCTATGTCACTCTATGCGCAGTGGCTGCGCAAAGCTCTAGTGGACTATGCCCTTCCTCACTCTACCTCGTCTAGAATCCAGAAATCTTCCTTCTGGACTTCTGCTACTACCCTCTCTCACCCGCTACTAACCCTCTGGCTCTATCTCCTCTGCTGAATCACAGCCACTGAGAAAATCGAACTGCCTGGGCAACTAAGTAACTGCACTGGTGTGTTCTGTTGTGAAAATTCCTAAAACTGGAATCCTATTACAACAACTGGAAGATATTCACCTAATTGTTAATCTTTACTTAACAATTTATTTATAGTTTCTCTACGGCAAACGCTGAATACATCACACTTCAACCTTCTCTACATAAATAATATGTGGAAACAGGAACTGAGCAACAGGAAATAAACACACATATGACACTTCTATTTTTGGACTAATGTCCCCAGAAAAACCCAATGCGGGAAAACCGGTGCAGCAACTAAGGGTTTGTATTATTAAGTAATAATTTTTTAGTACAATTCTTTGGATGCCCAAACTGACAATCCTATACAGAGATCTAACTGGACAAAAAGATAGTGAGATGATCTCACCACATCACTGGAAAATCCGACATTGATCTGCATTGGAGATGAGCCTCTGCACAGTAGTGCGCCACTCCTATGTAGTTACTACGTCACTGCAACTGGGACTGCATTGCACCTCCTCTTGATCTTTTGCTAGCTGGAAAGTTCAACCTTCTGGCCTCCCGGTCTCACACCCTGGCTTCGGCACTGGATCCTGACTGTTCCCTAGCAGAAATACGGACTCCCTCTGAAGCTTTGCGTTGCCACAACGTAGCTCTGCGCTATCTCTGCGTGGCACTGCGTCGCCTCTACGTGGCACTACGCTGCCTCTCTATACTACTCTCTTCCCTCTCTGCCTTGCACTCTTCGGAACAGGAAATCTCTAATTGAAAAATTATCTCTACCCCTCAATGCAATAATCTCCTCGATGATCTCTCCGGTTGCTCTACGTTGTTCACTTGAGAAATCAATCTCTTGATCTCGCTCAATGTGTCTTCCAAATGCCCATCGAAGTCCTTATAATCTTCTCGTTGAGAAATCAACAACCCATATTAGATTCAAATCAATGGCTCAGATCATATTGACTCGATCTTTGTCTTTTGCTAGAAGATTCACACCCAGTTCTATTAATACACTTTAATTATTTTAATTACCTAAGTTTAGACTTAGGCATCCATTAAAAATAAAAAATTATTTTAATAAAGCCTCATCCGGGTGGAATTTCCCAAAACGATTTCTAGGTATTCTGGAATACATGTGTCCAAGCCTCCCTGTAAACTATGAGACTTAGAGCACATCCGATGCTACCAAAAATCAACACTCCCTCTTAGCGAGGAATGTGCTCTAGTAATGCAACCTGTTGAAGCATCACCCTAACTTTGTATCTGCGTTGCTGATGTCTGACATTACTGCCCACCAACTACTGCGCTGCTGTTGACCTTGCATGTTTCTGTCAGCTGCATCTGCATTGCAACTCTGCTACTGTTGCAGCGTAAAAACATCCAAAATACTGAACAAAGTGTTTAGCATGATGCATCTGATACTAGAGGTCTGACTGCTGCTAGTATCTGCACCGACCCTCTGAAGCTTCTGCGTTGCTGCTGACTCTACACTATGCCAACTGCACTGCTGCGAACTCTGCTCAGCGTTGCTCAGTCTTTAGCGCTCTCTAGCCATTGCAACTGTCACTCCGACACTCCTCTGCACTAATTGACACTGGTCCATCCTGCTACTTTTGATATGAGCTCCCTTAGTAGAGTATTGATCCAAGAGGTGGACTCCTCAAGGATACTGCCCAACTATATCTCTTTAGAATTATAGTTCTAGATCACCCCTATTCCCTCCTGGAGATATGTGGGCAATCATAGCAAACTCTTCCTCCTCGATCCTCCGGGTAGCAGCCTGCGGATCATGTTTCTCATCATTGTCCTTCTTCTTGAGAGGACACTGCGTAACGTAGTGACCAAACTCACCACGCCGGAAACACTTGATCTTTAAGACTTCCTTCTTTCGCCTCCGCTGCACCTGCTGCCCCTTTGATGCAAGGGCTGCATTCTCTTCCTCTTCCTTGGGATTCGTCCCACTGCTGCTCACATTCCTTCCATCAAGCTTGAACTTGACTAAGTCTCTCCTCATCTCTTCCTGCTGAAGAGTTGCTCACATTCCTTCCCAATCTGACAACTTCTCTCTGCCCAGGATACTCTGGACAAAGACTTGCCACTCTTCTAAGACTGAATCCAGGGCCAATCCAACCATCTCCGTGGCCTGAGGTGTTGACCCTACAACTGTCAGCTAATCTTGAACATTCTGAAGCTTCGATAGGAATGGATCTATGCGTTCTCCCTTCTGCATCCTCGTAGATCACATATTCTCTTCCAAGAACATCTTTCGCTGCTCAGAAGACCCCTGGTACAACGTAACCAATGCATCTCACATCTCCTTGGCAGTCCCTTTGCCAGAAATATGTGAAACAATGTGATTGTAATATCCCTTTCGGAATATTTTTCAAATTTTGCCGGAATTACTTCAACCAAAATTTCTCCATAAAATTACCATTCAATTTCACGGAAGATTGCCATGTAAAATAGAACAAGAGAACATATGCAATTCAAACATACAATATGCAGAAATAATCTCAGCTGTATTATAATATATAATCCGGGGTTTACATGCTAAAATCACAAATAGCTGAAATAGTTGAGATAGAACTGGCCTCAAGGATCTATTGCAATGCTGCATGGGCCCTCCACCAAAACTAAACCAAAATGCCACTGCTAAGATCTCTTGTGAATTCTGGATGAATTCACCAAGGGGAGATGGGTGCTCTCCCAATCTCTCTAAATCACCCGAGGGTTTCTGTCTTGGGGCTACCAATGGAGTAGGGAACAGAGTTCTCAACCTCACATACAAGACGCAATACCAAATCCAAGATGTTCTTGTTGAAAATTTGGTAAGGCAGTTTTTAATTCAATTCTCTCACTTGATAACTGCTTGTGTTATACTTGTTATGTTTCTATTACTTAGATCTTGTACTTCATTAGCTTATTATGTTCTTCATCACGACAATTATCAAAACACAAGATTCATAGAATTTTGGCTCTTCAAGCTAGGGCCAAAACCTCTCCCTCTTGGGGAGGAAAACTCGAAAGTAATTCTTCTTCTACATCTTCAATTGACAAGTATCATGACCACGACATACACACCTGACACTAGTATTCCTCCAAAACCCTTGTCATTGCTCTTCTTGGCTTCTCTTGCTGATCCTTCTCTTCTACACTACTCTGCACCAGTACTAGGAAACTTGGTTCCTATCTCTAAACATTGAACTACTTCTTTGCCTTTCTTTGGTCTAATCTCGGTCGCCTAGAGACCTCTTCATAAGCCTCCTATTTCTATACCCTTGATGCACTGAACAAAGATCCTTACTTCTACGCTATGTATCCTTCAGTCCTTGCCTTGTATACCAACAATGTATTTCCTCTGAACTGAACCTTGTATAGCCTTCCTTGAGCACTTCTTGCTATCTGTTTTCCTTCGCTGGGCAATCTTCCTTCTTCGCACTACAGAGAGACCCTTCCTGCGCACTTACTGTAGTTCTGATCCTTACTGAGATTGCTTTTGGTCCACTTGAGAATTACTGTGATTGCCTTTGGTCTAGGTGAAAGAGATGAGTCCTTCTTACTTTCGTTAACTTATTTTCCTGTCCTTTTACCCGAGAGAGATTCCTTTATTCACACTTTTTACTTAGACCCAATACGAAAAATCATGGTGATAAAGTGAGGCCGCATTCCCTATTTATATAGGGATTGTCTCTATTCTAGGCCGACATGACCAACTATAAATAGGCTGAGTAGATCAAGGAGTATCCCCAACACTATTAAGCTGACTTCTTGGAGTAGCATGACAACGGTTTGGAGCATACATTTTTATAAACAAATTGTCCTTTACAAGTGTAACTCTACTTCATGTACATGACTCTAAATTATACATTTATGACAAGATGACAAACCCTTAAAGACATTAAGAAGAAGTCTTTGACCTATAATAAAAACCCCTTGCTCATGAAACCCATGAAGAAAGCATTACAAAATACATTTTATTATCTTTGTCTTCTTCATTACATAAATTCATAATTACTTAGTCATTATGAAGATTGAACCTAGTTACACTTTTCCAATAGTTCTCTAATGGCCCTTCCTCCTCTTTTTATAGATCTGATGGAGTCCTCTAGAAGATCCTATTTTATTATTATTTTAATCATTGAGCACATTTCCGTTAATTAAAATATTCTTTTTAATGTGGGAAAATGGTCAATTGGCCACCATTCCTCCTCAGGTCACTAAAAATCACTCCTAGCCATCCCATCCTGTAGATCTTCTTGTTCCAATTCCAACGAGTTATTAAGGTGTTCTGCCAAGAATTCCTTCCGAAATGCCACCTTAAGCGTAATTAATTGAGTTAGGCCCATTAATAACTCAATTTTCTAAAAGTTGTCGGAATGCAATGGAACGAAAGGCAAACTGTGAGGATGGTGGAATATATCAAGTGAATGCCATTGAACCTCATAAGAAATCCACAAAACCCCTCCAAAAGCCCCTAGGGCTCGCCGATGATGCTAACCTGCACCTGTGACCTGTCTGCCTCCAACTCTGAATGTCTATCCTAACCATGTCATAAGGAATACCGGAAAAAATAAACATTACAAATCCTCCGCCCCAAGATTGCTTGCCCTCATGCAATTCCAATATGTGGACCAGTCTATTGGCCCGTTGCAACTTAGACCTAATGCTCGGATCCCATACAAATCGTTGGGTGATGCTATGCCTCTTTGTCAACCCACCAGGAACAGACCCCTCAATGCTCGGATCCTAGACCAATCTTTGATTAGGCATGTCATCAACAAATCCTCTTGGATCCCAAAGCCACCAAGAACAATCATCAATGCTCCATGGCTCGTGCTGCACTATAACTCTGGCTGAGAATGTTGGCCTACTGACTGCGTACCAACTCATCACCTCTCTCCAGTCCAACCCTTGACCGAATCCAATGCTAATCCTGCTCTCCTGATGTCAGGACAGAATGCTGAAGAGCTGCCGATCTGCATCCCATTGCCAACTGAAACTTGTAGTACTCGTCATGTCTAAGGGTCCCCGCTCCATTATGCCCCTGACTAAGAAGATCGTACCATCAATAGGATACCAACTCATGATCTCTCTCCAATATAATGTATGGACACTTGTGCAAGGAATATGTCTACTAAGTTGATATTGGTCCATGCTCAACTCTTGATGCTCTGCTCGGTCAACCAACAAAATCTATCCAAGAAATCCTGCCTCTCTCCCTATAATGGATCCAGGTGGGCAAGTTGTGCTGCAAGCCCTATTTATGTACTCCTGGAGAGGGTTGCTGCTTGAAAATGTTGGTCGCCATTACATCTGATTGCACCTCGTCAATGGGTAGACCCAAATATGGATGCACTGATGTTTCCCTCTCCTGATAGGAAACTCCATGCTCCTCTAGCCCACCAATCCTCTGCAAAAATGTCCTGCGAGACTCCAACACCTCATGAGGACAGGTGTCTGTGAATATTGCCACCCTGCTAGCTCTCTGTCCATCTATCTGCTCCTCAGCAATGGTTGACCCCAACGGTGTTCGCTTATCCTCCTCCATCATGAGCTCAATGTGATCCTCCAACTGGCTCTCCCCAAAAGGATCATCATGCATACTGTGTATATCATCCTCCTTAGTTGACTCATGCTCCACCATATGCTGCTCATGTTGAATCATCACAGGTGACTCATCATCCTGAATGTCTCCCCTAGAGTCCCCTGACTGCTCACCATACACACCAGAATATAAATCTAGCCTATTGTCAACAACTCCACATGATTGCTCATGCTCCCCAGAGGCATCCTCATATGACTCCATGGACTCATCCAAAGAAGAGTCCTCATCTTGACACACAGAAGGAATATCCTCCTTCTCTGCCTCTGCCATCTCCTCTGCATCTCCCAAGCATGAATGGTCAGGAACCCAAGGTTCTTTGCAGATGAAGCAAAGACCCTTCCTCCTCAGCTCATTCTTGCTGCATGGTCCACCAAATTGGAGGAGCTCCTCCCTAGTCAACTGTCCCTTAAACAAACCAATGTTCTGCACAACTAGCCTTTCGGCTAGCTCATAAGCAGTAGGTGAGACCGACTGCTCTCTCCTCCAAATGCTCAACAATCTAATTTGCAACTCCCGTCAAATGACATCACGACCTCTCATACATATGACAAGATAGACTGCATGTGTGTCATGACTATATTAGGATGATGTTTACTAATGCTGAAGAAGCATTGGAACATGTACAGGATCAAATCATCACACTCTAACTCAAACATGAGGTCATAAGATCTAACAAAGGCCATGAATTCTAGAATATCTAGCCTCATCCCAAAGGTAGGGCCCTCACTGTTGTCCAAATCCTGGAAGGTCTCCACTATTAATCTGAAGAGTCTCCTCATAATGTCATTCACTGTAAGGAGGTACAGGTGCGGTCAGCATCATGATACTACATAGACAAGAGGCAACTGGAAGTTTGACTCCGATATAAGGATGCTCCAAATACTTGGGTGTGAAAATTCCAAGATCTAGGTCTGGAATCCCTACTGCAACAAGCTGAACTACTTCTCCTACTTGCAAATCTGATTTAACAATCTATTTAAAGATTAATTCTTAAAATATCAAAGCAGTTACTGAAGTAGCCCTCACCCATTAAAATATTTGTGAAAACGAAAATCTAAGCAAGAAAAATAACACTTATACAAGACACCGTTGTTTTTTGGACAAACGTCCCCAGAAAAACCCAATGCGGGAAAGCCAGTGTAGCAGATATTATGCAACAGTTATTCTGGATACAACTCTGAATGTCTCACAGACGATTCAGTTACAGAGAAATACTGACGGAGAAAGAAATCAAGAAGTATACCTCACTGTGCAAGTCCTGACTGATCTGGTAGCTAAAATGATGAAACCCCAGCTCCCTCTGCACTGCCTTTGTGTAGTAGTTGCATAGGCCTGCGTGGGGTCAGATCTGGAACTGCATCACCCCTTCTGCGTGATCTTTCAGCCCTTCCGGAAAATCGATCCAGCCCTTCCCAGCTCAGATATGGATTTCCCCAGTTGAAATTAGACTTTCTGCTGATGAACTATGCTGCCTCTACGTGGGGCCTGCGTGGCCCTGCGTCACCCTTTTTGGGTGCTACGTCACTCACTTTGGGCTCTGCGCAACCTCCTCTTCGTCTTCCTCTGGCTCTTTGCTGCTGATCCTTGGCCTCCTTTGAGAAGTTATGATTTACCTTCCCACAGTTCAAACAATTCAAATACAAGCATATACAAGAAGATCAAGGTCTTGGAAGCATATCTAGGTCAGGGGTCTAAGTCTGGGTCATTATACTTGTCATTTGAAGATCTAAGAAGAATTCTTTGCGGGTTTTCCTCTCCAAGAGGGAGAGGTTTTGCCCTGGCTCTAGGAGCCAAACTTTTGTGTCTTGTGCATTTTGATAATTGACTTGATGAAATATTAACTAACTTAAAAGAAGAAGAAGACATAAGTATCACAATTAAGGTCACAAGTAATTCTCAAGAAGAGAATTTGTATTAATCTCCAGCCCTCCAAATTTTCAACAGTCTTAACCTTCTCTGATTCATCCACTGATTTGAGAAACATTGTTCCTGTTGGACAAGATACAAGGAAATTTATTAAATTTCTATTCCTATGATCTGTCCATCCATCACTCATGATGGTGCACTTTGTTTCTACCCATGATGAACGGAACTCAGATAGGACAAGCATGACATCTTCAACACTCTCTAACAACAAATCTATCCTAAGGCTCCCTGATGTAGGGGCTTTGAACCCTGGACCTACAACAACAACTTCATCAATCATAGCTTGCCAATAAGGACCTCTGTCATAGTGGAAAGGTATGTCAGAATGGTACCAAAAGTTAGCAATGGCCTTCCTTGTTTGACTATGGATATTTTTTTTCCAACCAGTGGCTTCCAAGGTAGGTTGGGAACTAGGTTTTGTGTGGGAAGCAAAAAAAATTGTTTATGTTTCCACCTCCAGTGTTGAATGTAGGAGGATTCATTTGGCCTTGAGTTTGACTTGGAATTGGAGGCATGTGTAGGAAACTTGGGAATGGCATTGAGGATTCAACATAGGGAGATGACAAGGGGGTATTGGAAGAAAATTAGTCAACTCCAAGAGTTCCTATTTCATTATTTTGCTTTGATTTCTTGGCAATATGATGACTCAACATATCAAGGGCCAAGGTTGCTTGGTGTTTGAAATTTTCGTCAACATCTTTGCAGAGACCTATATCATGGCCGAGTATCTGTGCAAGGTGGTACTTGAATCTATAAATGCCTCCACTACATTTCGCTTTGCAGAATTTACAAAGAAGCTTGGGGTCTCCGGGAATCTTGTCACAATAAGCCCAAGCAAAGCCCTTCTCCCTTGACATTGTTGATGTTTTGGACTTGTGTTTAAATTGTGGCTTCTGAATCAAGATTTGAAGTTGTGGCTTTTGTTTAATTTATGGCTCTTGTAAAAGACAAAAAACAAATAAAAAATAAAAAATGCAGATATTTTGATATAAGTGAAAATTAATTTACATGCTAGTAGCTAGACTGAGTATCATGTGCGTATTATGATTTATCATAATATACTGCTTCTTTCTCAGGATATTGACTCATATAAAGGTATAGTTGGGAAATCTACAAGTTTAACATCCATGTATCATGATTATCAGAACTGACATAACAATACCCAAAAAGGCCAGTTTGGAGTAGTTTGTGGGATTTCCAGTCAAAACTTAAATTGAACCAGTTCTGACAGGTTGCCTTGAAGCATACGGTTCAAGTCAAAACTAGTGAAAACCAATAGGTTTGATGATCTTTGTATTAGCACAGTCCCACCCCTAAAATTGAAAATAAAAGTTTATAACTAACTACCCTAAAACCTAAAATCATCTATTGAATGATACTCCCCTCTACCCTAGATGGGCACGGATTCGCTTCCACCAGCACAAGTTATGAAGTTTTATGACATCAAGAACTCAGAATAGTAGTAATATTTATTATGATTCACGAACCATATAAAAGGGATGCCGAGTCTCGACGATGAAACTCAGAACTATAACCAACAGTTACAACTTAGAAGATAATATAATGAGTATGACATTTAGTTTGTTGTTGAAACATGATACCATCGTTTCCCAAATTATACCTATAAACCACCAATGATGCCGATACCACCAAGCAATAACGATAGAGAGCTAGCTGCAAAACATTACCACCAGATTGTGACCACAACGATGTCGATACCATCATATTCCAAATTATAACGCCAACTGAGCATTGGAATGTGTAAACTGTAAAGTTCATTATTGTCGACCAAGTATTGCCAATGCTGATTCACAACGAAAGGTCCACAATGATGCCGATGCCGATTCTGATGTAGGTTACAGTTTACCACAACCGATGCCAGTTTACCACAACGATGTCGATTACAACATAGTTAAGTTTAAAATGGTAAAACCACACTGGACAACGAAGTTCAAATTACGACAAACTCCAGCGGGCGAATCAACTTAAGTTGGGAAAGTCGATTAACCTAAAAACTTGCCGAGTCGATCGCTTAAGTCGGGGAAGTCGCTTCAGATCACCAAGTCGCGAGTCAAACTCGTGTTGACCACGAGTCAAACTTGATCAACACGAGTTTGACTCGTGCAGAGCCAACTCTGCTCGTTTAGCCGCCGAGCCGACTTTCACTCATGATTAATCACCAAAGTCGTCGATTCATGTTTCGCTGATCCATATCTTCAACCATAAACCTATCCAACAAAAATAGCTAAACAACATTCATGAGATGAATCGCACAATGCCAATAATCAAAACCCTAATTTAGGAACCTGTAGTCAATTGCCAAACTCTGCAGTCAACGAGTGAAAACTTCGATCAACTAAAAATTCAACCTTTAGGTCCCAGTCGCAGGGAAGATGTGTCATGCATGAGGCTGAAAGGCTTCTGTCGAAATTTCTCCATGAAATGCAGCGATTGCAATTGACATTTCTCCATGACATGCCTGTGATTGAGACCCAAAACCCTAAAAATAGAGATGCGAGCTTCGAACCCTGTGATTTCGAACTTGTGCCAACCAATCTCCGCGAACTTGCCTCAAACCTGTGCAAGCCAAATCAAAGAAGAGAATAGAAGAATGATCCAAGATGATGTCCAAATGAGGTTGAGGTCACTTGTATTTATAACCTTCCAAGGGTGTCCAATTAGCTTTTGGGCTGACTTGATTGAATATGCACATGTGGGCTTTAATTCAAAAATAAACTTTCCCTTGTCCAAATTGAGCAATTCAATAGTCAAAATTGGTCCTCTCGAAAAGAGGAATCTCATCCCATGGTTGGAATTTGTCACTGAGCTGCCAAATTAACACTTCCTAGGAGCGTGGAAAACGTGGGGAGTGCCCCCCACCCCAGGGGACACTGAAAAACACTTAATGAATGATTAGTGAAGATATGTGATTAGTTTCTAAACATAATTAATTTTATATAGGTCGGCATCTATGCCTTGTGTCTCGTAGGGGTGAAGAATATACAAGTGGGATTCATAAAGACTGTGATGTGGATCCAAAATACCCAGACTTGGAAGTCTCTCTTGCTGCTCTTGATATTGGTAGTGATGCAAGCGGAATTGGAGCTGCCTCCTATTCCAATCCACACTTTGGTTTCTGCTGAACAAGCTTTTTGTTCTATATTTGTTGTTGATGATGAAGATGAGATGGATATGTAATTGCATTTGGATTTAGCTTGTGTTTATTTCAGTACATATGACCTCATATTAAAGGATGATTTTAGATTATAACCTCATCTATAAAGGCTACTTTTGGATTTTACATACTCTAATCATTTATTAAAGTTGTAGCCCATGTCTATATGAACTCTAATAAATAATTACATGATGCAAAATCCAGAAGTAGCCTTTATAGATTAGGTTATATACACACACACACACACACACACACACAGCAAAAACATTATTTGTCAATATCATACTTACTTTAATGGATAACCATGAATATCTACCGAATCAACTGGTTATTTGGAAATCCTATGGCCTCTCTAATAGACAATGGAAGGCAAAAACATGGAATTCATATTGATTGCAATATTTGTGCTTAGGTTGCATACTTTAGTTTGCTTATTATCCATGTCTGCTACCAATTTCCTTAATTGGGAGCTGACATTGGAGTCTGGACACAGTTAGTCATATTTGAAACAGATGTATAACTACCATTGTTTCTGATGTTCCTCTCTATTTTAATCAGGGTATCTACAAATCATTTTATGGAGTTAAAAAAAGGCTACCTATACATTTACCCTTGAATTATAAGATTTTCATTTGTTAAAACTTAACCCTGCCCTTGCCAAGCAAGGATCTTGGACAAAATCCGCTTTTTTACCCATTTCTTATAACCACAGTATCATTTTTTGCAAGCAAAATCCATTTAAAAAAAATTCTGGATGGAATGCATTTGTTCTTTCTCACAATGATGATAAAGTTGGCACAGTGGATGTATTGTTTCTGTTGCCTGTGCATCACAATCTGGTATTGCAGTTATTGCACTGTGATATTGGATTGGAACTCTAAAAATCCTTATCCTCGCTTACTTTTCCATTCTTAAAAGGATAAATTATCCTAACTTGTGGCACACATGAAACAATATCTTAATATGTCTATTTGAAAATTAAAATTCTTTTGTGAGGAGTGTAGCGGCTTTTTCTACGAAGGGAAGGTAACATTGCTTAACCCTTCTATTTGTCTGGATGCCAATGTAGACTGCATGTACGCTCTCTCTGGGATTAGGCCAAGATCAAATCCATGCTTCGTCAGTTCTTGTGATGCCTATGGTACCTTCTCGCATGACGGGATTCCGAGTTAATGCTCTTAATCCAATCAAACTTCATTCTGTGGCAAATGCTTCGTGGATTGACATCATAGAAAAGGATGACGATTTGGACCTCCCTGATACAAGTATCTTGCATCCAAAAAACTGTAAGTGATTATGTGCGTTCAAACAACTGTAAGTGATAATGATGGAATTTTATTATTGTCTTTTACTTATTTTGCACAAGATACATTGGTTGACCCACTCTTTCCTTAATAACACCAGGAATTGCAGGAACTATTCAACAAGAAGTATCACATGAAGAAATTAATTCTTTGTACAATTATTTCCTTTAACTATAAGGGTTTCCTCTCAACATTGGTGTATTATTTGTATATGTTATCCTCCAATAAGGTTATTCAGTTCTAACTTCTCACTGGTAGCATCACCATCAAAGTATTTCGATTCAAAATGCCTCTCAGCTTGGAGATCAATAAAGGGAGCCGCCATATATGCAGGTCTCTAGAATATGCGCTTACAACATATCAGTTAAACATGAATTTACTTATTTACTTGGTGGAAAAAACTTCTGTAATACTATTCCCGAAAGAAGGTTGAAAATGGATCTCTTGGAGTCCAAGAGAACGTTGTAATGTTCTGTCTCTCCAGACCTGATATATAACTGCTTCTGTAGTGTTTAAATATTTTTTAGAGGAAATTTGGTAATGAACATTACAAATTTTATTCATTTTTAAAATACAAGCCCTCAAAACTCAAAGATGCCTTGAGAATTATGGTGTGCAGTAAAGGACATTTTGTAGGGAATTTCTTTATATTTCTAATGATAATTTTTTCTGTCCAAGTTTGTCACAAAATGAGCTGTTTCTGGAGCCCTGAAGCTTAATGGGACATCAGAACAATGCCATCCACAAATGGTATAATTTCAATGGCAATCCCAAATTGGAAGCATTTGTATATATGACTCGTATAATATCTGTACATAGTAGGCATATATGGAAATGCTTTAATTATAGTTTAATTGCTTTCGCAGATCTGAAAATTGTGAAATGTCTTGGGTGTTTAGTTTGGGTTAAACATAAATCAGTGGTATTAACACTAACATGTTATTGGCAACTTCAATTTTCGAGAATTGTGTAACTTCATGTTAAATGAATATGCTTCTTTGATCATACTTGTGAGTGTGGCATTATAAGTTAAACATCATGTATGTACGTACATTTTCAGGGATGTCTAATATGCTCAGCTGCAGCCTGCAAGCATGTCATGCATGAGATTCATAAAAATGGATTTAGCTCCATTTCAACTAAAGGGTTGCATTGGATCAACCATCACAAATTTAGTCAAAGTACAAGCATGGAGATAGAAATTTTTAAAGACAAAATGTCTGATAGCAGTAACGTCACAAAGGACTCAGGAATGAGGACAAAGAAAAGGCTTGTCACATTTGTATGTAGGTAGATATAATTCCATCATCCATCTTACTTGATTGACATATATAATCAATATTACGTTCTATCCTTTTGCAAGTTTGCTAGTTTTTCTCAGCTGCAAGCATGTCATGAGTGAGATTCATTAAAAGGGCATTAGCTCCATTTCAACTAAAGGATTGCACTGGATCAACCATTGCAAATTTAGTTGAAGTACACATATCAAGATATAATTTTTCCAAGACAAAATGTGATGCAGACTAGCTGCAAAATACCAGAATATGCCACAGAATTGAGTTTTAAGACTTCTCACAAAATCCCTTTGCTTCGCAATAGAGTTCAACCTTGGAAGTTAACAACATACATACGCGTGCGAATCAACAACGGGTTTTCGTAACATACACAGACCATACAAATAACCTAAACCAATGCAAATATGCGGGTTTCTTACTTGAAGGTCCCACAGTAACTCCGAGCAATCCACGATGATCACATTTCGCGAAATATAAAATATAACTTAACACGTTAAATTCTATTCCTTGCGACTTGCGATGTTGCCCCGTGCTACCACGTGTCTTCCACTTCGCATCGCAAAACAACATGTTCGATTTTGTTCGGCGAACACAAAGCCGAACCCTAAGCCGAACAAAATGCCGAACCCGAACAGGAAAAAAAAGCCGAACAAATTCGTTTTTTTATTATTAAATTCGGTTTAAAATCGGTTTTGTTCGTTTAGGTTTGGGATTTTGGTGCAAAATACATTGGCATTGGCATTGGTAATGATTTTCGTAAGCTCTCGGCCGTCGACGCCACACTGCTGCTCACGAATAGCGTGCCGACCAGCGCTCAGCTCTTAACTCACGAGTGGACTCCGGAGTCAGCCTCTCGGCTCACAGCGCACAAGTGACAGGCTACAGCTTGTCAGATGCCGCGCCACAGGTACAACGACCATCCACAGGCCACAGGCTACAGCTTGAGCCTCGACGCTCACCTCTCCGCAGGGTCACACTGCCCAGTGCTGGCCCAGGCTTACACGGTACATGGTAACTTACAACTTACATACCTATTTGTTCCATGTTTTGCCCAGTGTTCTTTCAAATCGATTGACTTGGTCACATCAATGCCCTGTAACGAAAGCCTTACCAATAGCTTCTTGAATGCACCTGCACTCATTTTTTGACCTGGAAATCGATAGCCTTTCTTATTAGGATTCATAGGCAATGGATACATCGACATCATTGTAGTACAACAAGCTGACTGCCAACCTCCATTTCCTATCTGTAAGTTACAAATTCACAGGGATAGATTGGATTTGACACAGAACTTCTACCCATCCCTGTAATTTGTTGACATTATAGAACAACATAACATTAAAGCCTGATTATTGTGTAACGAATATTATTACAGTTACTGGGAATAAAGACTCTTCCAGAAAGAGAGTATTTGAAGCAAATCCCATTACATGACATTCATTTAAGCATTTAAAGCTTTTTTGACTCCAGGCTATGACAGATCAAACTTTTGACGCAGCTGAATTTCGGGCCCCTTTTGAGGCCAGTTTCTGAGGCTGTCTGAAGCCAGTTTTGCCCCTCACTGAGACTGCTACTGAGGCCTATTTTCGGGCTCTTTTGACTCTTTGTATATACTATATACCTATCATCTATGTGTTTGCAATGTGCATTATGCACTTTGAAAATTGACATGCTTATTTATTTATGTGCATCATATTTATCTTTCAACATGCTTAAAATTGTTATATATATATATATATATATATATATTTTTTTTTTTTTTTCAAATTTCTATATGTCGAATTTTATGCCGAACATTATCGGCAAAATTTTTGGTGCCAAACGTTATTCAAATTTCAACGTCGCCGAACTCGAACACGAACACGAACCTGGTGACTTAGCTCGTGACGACCCTTAGCGCTAACTCCTAAACTTTGTGATTTGTGGTCATCGCTTCCAATATCCACTGTTGGCTTCTGCAAGATCCGATGGTCCGCGCAACTCCTTCTATGTACCACTTCGCATCGCAAACTAATAATCTTAACTTGCGAAAACTCTTAACCGATACCCCTATTTTTTGCGATGTGCGAAAACATAGTGGTTGCGACGTGCTTTATCACCATTGATTGGTGTTGGATCTACAGTCTCCGTCGAGTTTGCAAATCCGATTGTGGCTCGTTCTGTAGTTAACACAATATTTAGTTTAACAAAGGAATCTGTAAAAACTAAGGCGTCGTTGCGTCTGCAAATCTGATTAGATTTCTTACTGTGCGACTTCAATACAGATGTTTGATTTCAATAGAGGTTTAAATAACTAATTTAAAACAGGGAACCCGATCAAAGCACAAAACACTTACAATTTGTTTGGAAATGAAATACTGTTTTAAAAACAGAGATCCCAATTAAACACAAAACACTTAGAGTTAATTTGGAAATGGAAAACTCAGAGCCAAGCCCTCAGATGGCTGGTTTTTACATTTACTTCTACTTCTTTGTTCTCTCCTTTCTCGCTATGGATGGCAGAACCCCACAATGGTGGATTTGGTTCGGTTTTATGCCTTTCCCAAAATCCCCATATGGTTGAGAAACTGTTATTCAGTTTCAAAACGGTTTATTCAACTAGATACTTAACTAATCTTAGTTTAACCATTTTTTTATTCTGCAAATTACAATGGCCGAGTTAGCCCAAATTAACTTAAACAAAGTAAAATGGAATCAAAACTTTTTCTTCTGTCCAGCAAAAGAAATCAACTCCAGCTGTAGCCTTTTAGTTGGATGCTCCTGCATTTTGCTCTTGAGGAAAATTAAATTCATGGCTTTTGTCCATGAGCTCTTCAATAGAGTACCCCCGCTTTGAATTTGGGCAACGTCCAACCAAGAATAATCCTCCAGAGGATGGTCCTTCCATTTGACCAGATACTCTAAATATGCTTTGTTTCATGTCTTGCTGGCCACCTGTGTGTCCAGAATCTGTTCAATTTCCAAACGCTGTGCTAGAGGCATCTGTTTAATCCACAATCTCTCCTTATCCTGGGTGTCTCGTGTTCGTCTCTTCGAACTGACTTCCTCATCAACAACAGTGTATGGGTACAGATCTGCCACATTAATGCCCTATAACGAAAGCCTTACCAATAGCTTCTTGAATGCACCTGCACTCATTTTTCGACCTGGATATCGATAGCCATTCTTATTAGGATTCATAGGCAATGGATACGTCGACATCATTGTAGTACAACAAGCTGACTGCCAACCTCCATTTCTCCATCTGTAAGTTACAATTTCACAGGGATAGATTGGATTTGACACAGAACTTCTACCCATCCTTGTAATTTGTTGACATTATAGAACAACATAACAGTAAAGCTTGATTATTGTGTAACGAATACTATTACAGTTACTGGGAATAAAGACTCTTATGGAAAAAGAGTATTTGAAGCAAATCCCATTACATGACATTCATTTAAGCATTTAAAGCTTTTCTGACTCCACGCTGTGACAGATCAAACCTTTGACGGAGCTGAATTCGGACCCCTGTTGAGGCCAGTTTATGAGGCTGTCTGAAGCCAGTTTTTCCTCTCACTGAGACTGCGATTGAGGCCTATTTTCGAGCTTTGTTTGACTCTTGTATAATCCTATCATCTATGTGTTTGCAATGTGCATTATGCACTTTGAAAATTGACATGCTTATTTATTTATGTGCATCATATTTATCTTTCAACATGCTTAAAATTGTTATATATATATATATATTTTTTCAAATTCTATAGGTCGAATTTTATGCCGAACTTTATCGACAAAATTTTTAGTGCCGAACGTTATTTGAATTTCAACGTCGCCGAACTCGAACACGAACATGAACCTGGTGACTTAGCTCGCGACAACCTTTAGCGCTAACTCCTAAACTTTGTGATTTGCGGTCATTGCTTCCAATATCCACTGTTGGCTTCTGCAAGATTCGATGGTCCGCGCAACTCCTTCTACGAACCACTTCGCATCGCAAACTAATAATCTTAACTTGCGAAAACTCGTAACCGATACCCCTATTTTCTGCGATGTGAAAAAACATTATGGTTGTGACGTGCTTTATCACCATTGATCGGTGTTGGATCTACAGCCCCCATCGAGTTTGCAAATCCGATTGGTTCGTTCTGTAATTAACACAATATTAAGTTTAACAAAGGAATGTGTAAAAACTAAGGCCTCGTTGCGTCTGCAAATCTGATTAGATTTCTTACCGTTTGACTTCAATACAGATGTTCGATTTCAATAGAGGTTTAAATAACTAATTTAAAACAGGGAACCCGATCAAAGCAAAAAACACTTACAATTGTTTGGAAATGAAATACTGTTTTAAAAACAGAGATCCCGATCAAACACAAAACACTTAGAATTAATTTGGAAATGGAAAACTCAGAGCCAAGCCCTCAGATGGCTGGTTTTTACATTTACTTCTACTTCTCTATTCTCTCCTTTCTCGCTATGGATGGCAGAACCCAACAATGGTGGATTTGGTTCCGTTTTATGCCTTTCCCAAAATCCCCATATGGTTGAGAAATTGTCATTCAATTTCAAAATGGTTTATTCAACTAGACACTTAACTAATCTTAGTTTAACCATTCTTTTATTCTGCAAATTACACTGGCTGAGTTAGCCCAAATTAACTTAAACAAAGTAAAATGGAATTCAAAACTTTTTCTTCTGTCCAGTAAAAGAAATCAACTCCAGCTGTAGCGTTTTAGTTGGATGCTCCTGCATTTTGCTCCCGAGGAAAATTAAATTCATGGCTCTTGTCCATGAGCTCTTCAATAGAGTACCCTGCGCTTTGAATTTGGGCAACGTCCAACCAAGAACAATCCTCCAAAGGATGGTCCTTCCGTTTGACCAGATACTCTAAATATGCTTTTGTAATATCCCGGATGGGATATTTTAACTAAAATGCAGAAAAATACTGAATACCACACTTTGCCGAAAAATAAACATTTATTCAACAGAAGATTGCCATGTAAAATAAAAGACAGGAAATGCTGCAATCCAATACCATATAGAACAGAAGAAAAATCTGACTTTTATTATAGATAATAGACGAGTTTACATATAGATGCGGCAAGAAGAGAAACTGAGATAGAAAACAAAACACCAAGATAAAACAACACGAAAACCGGCACGCGGCTATTTGCTTTCTTGCACTCTCCCTCAGAGCAGTGGCTTGAACGCGGGCGAGTGAAGCCCAAGTTGAAGATCTGAATGATCCTCACACCAAACTCTGAAGCTCTGTGAAACTCCTAAGTGAAGTCTCCTCAAAAGTATTGGGTTTCCGTCCAATACTCACAAATCACCCGAGGGTTTCCGTCCTGGGGCTACTGCATGAAGTAGAGAACCACGTCCTCAAACCTCTCATATACAAGCAAATGATCTATTCCAAAGATGTCTCCCAATGGCCTCCTCCCTTTCTTTTATAGATCCCTTGGAGCCTTCTAGAGCATTATTTTATTATTATTTTATTTATGGAGCACTTTCCCCTTTTATTAAAATATTATAAAATATTCCTTTTTAATGCAGAAAAGGGTATATCGGCTACCACGCCTCCTCCGGTCACTGAAATCTCTGTCTAACTGTCCCATCGTGTAGGTCTCCTCGTCCCGGTTCCGATGAGCTATTACACTAAGGTGTTCCATCGCATATTCCTCCCGGAATGCCACCTTGAGCATAATCAGCTGAGTTAAGCCCATAAATAACTCAAAATTCCGAAAGTTATCGGAATGCATCGGAACGAAAGCCAAACTGCTCGGATGATGGAGTATATCAAGCGAATGCCTCCGGACACCATGAAAACTCCTCAAAACTCCTCTGAAAAGCTCCTGAGCCCACTGATAGCACCAATCTGTACCTGTGACCTGTCTGCTCCTAACTCTGGAAGTCCCTCCTAGGCCTGTTATGGATGATACCAAAAATGGGAATATTACAGACCTCCCACCCCAAGATTGCTTGCCCTCAAGCAATCGAAATAGGTGGACCACTCCATTGGCCTGCCGCCTCTCAGACCCAATGCCTGGATCCCATACCAACCTCTGGGTGCTGCCGTGCACCTGTGTCAAACCTCTCAGAACAGACCCCTCAATGCCGGGATCCCAAACTGATCTCTCTCTGTCCCAGTCAACAAACAATCCTCCTGGATCCCATCGCCACCCTGGCCAATCATCGCCCAAGTCCCACGGCTCGGGTTGCACACTGCCTCTGACTATAGCTGATGCCCCATGAAATGAAGTCGGCCAACAAGCATCAATGCTCCCTGGCCCCTGTTGTGCTGTACCTATAACTGTATAAGCCGCTCCACCAACTGCATACCAACTCATCACCTCTCTCCAATCCATCTCCTGGCTCAATCCCATGCTGATCCTGCTCTCCTGAAATCGGGAAGGAGCCCTGAAGTAACGACAATCGGTGCCCTCCTGCCAACTGGAACCTGTAACAACAACTATGTCCAAAGGCCCCTGCTCTGCTATGCTCCCTATGAAGAATACTGTACCACCAAGAGGGTACCAACTCATGATCTCCCGCCAGTCCATCCTGGAAGAAGAATCCGATGTAGCAACAACTGCATATGGAATATACCTAGAGTGTTGCTGCCAGCCCGTAATCGACTCACATTGATCTGCCCTATCTGTCAAAGAAAGCTGCCTGTAGGAAGAAGCCCCTCTCCCTATAATGGGCCAAAGTGGGCAAGATATGCTGCAAGCCCCATCGATGTACTCCTGGAGAGTACTACTCACTGAAAATACTGCAGCTCTGCTGATTGCGGTTACATCTATCGACACCTCATCAATGTGTCGGCCCAAAGATGGATGCTCCAACTTGCCCTCTGATTGTACCATCAGGGAATCTAGTCGTTCCCCAATGCGAACCAACATGGCCGCCGACTTGGCACAAGTCGCTCTCATACCCTCCAGCTCCTGGTCCTGCAACAGAATGGCCTCCCGTACTGACGTGGCCTTCTCTCTCAAAACTCGAAGGTCCGTCCGAAGCCGATGATACCGCTGTCTGCGACCATCGCCCAATACCTCTGTACCTGCTAGTGCCCTAGCTCCCTGCAAAACTATCCCATCGACCTCCAATGTCTCTAGAGGATATGGATCTGCGACTGGTGTCTGCGCATCTGACTGCTCCTCCTCAAAGGCTGACCCCAATGTTAGCTGCATATCTATCATAGGCTCAGTGTGGGTGCCCATCTGGATCTCACCCAAGGAAATGTCATGCCTGATGTCCATAGTATCCTCCTCTGCTGACTCAGGCTCCATCATATGCTGCTCTGGTTGAATCGTCACAAGTGATTCATCACCCAGAGTATCACCTATACAGTCCCCTGACTGCTCACCCTGCACACTAGAACATAGCTCTGGTCTACTGTCATCATCATCTCTGCATGGCTGCTCGCGCTCCCCAGAAGCATCCTCAACTGATCCCATGGACTTCTCCGAAGAAGAGCCCTCACCCTGGCATACGGAGGGAATGTCTACCTGCTCTACCTTTGCCACCTCATCTTCATCTCTCACACATGAGTGATCAGGCCCCCAAGGTTCTTTGCAAATGAAGCAAAGTCCCTTCCTCCTCAGCTCATTTCTGCTGCCTGACCGACGGAACTGGAGCCGCTCCTCCCTGGTCAACTGTCCCCTGAGAAACTCAATGTTCTGCTCAACTAGCCCTTGGGCTAGCTCATAAGCAGCAGGCGAGACCAACCGCTTCCTCCTCCAAATGCTCAGCAACCTAGTCTGCAACTTCCGGCAAATGGTCTCATGGTCTCTCATACATGACGACAAGATGGACTGCATGTGTGCTATGACAGTATCAGGATGATGCTTCCTAATGCTAAAGAAGCATCGGAACATCTGCAAAATCAGGTCATCACACTCAAGATAGAACATGATCTCATAAGTTCGGTCCATAGCCATGGCTTCTAGAACCTTAAACTTCCTCCTAAATGTAGAGCCTGCACAGTTGTCCAAATCCTGAAAGGTTCCTACTATCAATCTGAAAATTCTTCTCATAATATCATCATTGTAGGGAGGGTAGGGTGCTGTTATCCTCAGGATATCACTGAAACAAGAAGCAACTATCAGCTGGACTCTCTCACTTGGATGTTCCAAGAATCTGGCTTGTATTAATGCAAGCATAGACGGCTCCAAAGCCCATTTCAAACACCACTCAGATTGTTGTACCTTTGAGAGACAGGATTCCAGCTCCTTCAACATGGGCAAGTCATCCCCAAATCTTCCACTCTTCAAGTCCATCCCCTGTACATACAGCCAATTTCCCACTTCTTTCTCCCTTTGTATATTCCTCGGATGCTCTTGTTTGAGCAAATTATGTACCTTCTTGGAGAAGGGTCTGCTGTTCTGATTTGTTCTCTGGTTTTCTGCTTTTATTTTCATCCACCTGTTTAGAAATTCCTCCATCGTTCAACCAATGGAAAGACCACTGTTTTTCTGAGTTCAATGCACCTTTCTGAGTTTGCTATATAATTTCCAGTGAAGTGTTTTAGCAAACAGATTTCTTGCACAATGTTGCATGTGCAATTCTGAGTTGTCTCAACTCAGCATTGCACCTCTGAGCTGTTTAATTTCTCAGTTTGTCATAAAGTTTAATGTGGTCATTTTCATCAAACAGTTTAAAAGTCTATTGTTGTAGGTGTACTTCTTATCTCTCATCTCATTTAATATGTACAGTGAGCACAATTGATATTGAAGAATGCAGAAATCTTGGTGCTGCTTGAATGAACATAAAAAAATCTGGACAATTAACTAAGCACAGGGTTATCTAGAGAATAATAGAGAGATGAAACCTGGTACATTAGTTCCCGCAAATATGCCAAGAGTTTCCAATCTTCAAATAGTCGTTGCCACACCTATCAATCCCTCTCTCTGTAGATGTGTCCTCCCTACTGAAATGTCACAACCATAAGAACAAATGCGTGCTCGACCTGTATGCTTTATTCTGTGTATGGGCATGTTTCAAGCTTGTACCAGCTCTCAGATTTGTCCCATGGAGTTTGGGCCCCTCACCAACAATGAACTCAGCAAAGGGAGTGAAGTCTGTAATTCGATCCTTGGAATGGTGCTAGTAAACACAGCTAGAATGGACTGATCTAAATATATATTTTTGTGGCCAGATAAACTACTACAAGTCTGCCCGCACAAATTTACTGTCAGAACATAGAATGGCTGAGCCTCCTCTAGAAATTTCACCCCACACATGAAACATAGATACGCTGTCCATAAATGCAGCCACTGTTATAACCGCGATGTCTGATGGTGCCTTGACTGTAGATTATTAGCGTCGATTTACGCTGTAGGAAAACAACAGCAAGAATGTTATCTTTCAACTCCCCATGCACAGGAAACTAGACGGACTGCATTCCATCTTCTACGCACAGGTCATCGGCCCTCCACCCGTCTTGATACGCTTGATATGGTCCCGTGATCCTCTTCAAAAATCGCCTTGGATCCCACGATCTCCACGTTTCTGCACCAAGTTCTGTCTCTATTGCTCCTCGCACATAAGACACTCTTCCGCTTGTGCAGATCAAGCAACTTTGGATGTCGGCGACACTTTTGAATGTCTGCAGAGATACGAGTCACGTGACTCGATAATGTCGCTGTGGACCTCAATCGAATTCCACACTAATCGTGTATATGGCCCACGATCACCAAATTGCAATTGCTCCTTACGTGTATGTCAACACCACAATCCAATATTACAGTCGCAAACGTGTAACCAGTGCGTCGTTCAACCCGGAACTGACATTCTGCTTTCTCCTCGCAGTGTTCCCTTCGACTATAGCCGCTGCAAGCAATTCAAAGCCGGCTGTGCGTAGCGAAATATCCTTGGCCTTTGAAAACCTTCGACAGCAATTAATTTTCAACCCGCTCGGCCTTCCACGTTGACATCAGAAAATACTGCCCCAAATTCAACTGTGTTTGCTCCCTTCGATTTGAAATGGCGGACCAACCCTTCGAACAAGAAATCGACACCATTACTCGGAAACTCGGAAACTCGGCAAGAAATCGATGGTCAAAGGAAACTCGGCACCATTACGTCCAGAGCTGTGTGCTCTGTTGAAAAACCTTTGACGGAAATATTTTCATGAAATTTGGCTTTGAACAAAAATTAAACCATGGCCAATTTAAATGTTAAAATAATAAGCCACGGCCCACCATTTAAAATTTGACCAAATTAGCTTACGACCCTTTGATGAAAATTTTGAACCAATTTCTCTTTGGCCAACGTTAATTCAAAAACAATCTGTATAATACACAAGTGACAATCTCACGGCCAATCATTGATTCAACAATCTGAAATAGAATTGTTGAACATTTAAATAAGATACGGCCTACAGGAGAAAATCTTCAACAATTTTGATCTTTCTTCAACACTGAAAATAGCTGACAAATAGTTCTTCTGAAACCCCTTTTTTTAAGTTGTTCTACAATAAACCCTTCAATACTCTCTGCAACTAAGGACTGAAACCCGCAGGCTGAGCCAAGACTGTAGCTCTGATACCACTGTAATATCCCGGATGGGATATTTTAACTAAAATGCAGAAAAATACTGAATACCACACTTTGCCGAAAAATAAACATTTATTCAACAGAAGATTTATGTAAAATAAAAGACGAAATGTTTTCAATCCAATACCATATAGAACGAGAAGAATAATCTAAAGCTTTTATTATAGATAATGAACGGGGGTTTACCTGTAGTCCAAGCCCAGAGAGGCTGAGATGAGAAAACAAGCCCACCAAGACACAAACTGGCAGACATGGCCACAAAATGGCAGCTGTTCGCACTCTCCCTCGTGACAGTGCAGAAAGCAAGACAACCCAGACTTCAGTGAAGCCCAAGTTGAAGATATGAATGATCCTCACACCAAACTCTGAAGCTCTGTGAAACTCCTAAGTGAAGTCTCCTCAAAAGTATTGGGTTTCCGTCCAATACTCACAAATCACCCGAGGGTTTCCGTCCTGGGGCTACTGCATGAAGTAGAGAACCACGTCCTCAAACCTCTCATATACAAGCAAATGATCTATTCCAAAGATGTCTCCCAATGGCCTCCTCCCTTTCTTTTATAGATCCCTTGGAGCCTTCTAGAGCATTATTTTATTATTATTTTATTTATGGAGCACTTTCCCCTTTTATTAAAATATTATAAAATATTCCTTTTTAATGCAGAAAAGGGTATATCGGCTACCACGCCTCCTCTGGTCACTGAAATCTCTGTCTAGCTGTCCCATCGTGTAGGTCTTCTCGTCCCGGTTCCGATGAGATATTACACTAAGGTGTTCCATCGCATATTCCTCCCGAAACGCCACCTTGAGCATAATTAGCTGAGTTAAGCCCATAAATAACTCAAAATTCCGAAAGTTATCGGAATGCATCGGAACGAAAGCCAAACTTCTCGGATGATGGAGTATATCAAGCGAATGCCTCCAGACACCATGAAAACTCCTCGAAACTCCTCTGAAAAGCTCCTGAGCCCATTGATAGCACCAATCTGTACCTGTGACCTGTCTGCTCCTAACTCTGGAAGTCCCTCCTAGCCCTGTTATGGATGATACCAAAAATGGGAATATTACAGCTTTGTTTCATGTCTTGCTGGCCACCTGTGTGTCCAGAATCTGTTCAATTTCCAAAGGCTGTGCTAGAGGCATCTGTTTAATCCACAATCTCTCCTCATCTTGGGTGTCCGGTGTTCGTCTCTCGGAACTGTCTTCCTCATCAACAATAGTGTATGGGTACAGATCTGCCACATTAAAAATGGGCGAGATTCCTACACCTGGAGGTAACTGCAACTCGTAAGCATTTGCAGGAAACTTCTGAAGAATTCTACAAGGCCCGATCTTTTTCATCTTCAATTTGTTGTATTTGCCTTTAGGAAACCTCTTCTTGCGCAAATGTGCCAGTACTAGGTCTCCTACTTCGAATTGTACCTCCTGCCTTTTCAAATCTGCTCGTTGTTTATATTTTTGGCTGTTGTCTTGTAACTTCAATTTGACTTGTTCATGTAGATCACTGATTGCTTTCGTAAAATCTTCGCCATCAGCACTCTGATGTTCCAACAGACCCAAATCCCGTAACTCAAATACTCCACGTGGGTGCATTCCATATAGGATTTGGAAAGGACTTTTGCCTGTGCTTTTGTTGGGCTAGTCAATGTAAGCGAACTCCGCTTGTGCAAGCACACGATCCCACTGTTTGGAATTTTCACCAACCAGACTCAATAGATTTCGTAGACTCCTGTTCACAACTTCAGTTTGCCCATCTAACTATGGATGATAAGCGGAACTGAAATTTAGTTTGGTGTCTGAATTCTTCCACAATGTTTGCCAAAAATGGCCTGTGAACACATCCCTGTCTGAGATGATGGACTTCGGCAAGCCATGTAATTGACTATCTTTGTAAAGAACAAGTGTGCTACATGTGTGGCATCACTAGTCTTTCTGCATGGAATGAAATGTGCCATTTTGGTGAAACGATCCACCACCACCATGATGGAATCAAATCCTCGCTGTGTCTTCGACAAACCTAAGACAAAGTCCAAGATGAACGAGTCCCATGGTCTGTTCAGAATGGGTAAAGGTGTATGCAACCCTGCATTCTCGCTGCGTCCCTTTGCATGTTGACACACTTTACACCTGATCACGAATCTCTGTACATCCCTTCGCATTCTCGGCCAATAATAAAAGTGGTTCAGCTGATCCAAAGTCTTATCTATGCCAAAATGTTTGGCCAAACCTCCACCGTGTTTTTCCTGGATTAAGTTCTCCCGCATAGAACATTCCGGAATACACAATTTTCCTCCTTTGAACAACAACCCCTCCTACATGTTATAGTCCAACCATGGACTATTGTCTATCAATAGTGGATTCTGGAAAGCTTCATAAGCTTCCTTAAAATCTGCGTCCACTTCATACAAGTCTTTGAGATGCTCAAATCCCAACACTTGCACTGCGCTTTCTTGTAATATCAGACTTCTTTTGCTTAACGCATCTGCTACCTTGTTGGCCTGATCGCTGATGTGTTTCAAAACAAACGTAAAACTATGCAAGTACTCCACCCACTTCGCGTGTTTATGATTTAGCTTGTGCTGCTGCATAATATATTGTAACGCAGAATTGTTTGAAAACAAGACAAATTCATTAGCCAGAAAATAATGTATCCAATGCTTCAATGCTTGGATGATTGCATTAAACTCTTTGTCATAAGATGTATACTTCTGTCTGCTCTCATTTAACTTATCGCTGAAGTATGCTATGGGCTTATTTTCTTGGCTGAGTTGTGCACCAATGGCTGTCCCATTGGCATCACAACGAACTTGGAAAAGTTTGTTGAAGTTTGGCAATTTTAGGATTGTTTTTTCCGTGATCTTATTTTTCAAAAAATGAAAACTCCTCTCAGCAAATTCTGTCCAATGAAAATGCTGATTTGCCTTTTTAATGGTGTCCAACATAGGTGCACAAATACCATTGAAGTTCTTAATAAACTTCCGATAGAAACTTGCCAATCCACGAAAACTTCTTACCTCAAACAAACTTTTGGGAGATGGCCAGCTAACTATGGATGCAACCTTCTCTGGGTCCATATTCAACTCATTCTTAGAAATTACAAAGCCTAGATCAATCAATTCTTTCTTGAAACAAAACATTTTTTTAAAATTCATTAACAATTTTTTTTCCTGCAATTTTTCTAGCACATACTTGACATGCCGAAAATGTTCTTTCGTCTTTCTGAATATAAGTATATCATCCAGATATACAATCACAAACTTACCAATGAATTCCTTCAACATCTCATTCATCAAACGCTTGAATGTGCTGTGTGCATTGCTCAACCCAAAAGGCATGACCAGCCACCCATACAAGCCTTCGTTGGTCTTGAACGCTGTCTTCCATTCGTCACCTTCTCTAATCTTGATCTGGTGATAGCCGCTTTTCAGATCTATCTTTGAAAAGTATGCTGCTCCACTTAGACAATACATCATATCATCCATCCGAGGTAAAAGAAACCTGTACCTGATAGTGATCTTGTTTATCGCCCGGGAATCAGTGCACATCCGCCATTCACCTCCTTTCTTGGGAGCTAAAACGGTCGGAACAACACAAGGGCTCAAACTCTCCAGAAGCAGTGCTTTATCTAACAATTCCTGTACTTGCTTCCTGATCTCCTCATTGTCTTTCGGACTCATTTGGTAAGTAGCCTTGTTTGGCAAACTGGCTCTTGGAATAAAATCAATATGGTGCCTAATGCTCTGCTTTGGTGGTAATTTATCTAGTAGATCATCCACCACAATATCAGTAAACTCTTGCAACATGTTCTGTATTTCCATAGGCAAATCAGTGATTTTCGTATGCATCAATAATGCTCTTGGTCTCCGCACCACTGCATAATTCACCTCATTCTCCTCAATCTGTCGCAGAAACTCCTTTTTGTCTATCAGTAGTGTTGTGGAGGTAAATCCCCTCTACGGACAGAGGCGATCCCTACTAGCCCAGATCGGGTCTAGCAACAATCGTTCACGCTATAGTGCAGGTTCCTAATTGCAAATAAACCAACTAGCGATGAAGGATTATTTGGAATCCAACGCTGTTGCTCGTAGAGAAAGTGGCGCTCCTGTTCCTTAGCTCTGGCAGATCACGATCCTCACGATCTCCGTGATCAGACACCTGCGCACGCAAGAAACAAAACAAACGCTAGCGTAAAATCCAGTATATGCAACTATATGTCAGTCAGAGAAGACATAACTCATCATCATAATCAACAACAAGAGTGGAACCATAACCAATAGTTGATTATCATTAATCAATCAAAGAAGAATACAACCATAGCCCTGACGCTGAATTCTCCTTCGGAGGGTCGCCAGCGGAACATGTCTCAAAAAACCCTGTCGGGGATGGGACAAACCTCTCTCTTCGGATGTCTCGACAATAATCTCCTTGCTTGGATTTGGCCTTAAGGGAATGAATCAAGGCTCTTGCATCATAAGGCTCTGATGGCTCTTGGGAACTTGGAGACTAGCTTGCAAAGGGAATGAGCACGCTTTTATAGATTGAGGAAGGGGAGTTGGGATCCCTATAATCATGGGATTGGGCCTATCCTCAAGGAAGCTTCCATGAGAGGTGGCAAACCACTTCCTCTACATGGAGTTCCGGAGCCAAACCACCCAACTCGAATTAGATACCAGTTTATGAATTGGTTAGGACAAAACTTCCACCATTTATTTTTAAAAAACACTCCTTAAAATGGCTGGCGCGAGTGAGACTCTGAGACAGAGCGCCAATTGGCGCGCCCTATTTGAAGGATTTCCCCCATTGGCGCGGGTAATGAACTTGCTGCCCGCGCCAATGCAAAAAGGGGTGTTTTTAGGGTTTTTCACAAGGAGTTGTCTTCAGGGCAATGAGAGTACATGTTTAGGGGAATGCCATGAAAGTGTTTTCAAGTTATGTCACTGCTCACAGGGCACGAAATGAGCCCTCTAATTGTGCGGGATGGGGAATTGCAGGGACGGTGACAAATTGCTGTGTAACAGATGCCCCCTAAAGCATGAGGCCCGAGAGAGAGAGAGGGGTGAAATGCTTTATGAGAACGTGTCCAACTGAGAACACCGTCGTCGGAAAACCTGCGTAGAGAAGTACAACTGATATCTCAAATACATGATATATACATGGTATGGGCGCAACCATCCATAACAGAGTATGTAATAATCCAGATCTGAGGCATGGACGCAACCATCTAGTGAGGATCGATAAATAAACTCAGGTATGGTCGCAACCATCCAATCAGTGAGTCATGTAACTAATCATAATAATCCACAAAGTCACAGCCTGGATCATAACAGACAGGAATCCAGGGTCTTGCGCTCCATCTCGACCCGAACAAAGTACAAGTTCAAGCATGCGAATATATGCGCTGAAGTCGAACATGCAAGAACATCGTCCGATTACCAGCCAATGATGAAAGCTGTTAACAGACGCAAGAGGTACCACCATTAATGCCAATGGTCCTCAAGGTACTACAGGTACAATCTACGGCATGTGAATAATGAGCTGACGTCGAACACTCGTAGAATCATCTGATCGGAGGCCAATGATGAAAACCTCACGTCGAATGCGAATAACCTACCATGAAGGCATGCAGGTTCCAAGGTACCAGAAGGGAGTCTCTAGATCAGCTTCCTGGATAATGGGCTGAAGTCGACAGGAAGTGACCTTGATCGAAGGTGGGCCATAGTGTTTCCCACATCATCGACGCGAGATAGAGGAACATAATGTCTTTGTGAATCAGGATCAGATGAGAATCAGAGGAAGGTTGGTACTTGTAGAGGTCAACTTCTCTTGAACATATGGCAGCACGACAGTGAGTTTGGCAGTATTTGACATCAACGGATCAGAGGTCATGGAGATGAGGCAAAGAGCAGATGAGAGGTCAAAAAGGATTACCCAAACCCATGGAGGCAAGTGAACAAACAAGATGAGATACCCCCAACCCGACACGAATGCAGACAAGTGCCATGTTCAAGAGTGACATACTGCCGACACGATAATGATGTTGGTTCCATTTTCCCCACCATTTTTGGCGAGTACCTCTTTATTTTTACACAAGCTTGAAGAGGATACCATATGCTTGCTGTATAAGTCCATCCTAGTACATTTGACGAGCCCCAGGTAGGAGGAACTCGAATATCGTCATTTCGACTGAATCCGATGTCATCAGGGTTTAACGAGTCTGACAAAGGGAGAACTCGGCGTCTTTTCTTGTTTAGAGAGTTTGAAAAGACAGCGGAAAAGTAAACTCCAACGGTCTCTTTTCGTAAATAGTTCCTTAGATTCGAAAAGGTAGAAAACTATGTCTGAGAAAATCTCCTAGTCGCAATAGGCTAGGGTATTCCTTTTTCGTAAATAATCTATCCCAGCTCGAAAAATGGGTAAACGTATACTGGGTAGATTTCGTTTGGTGGCCACTTTAAAGAGATCGAAACGACAAGGGCCTCGGCAATCTTTTCATGTTTAGAGAGTCAGAAAAGAGCTGAAAGATGACTCCAAAATGACTTTTTTGTGTATTTACTGAGTCCGAAAAAATATAAAATACAACTCGTGTCACCGTTTAAGTCGCATAAAGACCTGTTGCTGCACATAAAGACAAGTGTAAAATCCATTTTCAACAAAATGTATTAAAATATTAATAAAAAATGACTTTTAAAACCTATTTAGATTTCAAAAAGTTATAAATAAGTCTCAAATGGTAAAAACAAAATTAATTTTATTATTTACCTCATTGGAGAGCAACAGTGGTCCATTTGTGTGCAAACTTCTGACGGCGACTGCGGTTGATCCGGGCTACCATTCAGTTCTGCGTTTGTTCCAGGTAATAGGCGCTTCCCTAAGCTCCATTCCAATCCATTTTTTTTATGTTTTTATTATGTATTAGACTTCTGGGCGAACCATTTTGAATTTTTAGGGCTTGCTCCATTGGCGCGGGTATCGGGCACGAACCCGTGCCAATGGACATTTCTTTACAAAGAGGTCGCGCCAACTGGTGCGACTGTTAGGAAAACAGTCGCGCCAATGGCGCAACGCAATTTTCTCCTCAAAATTCTGAAGATGTGAGCTATCTATGTGGATTTTCAACTGTACCAGAGATCTAACAATGTATTTTTCATTGTGTTGATGCAGATATAAAGGCAAAAATGGTTATTGAATGGAAGGAAAGGGAACATGGAGAGGAAGACGAAATGGCCATGGAGAATGAGGTATGTATGACCGCACTCAAGAACTGTGGTCTGAAAAAATTCTTCCTCACGCCCTGCTTACGAGCTTAGCGAGAGTTACTACAATACTTGGTCAGTATATGGGACGAAAATGAAGTATTCAAACTTCGGGACCAAGTGTTGGAACTGGAGGTTTCCGACGTATATTTCATAACCGGACTGTCGCGCAGAGGTCCGGTGCCCATCTTGACAGGCAGTAGACCATCTGGTGAAAAGATGGAGCAGGTAATGGCGAGGGTGTGCCCAAGGGCACGGACCGGATCAAGAAGCGGGAAGGTGGACATCCACACTATCGAGGATCTAGCACTGAGAGTAGTGCTACACACCATCACACGAGCTGCGGGATTGCAAGCTCCACACGAGGCCACCAAGGCCCAACTCCTGCTAGCCGCTGAGTGTATGAGTCCAACACTGTTTGATTGGGCTACTGCAGTGACAACAAACATAAAGAGGCAGCTTACAAAGTGCAAGCAAGCCAAATTGAAACAGTTTGGCTACGGTTCCATTTTGGTATCGTTCATCCTGGAACGACTACCTATCTTCCAGGGCCAAGGGGCCATAATTGCTAAGCCGATACCACGAGAGCCGAGGATGGCTCGCTGGGCAGCACTCATGCCCAGGTTAGGAGGAGGCCAACAGATGTCCTGGAGGCCAGAGTTTTTTGGATGGTTATGGCGTCAGTTGATCGTGGTCGAGGATTGGCCCTATGCCGGGACCGATTTCATTGGAGACCCAGATCTCCCACTTCCGGAGGGGGATGACTGGGACGAGGAATTGGGTATGACCTCTCTTTTTGATTTTTATGTTTTATGATTTTTTTTGGTAATACATGTCCATTCTAACAACAGTTTATACGTATGCAGATGTCGGCCCAGAGAGACCTGCCGGTATGTCTCCAATTTCACGGAGAAATCAGCGCGCCGCTGACCCTCAAGCGGAGGGTGCCGAGGGAGGAGAATTGATCCAGAACCTCGAGGAGATCGCCCGGGGGATTCCAGACTATGCCCGGCTGGTAGATGTCCCGATGGCGTATCAGAGACACACGGTGGGAGTGCCTAGTTGCCTCCACTGACTTTTGAGACGCTTAATGCGTGCGGTAGCATGTTACCATGAGTACCATGTGGATTAGACACCTAGGGCTTCTTTCATGCACATTTTTTGAGAGACATGTCGTCTCCGGCTGTATTAAGACGAACATATATATTTTTTGATTTTATGTGATGCACACTATGTAAACATTTCGACATATATATACATATCTATTTCTGGATGGATCTTTCTACATGTGATGATGTTTTTATTTATAAATTGCGCAAATGTCTATCTAAAACCAAATTAGCTACTGCGTCTGTTAATGTATTCATATGTCTGGGTATGTGTTGATATGTAATATAGTCAAAATTTCTCTCCGGCAGACGAATACGCAAATACAGGTGTAAAATGGATGGATTTCTTACTGAATAATGCCCATTAAGTTGTAATACTACAAGTTGCGAGTCTAGATACACAAGTAATTCACGAATGCCGAGGTCCACAGCCTCGGTTAATAATTCCAATACAGCACTATATTCCACGATATTATTTGTAGCAGGACTCAGACACACGCCTTGCAGGTCAACCAACTCACTAGCAGGATCATAGATTACCCAGGCTGCCGAAGACAGATTCCTGATACTGCGAGAGGCACCATCCACGAAACCCACAAACAGAGTAATAGACATCTGCACAATCAGGAAGACCCGATCAACAGAAATATGCTTACATGCACACCACACTACACATGCACACAAATGAATATACACACCTATGTACACACACCACACCAAAAATGACTTCAAGCGTAGTATTTCTTAAGGTACAGCCCATCCCTAGGCTGCGCCAACGGAACTCCTTCATAATCAATGAGTTCATAAGCCCCATTCTTCAATACTCGTTTTACTATGTAGGGCCCATGCCACATGGGTTGGAGCTTTCTTGCCCCGAGTTTGTCGTGTGCTTGGTCGTATATGAAGACAAGGTCCCCTTCGACAAAGGAACGTGGAGAGACTGATTGATCAAAGTGCGCTTTGACCTGCTTTTTTTGTGCCTCAATAACGAAGGCAGCCAAGCGGCGGGTTTCATCCAACCGTTCCAAATACAAGAGACGTTCTTCTTCAGGAGAAGTGTCGGGTAAAAGTTCCACAACCAACTTTAAGGAAGAAATTTTGCACTCAACCGGAAGAGTTGCTTCTAGACCATACACCAATTGGAATAGTGTGAATCTGGTCGCACTCTTTGCTGATGTCCGGTATGCCCATAGAGCTGAGAACAGTTGGAGATGCCAATTGGATTTATGAATACCAACTGTCCGTTGAAGCATTGTGACCAAAACCTTGTTCACAGCCTCAACCTGGCCATTTGCCTGGGGGTAATATGGCGTTGAGCTATCGTGTCGTAAACCCAATCTTGATGTTAGCTCGACCATCATGTAATCTCGAAAGTGAGTACCATGATCGGTAACAATGGCCTGAGGGACCCCGAAACGTGCAATGATATGGTTGAAGATAAATTGGGCAGCTGTCTTACCATCGACGGCTAGTGTAGGCATCGCTTCGGCCCACTTAGTAAAGTAGTCGACATCGACGATTATATATGCATGCCCCCCGGCCGAATGAGGGTTACACGTCATGAAATCTATGCCCCATTTTGCGAAAGGGCTGACGGTAATGACAGGATGTAGAGGGAGGGGTGGCGCGCACATCTTGCGCTGAAAAACCTGGCACGCGTGACATTTGCGGACTGCAACAATACAGTCTTTGAAGATTGACGGCCAGAAGTAACCCGCACGCAGAATCTTCTGGGCGGTGGCATATCCAGACATGTGACCGCCATAGGCGCCACTGTGACAGTCATTTAAGACTCTTTCGGCCTCTTCCAAAGTCAAGCACCGACGGAGCACCAAATCTACTCCAACCCGGTATAATGTATCTCCTACAATACGGTAGGGTTGAGACTGGTGCCGAATCCGACGTCGGGCATCTTTGGTCAACTCAGAGCGGAAGGTTTACGTCTGAAGATACACAATAATATCGCCATACCATGAGTCACAAGTGCTGATAAGGAAGATGGTTTCATCTGGAATATGTTCTTCGGAATGAGATGGGGGGGAGTCTGTCGGGAGGGAGCAAATAAGATCCGCGAAAACTAGTGATTTGGTCGACTTAGCAGTAGTAAACTCTAGGTCGAACTCCTGAAGGATAACGATCCATTTGGAGTATTTTCCCCCCAGTAATTGTCGAGAAAGAATATATGTCATGGGGTTGCAATCCGAAACCACGGTTGTTGTACGCCGCAAGATGTAGTGGTGAAAACGCTGCATAGCTTGTACGGCTGCTAATGCCAGCTTCTCGACATGAGCGTAGCGTGTCTCTGTGTCAAGAAGGTTTCGTGATAGATAGTAAACAACGTGTTCGTTGCCATTATCGTCATCCTGCACCAGAACCATAGGTATGGTGCTAAAGGCGGCGACCAAATATAGAGTGAAATCACGGTGATAGTTTGGAGGCCAAAGCAACGGAGCATTAACAAGTAATGTCTTCAGCTTCTCAAAATATTGTTGAGCAATGTCGTCCCAATGAAAGGGAACGTTCTGCTTTAAAAGACGCGTGAATCCTTTGGCCACTTCCGCGTAGTTCGGTATAAAGCGTCGTAGGAAATTAGCTTTTCCCTGCAGACTCTGCAATTGATATAACGAAGATGGTGATGAGAGATTGACAATGGCCTCGACCTTTAGGGGATCGAGGCGAATCCTGTCCTTGGAGACTATGAACCCCAAAAGACGGCCATAATCCACGCAGAAGACACATTTATGAGGATTGAGCCGGATATTATAGCGTCGACAGCGAAGAAAAATCTGGTGGAGGTGTTCTGGGTGGTCCTCTCACCGAGCTGAGTGAGCTGGCAAATCGTCCAGATAAGGCTGAACGATATGGCATATGTCATGGAATGCGTAAGACATAGCACGCTGGAAAGTAGCTCCAGCGGTCTTCAAGCCGAACGGGAGCTTTTTATAGGCAAAGGTACCCCACGGATAGATGAACGTAGTCTTGTGTTGATCGGCAGGTAAAATATTTATCTGATTATACCTGGAAAAGCCGTCCATCAGGGAATAGATCTCACTCCCAGCACATTCGTCAATGATTTGATCTATGAAAGGAGTGGGGTAATTGTCCTTTGGACAGGCTCGATTAATATCTCGGTAATGAACACAAACTCTGATAGTACCCTGTTTCTTATCTACAGGGACAATGTTGGAGACCCATTCTGTGAGGGGAATCGGGTAAATGAAGTCCGCGTTCAGAATTTTTTCAACTTCTGCTTTAATGGCAGCGGCTTTGTGAGGATGCATCGGGCATAGGCGTTGGCGCACTGGTTTCGCACCAGGATAGGTAGGAATCTCGTGCACTACTATGCTGGGATCAATCCCGGGCATTTCCTCATAGGACCAGGCGAACACGTCTCTGAATTCTCGAAAAAGATCAGTATAAAATTGTATCTCATCAGGAGAACAAGTCACTCCCACGTGTATGTTCTCGATTATCCTCGGTTTAACGGAGATGTCGATTGGAATGGTTTGAGTAATGTTGCTCAGGTTTCCTTCTGAAAGCACCTCATGTGTCAATATGGGTGTCTGGAGAGGTGGAGTGGGAACCTGAGATGAAAAACGCTATAGACAATCTGACATTGCCCCCAAGCTAGGCATGAATGAGGAACGATGATGTCCATCGCTCCAAGGTAGCTCCTCAAGAGACATTGTTTCAACAATGGCTTCATCAGAAGGGAAAATCTCTTTAAGAGGATCAGGCGAGTCAGCCTCGCCGAGCCAGGGGGATTGAGAATAGATGTCTAAAGCCATGCTCGAAGGAGCATGTTGAGGAGGGGGAGAATCAGATGCGGCGATGATTTCACAGTAGTTAATCTCTACCGAAGTTAAGGGCATCGATTCTCCAATCTCAGCCACTTGCTTAGGCGTAGGGATGAGCCATGGGTTGTCAGACCTATAGATCATATTAACTTGAGCGGTGTGCGGTGGTGGTGCAGGAAAAATACCCATGAGGACGGGGTCCTTAAAGAGATCGGGTCCTACACTGTCAGGGGGATTTGGGATTTGATCCACGTATAGAACGTTGTTCTCGGAGGTGGAGGTGAAGAAAGACAACTAATCCACAGTTACGATTTTGCCCTCGTGAGGGAACTTAAGAAGTCGAAAGAGGGTGGACGGCATGCACAACATGGCGTGAGTCCAACTGCGGCCGAGAAGTATATTGTAGTTAAGCTTGGCGTCAACTACTTCTACTTCTACGTTGACTGTCTTCCCTTGTAAAGTAATCGCTAGACTCTCAAGAACACCCAAGGGTTTTGATTTCCAACCATCAAATGCCTCTAGGGCATTAGGAGATGATGAAAGGGCCGGAGAGCCAATGGCCTTCCAGCAAGCGGACGACACGACACAGGTAGAAGCACCTTCATCCACAACGGCCCTATGGATGTTAAGACCATTGATCCCGACTTGAATAATAAGAGCGATTTGATGTGGAAGTTGGGGGGTAAAGTTCTCTAAGTCGAAGGTGAGAAGATTAGAATCAGTGGGATCGATCCCACCGATTGCAGACAACAAAGCTTTCCGTTGTGATGGGCAACTTTGAAGAACTTCCAATGCAGACATAGCCGAAGGCGCCTGTGCCAGATCCTCAACAATACTGTAGTGCTGAGCGGCACGGGCGTTTGGATTGTAGGAAGACCTTCGTAGAACACCTTTGGAAGGTGGCCTTACAACGAGTTCAGCAGTGGGCTTCTCAATTTCCAACGAACCGGAGACAGGTGGAGGAGGTGGACCGTCCACAACTGCCTTCCCAGGTGCCTGACGCGATTCGTTGTAATCCTTTGAACGCGTAGCAATAGAGATAGGTGCAACACTATTCATCATAAAGACTTGAGACCCAAATGGTGCAGATGGTGAAGGCTGTTCAACCATCTGGGTCTACTGAGACGGGAACGGTTCTTTAAGAACAACCGGAGTCCCTTTGGAGCCTTTGAGAAGTTGACTAACTTCAGATCGTCGTGGACAATCTTTTGTATAATGATCTCCTTCACAAATGAGGCAGGGGTACTTCGGTTTACGTTGGGAATCGTCCTTGGTACGAGGTTTGGACTCTGGCTTTGGGGCGTCAGTTTTAGATTTTCCTTTGCCCTTCTTTTTCCCTTTGGAGGCTTTTTCCGTAGGATTAGCTTGAACGGCGTTAACCTCCGCAGTTTTTCCAGAATCGAGAGGGGCGGGAGGAGCAGAATTATTGGATGAGTTGGACTTCTGCTTCCCATTCGAAGATTTCTTCGAATTCTGAGACACGGAACCAATAACACCATCCACCGCCAGGGTAGGTGGAGCTTTAGAGGTTCCGGACCGTAGAGCATCAGGCAAAATATCATAAAGCGTGCCAGACTGAGAGTATACCAGATCTAGATATTGGGCACGCGCTATGGCTTGTTCTTCAGTCACACATGCTCCCATAGCAATATCTTGGGCGATTTTGTTAACGAAGGAGGTGGTGAACCAATGAGTTAGTATCTGATCAGGTATATGGAACTTGATCAGTCTACGACGACGTCGCCACTCATGAATGTGATCAGAAATGTGGGTGGCTTTGCCCTGCTTCAAAGAAGTCAGGAGGTGCGTCCCGGCTTCGTAGCGAACCGGTAACTGAAAGTGAGTTAGAAAAGCCATGGCTAACGTATTGAAATATTGAAATATGCCACGAGATAATTCAATATACCACTTAGCAGTAGCACCAGTCAAAGTGCGCTGGAAGAGGCGTAGACGAATTGAATCATCTACCCAAGAGTTGGACGAACACCAAAGATGGTAAGTCATCACATGAGCTTGGGGGTCCTCCCTAGCTTTACCCTCAAACTTGGGGCAATCACCGGGTACTTTGGTAGGAATCGGAGGCCAATAAGGATTGTGCAAAATCAGATCATTGGTTAATTTCGAAATATTCGGTAATTCCAAGGTAGCCAAGAACGGCAATGGCGGATTGGACGACATGCCTAGCCCTTGATAAGGACTAGTCCCTGTACTCCACGTTGGTTGAGAATATCCTTGCCCCCAGGGGTTTTGTCCAGTAGGATTCTGACTGTAGGGGGTATAGGGTGTATAACCAGCCTGATTTGGTTGCTGGTAACCAGCGTACGGGGCTTGATAACCAGAGTATGGACCCTGGTTGTAAGTCGGCCCTGTGTGAGCAGCATTTGGATTTGGCTGCTGAGTATCGGTGTAGCCGGGTTGTTGAGAGTAATAGTTAGAACCTTGGGGCTGGCTGTAATTCGGTCGGTATTGACCATGAGAATAGTAACCGCCTTAAGGTCGAGTGGGTTGCTGATAGGTGGGGCCCTGCTGAGCCTAATAATTAGGGTGCAGCGGTTGATTTGGCTGCGGCATTGAATAAGTCGGCTGTTGGGCAGGGTTGACAGGATGTGCAGGCTGGCCTGGCTGAACAGGCAGACCTGGCTGAGCGAGTTGCCCTGGTTGAACAGGTTGACCCGGATAAACAGGTTGTGCCGGTTGTACAGGTTGACCTGGTGGAGGGACACCAGGTTGTGCCGGATTAGCCGGTTGGCCTGGTGGCGGGATACCAGGTTGTGCCGGATTGGCCGGTTGGCCTGGTGGTCGCTGATAATCGTTTTGACCCGCAACAGGACCATAAGATGGTCCTGGCTGATGTGCAACATTGGGACCAAGAGGATATTGCGGTTGCATGGGTTGAGAAGGCTGGACTTGCCCCCCAAGACCGTATACCGGCCCGGGTTGGTACCCCGGTTGACCTGTGAGTCCTTGAGGTTGCCCAGGTGGGACTCCAGGGAGAGGTTGCACGAGTTGATCGGAAGGGTTGTAATACTGTCCTTGTGGACCGTATAATGGCCCTTGCTGGCCTGGAGGGTAGCCCTGTACAGGCTGTCCCTGCGGGTCATAAGGATAGCTAGGCTGGCCCGAAGGTTGACCTTGAAAAGGTTGTCCTTGCAGGTTAAATGGCTGTTCAGCTTGGTTATATGGTAAACCTTGAGCATGAAGTTGAGCCTCAGGAGCAGGTAAACGTAAAGGGTTCCCATGCTCATCGTACTGATATGGAAAGACGTACACGGGTGTACCATCCTGTACATAATGCGAAAAATACGAGTGGTTGGGATCTTGAGAGGACTGTCCGACCTCGGGGTTCGACTATTGCAGAGACAATCGATACTCCTCCGGAGAGATGTTCTCCGGCATAGCAGATGCTATGTAAATGTCTTCGGGGAGCGATGTGGTCCTTACGGACTGAGTGGTGACAGCGGGTGTAGATGCGGCCACACAGACAGTGGGCATGGAGGGTACAGAAGTGACCTGAGGGGATGACGTAATGGGTGTCTTAGGAGACATCCCCAAAGAAGGAACAACCGGCCTCGCAGAAGGAGCTGATACCCCCATAGAGGCAGTGACGACAATAATCTGACCCAAGGATCTATACCCCGCGGGTAATGAGGGACCGGGTGATGACATCACAGATGGTTCAGGGTTGTCTCCTTGAAATAATCTCCGAGGAAATAACTGGTAATCTTCACCGGATGTGGGGATTTCCTCGCTGGATTCACTCATGTTTGAGCCTGCCGCTAGATCTCGTAATAAACGGCGAGGACTAGGAGGAATAATAGCAGCGATAAAAGGCGAACCCGATGTAAGAGAAGGGAAGTGCTCTCCTACTCCCAATCCGAACCAAGGGTCGGAAAAGGGCCAATGGAACTCAACTGGTCCTCCAAAGCGCTGCTCAGAGAGAACCGGTTCCCCGTTGGGAAACTCGGAAACGATGGGTTGCTGTGGTTCAGCAGAGGATTGAGAAACCTCTGATGAATCGTCCGTATATGGATTACCAGTAGACGAAACAGAAGGTTCCGCCACTGTGGTAGTAACGACAAGAGAAAAATATCAAACACACACACGGGCTGAAAAAGAGTCAAGGCACACAATCAAACGGCCAACAAGAAAAATCTAACACGGCGTGTGATCGCAAGTGATTTATTTTACCACATTGAAAATTAGAAACTTCGCCGTTTCATGTTTTAAAAGTCGAGAAACGAATGAAAGGTGACTCTATCTCTTTCAGTTTTGAAGCAAGCGTGAAAGGACAAGCGCTTGGTGATCCTTTCAAATTTAAAGAGTCAAAAAAGATCAAATGACTACTCAGGAATACTAGGCAAAGGGTGTACCAAATAACCATGAACTGCAATATACACCTTGGTTTCAAAATGAAAGAGAAATCAACCAAGGATTTTTCGTACGTGCAGGCAATCTCCCCGAATGCTGTGTTCGGTGTATCACGGGTATAGGGCGGCAGACTCGGATTCCTATGGATAAATGATAGAAACCTAGTGGGGTCTCCCTTTATATACTCGACGGTACGGGGAGCACAAGTCAGTACTAGTGTTGTCTAAAGCCAAGAGGCGAACAACAGCTACTAGGTTTTAAGACACCGGAACACGTCTCTAGCCTAGACCTCTAAATGTGTTTCGTTAGATTTCAATGTTGCCTTAGTGTAAATTGAGTAAATTTTAATGTTTATCTTCAATTATGTTTAAGTTTTCAGGCCCTATCGAGTGTGATGTCTCAAAATCTCCTAAATGCACACTATATGCCATAGTGTATCATTCTATTCGATGAAAGCTAATTACAAGAGAGTTAAGAGCTTTTCACAGAAACAAAATGATCAGAAAACAACCAACAAAGTCTCTAATGCAGCTAATGTAAACCAAAAAATTTTCTCTCAAAGTCACTAATCACTAATAAGACCGAAAAGATTTTAATTTGCACTAACTAATCAAAAGAAAAAGAGATTTTTTGTATTTTCAATGTATAATAACAAAGTGCACTAAACAAAATGAAAACTAATGAAAAGAGCAATTTGAGAAGTGACGAGGAAAGAGAAAAACACACCAATTTCACTCAATGCAAACACACAATCAGAACTCCAAATTGACAAAACAGTCCCTCAAAACCAAGAGAATCCCAAAGACCCAAATGGACCATGTAATCTAGGCCCAAAGTGAGACAAAGTGAAATTCGAATGAAGAAGAAATCAATCACTCAAACAACGCAATGAAACGATAGACAACCACCAAACGAATGTAAAGAAGCAATCACAAGGTCGACTGAACCGATAAAAACCAAAAACCCCCAAGGGAGGCTCGACACGCAAGAGCACCTAGATGCCCTAGGGCTAGAATGTGAAATCGATGGAAACGGGCAAACAACCAAAGGACGAAGGTCACAACCAGTCAAACAAGGCTCCAAAACACTCAAGCAGTTGAAAAAACAAAACCAAACACACTGATCAAGCTCAGGAAGGTCAAAACAGAGCAAACCCTAGTACCTCACAGGATTGGCGCGATTGTGAGGCTGAAACTAGCGCCAGAAACGAATTGGCGTGGGTAATACACTAGCAACCTGCGCCAATGGGTGTGACTGTCAGGCTGTAAAGCGCGCCAGTCGAGTTTGCTAAGGAAAAAATAAAAAATAGACAATCCAACAAGCAGACCAGTGATTATCAAGCTAACCAAAAGCCAAAATCACAAAAAGAGCAAGCCAAAAAGAGCCGAACAAGCAAGCCGAATCGAGAAACAACCGAAAATACAAGACAATACTCCAAGTGTTCAGCTTACAAACTAAACCGAAGATTGACTGAAGCAGCTTTGATCTACTTCGCTAATGCAAAGCAATAGCGTTTCGAAGGCTATCTGGCTAACTTCAGGCTCCGTCTATAGCTTATAAAACAAACAACAACAAGCTAACATCTCCCCAGTGGAGTCGCCAAATTGTTGTGGAGGTAAATCCCCTCTGTGGACAGAGGCGATCCCTACTAGCCCAGAGCGGGTCTAGCAACAATCGTTCACGCTATAGTGCAGGTTCCTAATTGCAAATAAACCAACTAGCGATGAAGGCTTACCTGGAATCCAACGCTGTCGCTCATAGAGAAAGTGGCGCTCCCGTTCCTTAGCTCTGACAGATCACAATCCTCACGATCTCCGTGATCGGACACCTGCACACGCAAGAAACAAAACAAATGCAAGCGTAAAATCCAGTATATGCAACTATATGTCAGTTAGAGAAGACATAACTCATCATCATAATCAACAAGAAGAGTGGTACCATAACCAATAGTCGCTTATCATTAATCAATTAAAGAAGAATACAACCATAGCCCTGACGCTGAATTCTCCTTCGGGGGGTCGCCAACAAAACACGTCCCGAAAAAGCCTGTCGGGGATGGGACAAACCTCTCTCTTCGGATGTCTCGACAATAATCTTCTTGCTTGGATTTGGCCTTAAGGGAATGAATCAAGGCTCTTGCAGCATAAGGCTCTGATGGCTCTTGGGAACTTGGACACTAGCTTGCAAAGGGAATGAGCAAGCTTTTATAGATGGAGGAAAGGGAGTTGGGATCCCTATAATCATGTGATTGGCCCTATCCTCAAGGAAGCTTCCATGAGAGGTGGCAAACCACTTCCTCTACATGGAGATCCGGAGCCAAACTACCCAACTCGAATTAGATACCAGTTTATGAATTGGTTAGGACGAAACTTCCGCCATTTATTTTTAAAAAACACTCCTTAAAATGGTTGGCGTGAGTGCGACTATGAGACAGAGCGCCAATTGGCACGCCCTATTTGAAGGATTTCCCCCATTGGCGCGGGTAATGAACTTGCTGCTCGCGCCAATGCAAAAAGGGGTGTTTTTAGGGTTTTTCACAAGGAGTTGTCTTCAGGGCAATGAGAGTACATGTTTAGGGGAATGCCATGAAAGTGTTTTCAAGTTATGTCACTGCTCACAGGTCACGAAATGAGCCCTCCAATTGTGTGGGATGGGGAATTGCAGGGATGGTGACAAATTGCTGTGTAACAAGTAGTGTTTTAGTAACACTAGTTTCTGTAGTCTCTTCTTCTTTCATGGGAACTAGCGTATGCTCTATCCCATCCTTTACAAATCTGTAACATTTCTTTTCCCCATTATGGACGACCTTTCTGTCATATTGCCATGGTCTGCCCAACAGAATATGGCACACATCCATAGGCATGATATCGCAAGTCACCTTGTCCTTGTACATGCCAATTTTAAACTCCACCTTGCACTGCTCATCAACCAGTAGTTGGTGTCCCTTCTGCAACCAAGACACCTTATAGGGAGTCGGGGGCTTCGACTTCTTCAAACCCAATTTTTCTACCATCTCATTGGCTACTAGGTTATAAATGCTTCCACTATCTATAATCAATTTGCAACATTTTCCATGCGACTTACACAGTCCAGAACAATTCTTTCCTCTTTGTCAGGTCAACCACCTCCTTAGCTAGTTTTAGTAAAACCTTGTTCAATACCAAGGCCTCTCTTGTTTCAGGCACATTCTCCACCTCTTGTGGCGTTGCCTCTGCGTCATAAGGTTGAGCAACATATGCTCCCCTTTGTCCAACTAGTTCATTTTCAGGGCATTCAAAAGACTCGTGTCCCCATTTATGACACTTGTAACTCTGGTAGGCATTTCATCTGCCTCTGCCATTACCTCTTCCTCGTTGATATGGCCTTCCACCTCTGGTGTTACCTTGCTTCTCAGTTTGTCCCAAAGTCTTCGAATCACTGCCCTCTTGATTATTGTTGGCAGTGCTACCTCTGCCAAAGGACTGTCCTCTTCCTCTACTGGAACCACGTCATTTTCTTGCATTCTGCTTCCTGGTAATCTTTTCTTCCACCTTCAACACATTGGTATGCCTCCTCTATAGTTTTTGGGGAAAGAGTACTGATCTCATCCAGGATTTCTATTCGTAGACCATTCACAAATATTGTTGTCTTCTTAGGGGTATCTTCAACATACCCAGCCCTCAAGTTCAATTTATAGAACTCTTCTATGTATTCCTTTATAGTCATTGTTCTTTGTTTCAGACTCTGCACTTGTCTGTAAAGGGCAATTTGGTAATATTTAGGCAGGAACTTGCTTTTCATATTTGCAATCATCCTGTCCCAACTCCTGATCAAAGACTTGTTCAGTCTTCTCCTTTCCGCCTGCACCTTATCCCACCACTGTGTGGCGTGTCCTTTCGACTTAGTGACAACAAACTTGATTTTTCTATCCTCACTAATTTCTTCATACTCGAAGTATATATCTAACTCACTTATCCAGTTCAACAATGTTTATGTGGATAAATTTCCATGATAATTGGAGAGCTCTGGTCTTGCCTGGCTGCTAGGCATCAAAATAGATTTCAGTAGTATGATTTCTGGTGGTTTGTCCTTTGGCTCATCTGGTTGTGCCTCTGGCTCCTCATCACTGTCATCTCCTCCTTTAGGATCCCTACGCCTTCCAGCTTCCATTGCTGCCAAACGTGCTGACAACACTCTAATTTCTTCGCGCAGTTCTTCATCTGCTACTCCCCTTGCAACTCATTCTCAACCTCTTCTTCCCGCTTCAGCTCTTCCCCGACCTTTTCTTCCTACTTCCATCTTCACCTAGGAAGAAAGTTTTTCTCTGATACCAATTGATGCAGACTAGCTGCAAAATACCAGAATAAGCCGCAGAATTGAGTTTTAAGACTCCTCACAAAATCCCTTTGCTTCACAACAGAGTTCAACCTTGGAAGTTAACAACATACATACGTGCGCGAATCAATAACGGGTTTTCGTAACATACACAGACCATACAAATAACCTAAACCAATGCAAATACGCGAGTTTCTTATCGGAGGGTCCCACAGTAACTTCGACCAATCAACGGTGATCACACTTCGCGAAATATAAAATATATCTTAACACGTTAAATTCTATTACCTGCGACTTGTGATGTTGCGTCGTGCTGCCACGTGTCTTCCATTTTGCATCACAAAACTTTTAATTTACCTTGCAATGGCCCTTAGCACTAACTCCTAAACTTTGCGATTTGCGGTCACCACTTTCAATCTCCACCGTTGGCTTCTGCAGGATCCGAAGGTCCACACAACTCCTTCTCCATACCACTTTGCATCGCAAACTAATAATCTTAACTTGCGAAAACTCTTAAAAAATACACCTATTTTCTGCTTTATTTGCGAAGTGCTTTATCACTGTTGATCGGTGTTGGATCTACAGTCCCCGTCGAGGTTGCAAATCCGATTGGTTTGTTCTGTAGTTAACACAATATTCAGTTTAACAAAGGAATGTGTAAAAATTAAGGCCTCGCTGCGCCTGCAAATCTGATTAGATTTCTTGTTGTTCGACTTGAATACAGAGGTTCGGTTTCAACAGAGGCTTAAATAAATAATTTAAAATAAGGAACCTGATCAAAGCACAAAACACTTGGAATTTGTTTGGAAATGAAATACTGTTAAAAAACATAGATCCCGATCAAACAAAAAACACTCAGAATTAATTTGGAAATGGAAAACTCAGAGCCAAGCCCTCAGATGGCTGGTTTTTACATTTACTTCTACTTCTCTGTTCTCTCCTTTCTCGCTATGGATGGCAGAGCGTCACAATGGTGGATTTGGTTTGATTTTATGCCTTTCCCGAAATCCCCATATGGTTGAGAAATTGCCATTCAGTTTCAAAACAGTTTATTCAACTAGATACTTAACTAATCCTAGTTTAACCATTCTTTTATTTTGCAAATTACAATGGCTGAGTTAGCCCAAATAAACTTAAACAAAGTAAAATGGAATTCAAAACTTCTTCTTCTATCTAGCAGAAGAAATCAACTCCAGTTGTAGCCTTTCAGTTGGATGCTCCTGCATTTTCAAAGAACTTGGGAGTGAGGACATAGAAAAGGATTGATCACCTTTGTATATAGATGGGATATAATTCCATCATCCATCTTACTTGATTGACATATATAACAAATATTGCATTCTAGCCTTTTGCAATTTTGCTAGTTGTTGCGATGTATGTTTTCATAATTGATTCTGAGCAATGTGACTTACATTCTTCTTTTATCCTGCTCGTTCATAACACATCAATGGATGTTTTCACAACCAATGACTTATCTTGGCACACTTATGTTCACTATAGAATTCTTCCTTAAACATTGCTATTTATATTTAAGATACTAGTTCACAATGGTGCAAATCCATCTCCGTATTCTCTTTCTCTAAGCCATGTTTGTATAAGGTTAGTTTTGAGATTTCATTAATATATTAAAAGTATATTAATGTTTGTCTACCATTAAATAATAATTTATCATTATATGAACTCCTAGAAGTCATCTAAACAACTTTTATTTATCAAGCTGCAAAAAAAGACCATGAGGTGTGTTGTCGACCCTAGAGACAGCCTTGAGTTGTAAAAGACCAGTGCCTAGGACATCTTATACAGTAAGGAGCATATGGTATAACACGGGAAGTTATCTGAAAAGGCTCTCATGCTATCTTTAGTAACAGGAAGATTTAATTTGAATGGGACCAAGATTTTCAAGACTTTGGCACATGGAAAGCAACACTGCAGGGGAAAATCGTGAAACTCTAACATGAATGTATCAGACAATTCAAAGGAAACTTACTGCAAAGAGGGCTAGATTCTAACTACTTCACAGAGATGAATAATCAGAAAGTATTTCTTGTGTATGTAGAATAAAGAGAATACTAATTGTTGTTGAGACAATATCCAGAAACATATATCAGCATGCAATGGGCTTACGAAATTAAGAATCCACACATGATAATAGCATTTGAAATTAACATCTCATAGCAGCTAATATAGCAGAAGTACGGGTGAAGTGAAAATGGAACAGCATATCATGCCTGAGCCATATTTAAAGTGCCAGACAGGTTCTGGCATAAGTATCAACTAGGATAAATTCATACCAAAACCAGTGGGCTACTCGCATTCCAGTACATGATACAAGATAAATGGATGTAAATGAAATGAACAGCTAAGCTATAGCACATAGGAGAGAATTACACACTGTAAAGCACCAAGACCAAAATCCTCATTAAAGATAGAACTCCTTCTCATTGAGACCCAACAAGCTCTTCACATTGGTATTAAAGCTTCAACAAAATGCATACAAAAACTCTTTCACAGTATGTTCTTTAGAAAATTTGGAACCTTTTCTTAATGTTTGCTTCCTGCTTTTATAACCACTTATTCCTATGCATGAGAAGATATTTTGGGAAAATATCTTCTCTGCGTGCTGGTATGCTGTTGTAGGTCTAAATCAAAACAGAAATGATGATGAGAAAAAATTGCCTCTCATCATCTTACAATGCAGGCCTAAAGCCGTTTCTAACTGAAATGTAACAATTGACTGAACTGAAAGTAAATCTGCGGGAGTAAATCTGAAGATTTCACTCGAAATGACAAAGTGGAGGGAATATAGGGTAAAAAGACCACACAGGCCTCGTCATGACTTATTATTGCTGTTTGATGAAGTGGAACCACTGCTGCTGCTGGCGAAAGAGATACCGTTGGTCATGGGAAGAGCTGGCCTTTTGTGTTGGATCATGCGGTACTGCCAGTAATGGAAAAACTGGCCTTATGTGCTGGAGGGTCCCATAGGACGGCCAATGGTCATGATCCATTGTCTTGGACGTGGAATGCCTCTCTGCATCTTTTTCTCTGCTTCCTGGGCGTGGAGGATCGTTATCCTCGACCTCGAGCCACTGTGATTGGCTAGGTGAGGGCCTCTGATGTTTCTTTGGAGTCCTATCTAGCTGTAAAGCTCTCTGTTCTACCGATGTCAAAACATAGATATGGCTCGTCGGTGTGCTTTGGTCTTCAAACTGCGCCTTCTTCCTTTTGACGCGGGATTAAGCATTAATTATTCAATAATAGGCTTTAATTCTTCTAACCCGTCTCTGCTGCTACAATAACCTCTCTGCGTTCCGAATCATAGTGACCGTGATTGTGGAACCTAGAGTGAATTCATCACTTTGTAACAACCCTGCACAATATGATAAACTCATTAATAAATACAGGGAGTGGCGGAAGGAATGTTGTGAAGGCCTAGAGGAATGGTGGTGGGAATGGTGAAAACGGGAGAAGAAATGATAATTAGTGTAAATCCCAGAGTTTTAAGTCCCGAGCAAATACAAAGGAAATGGATCGAACGCATGGAATTAGGCCTTTGATGGTGGGACCTGGTTAAGGCGGAGGGCGATTAAACGTGAGCCGTTGGATCTGGGTTGAATGGACGGTCACGATTGGATCGACGGATCGCAATCGAGGGAGGCAGCGGGTTTGACACATTGAAGAACTTGCGGTTGCGATTGGAGCGGTGCTGCGATTATGCGATGGCCGTAGGATCAGAGCGATGGATCAACGGTGGAGATTACAATCGGAGGATCGCAATTGGGGAGTGCGGCAGGTGGCACACTTTAAAAGTTGTGATTGCGATTGGAGCGGTGCTGCGATTATGCGATGGTCGTAGGATCAGAGCGATGGATCAATGGCGAAGATTACAATAAGAGGATCACAATCGGGGAGTGTGGCGGGCGGCACACTTTAAAAGTTGCGATTGTGATTGGTGCGGTGGTGCGATGGGCGCGATGCGATTCGCGCTGGACCGTTAGATCTATTAAAATCAACGGCGGAGATTGCTTCAAAGGGCTGACAGACTTAACACTATCGCATCGGGACTTTCATGGTTTACAAAGGAAAAAAACGTTTCCGCTCCGATTCTCCGATGCCATTAGCGCCCAGGCCTTAAGTGCTTGGTCGCGGGCACGGGGCATATGGGGAAGTGGTTAAGGGGGCTGGCCGAAAAAGGGGCTAAGTCTCATATGTAAAATATGGTTTTTTGGCCTATTTTCAATGCATTTTAAGGCCAAAAAGGGGTAATGGTAGAGAGGAAAAGGGGTTATTAAGCCAAACAAAGGGTATTTGTGAGGTTTAAAGGGGAAATAGGATGATTTTGAAGGGTAAGGAGGGAATTAGAAGGGGAGACAAGGGGATGAAAACAGAGGTTTAAAAGGAGGACTTTTGGGCATTTTCTTCACAAACAGAGAGGCTTCAAAACTTGGAACAATAGTGAATGTTAACCATATGATCAACAAGGTGTAAAACATTAGGGATGCCATGAACGAAATATTGGGACTACTATGAGTAGAGTTGTAGGTGGGTAAACTGCAACGATAACAAGTGCTTATTAGCCTAAGTGTTTGGTGCGTAACTCCCAAACTATGGTTAGAATATGTGTATCTAATAAGTACGAATCTATGATTGAGCCTCTAGCTTTGCCAACTCAAAAACAAATTATTTAGGAAGAAAAAAAATGCTAGTAAAAGTTAAAAACATCTAAACAAATAACCAATTGGCACATGTTATGCAATAGTACTATTTTTGTGATAAATAGCATGTATTACATGCATATGTGTCTCATTTTATATTTATATAAATATAAAATGACACATTATATTCATAGGTATTTTTTTCCTAGGCTTTCTGTTGTAACACATTCTCTAGGGTGTAGTACTTTTCCAAGGAGTAAATCCCTTCTGGCTTCCGTTTAGGCAATATCACAAGGAGACTACCTCGTAACCAAAATCTGCTGGGCACTTTTCACCAACCCCAAAACAACCCTAGTTTTGAAGGGATGGCTTTCATAATACTTAGAAAGCATGCGATAATAGCACTATGTTTTCATTTGCATTATTGTTCAATAGGCAAAATGTAGCTATCAAGCCAATAATTGTTCCTCCAATAGATAACATCGTTCCATCATAAGTTTTATTGGCAACTTCTATGCCTTTCAATATATATCGTAAATCCACAACTATGCTCCATCATAATATATCTTAAATCCACAACTATGATCCATCATAATACTATGAGCACATAAAACTGTATTAATGCATAAGATGAATTGTTCATCCTCAAATAACAGAGTGAAATATGCAACCATTAGGGTCAAGCTTCTTCCTTCTAACTTGTTTATGGCCTTCTTGATATCCTTTATCTGCAAATTATCTATATTATAAGGCACTTTGAGATCCTAGAAGTTTAAGTGTTTTGGTAAGCTTATTATAATGGAACCCCATCAAGTAGGTATGTACTATTTCCATTTGTTAGGAAATGATGATAAAATATAGTAGATGATAATCAATATCATGCTCATTTCATACATGGACATGGAAAATAAAGCATATGACAAGATACTATGGGCAATGATTTTAAAGTAAATAATTTAACAAGTGGATCATATTCTCCATAACACTGGGGAGATTGTGGAAATGCGGTAATAGTATACAAAGTTTTGTTTGTGGCTTATTAGTCCTCTTCATGGTGGTCGATATTGGTAATATTTAAATGGACTGCTGAAATCTTGGAATTAATCTTTCTAGTTAAGGAAGTTGCAAAATTGCTTACAACTAGGTCCTTAAGATTGGTTATATAAAGTTTGATTTGTCAGTATGCAAACTTAAAGTTAGTGCTTGTGGATGTTTCCCTTTGTTTCTTTCTATGAAAAATATGCACCCGTTGTTTTATTAATAGCGAAGGGAAGCTTTTATGTCAATAAAAAATATATAACAATCTTATAGTTGAAAAAAATGACAATGGAAAAATATCTAAAGGACATGAGAAAGATTCTAGTTAAAGGGAAAGTAAATTTGGATAACAAATATTGACTAATCATAGAAATCTATTAATGGGTTATATTTGTTATCAATATAACCCATTATAGGTTTACAAAATTGAAGTCTCCAGTCATAAAATGTTAATGTTAACCAACTTTTGCAATGTAGTGTTTAATTAACATGGTATATCCACATAGGTCAAACACTTTAAGACAATTTCTTGCACAAAAATATCAAGATCAATGCACCAATATATTATTGGTTAAAAATCTCAAAGGGGGAAGTAGTGGATTGCCCTAGCCAATGGAGCCACTTGAGCAAATCTATTACTGCAAACTGAAAATAATATACATATGAATTTTTCAAAATCAATCATCAACAAATTACTCTCCATGCACTTTAAATAGAGAACATGGACAAATGCGCGTTAAGTCGTGTATCAAATTCCATTAGTATCAACTACAATTTGAATCATTAGATCTACTTATGTTTAGAACACATTAAAGAAAAACAATTTACCTAATGGCACATTAAACCAAGTTGACCTTAACTAACTCTTGAGTGTCTAAATATCTTAAAATCCTCCCTTAAGAACAACTTGGGATAGGATTAAAAATTTTACAATGGTAACACTATAGGAGAAGGGAGGATGCATTAGAGCCTATCCCCCCTTAATGACAACTTCTTTAACCCCTAAAATAGATCAAAGATTGGAAAAATTTGTTTTTGTAAGAGTATTTATGAAAAATATGTATGCATGTCCTTTGCATGGCAATAGAGCACTTCGAAAATGTGATATTGACAAAGATTTTTGATGAAATGTATGTGTAGCTCAATATGTTTGTTGCGCTGATGTTGAACTAAATTTTTGGCAAGTTGAATAACACATTGATTATCACATTAGAAGGTGGTTCGATGTTGTTGTTGGAATCGAAACATTATAAGTATCTACCAAAGCCACAAGAATTCTTAACTTCCACTAACTACTTATTGGTACTATAATTTTGTGGAAGGAGGAGCAAGGAAAGGTTGGTTTTTACAAGCCCGAGTAATCTGTCTAAAACCAAGATTGAAATCATAACCTATATTAGACTTCTAATCATTACTTCCACTAAACCAATCGAAATGAGTGAAACCAACAATGAGCCCCCCTTGAACAACAATGTATCACAAACAAAGCTATATCTTAGATATATTGAATTATCCTTTTTGTTACTTTCCAATGGCTCTCATAGGGTGTGAACATATATTGGTAAACAAGATAAAAAATAAAGGAAATATCAATATGGGTATAAGCCAAATGAAAAAGTGATACCAACTAATGGATTATATAGAATGGCATTTACTTTAGGTATAGTACAAGAGGCAATGAGTTGACTCTAAAGAAGTAAGATGATGTTGGCTTATAATCTTCCATGTAAAAGCAGCAAAGGAGGTCACATGAATACTTATATTGGGAAAGGGGAATTACTTGGTTTGCATGACTCGGAGGTTAAGAAAATGACGTAAATTTCCGAAGTTTGTAATTTCAAATTTCTTATTAAGTTTAGATTTAGCATTGTGTTAAAAATTTGGCGTCATTAATCTTGAGGACAAGGTCATCAACATAAAGCACAAGTATTCTGAGATGGTTACCCACTTTCTTAGTATATGCTGGTGTTAAGATGAAAGCTATCTATTTTTTCTTACCAAGCTTAACTGGAGCTTTCTTAAGGTGACAAATATGACTAGAGTCATTCCAAATATAGCTAAGAGCTTATATCATGCAAAAATTTTCATGTAAATGTCCATGCAATAAGATGGATTTAACATCCATTTGATGGGCCTCCTATTATATGAAGTAGAAAGGGCTAGAACAAGGCAAAGGTATTTCCTTCTGCCTATAGGGGAAAATATTTCAGTATAGTCAATTTCTTCTATTTGAGAAAATCTTTTAGAAATTAATTGAGCATTATGTCTTTCAACTCCTAGTTGATGCATACTCAATTATATACAGCGATTTACATTTGATAAGTTTTCTTCATTTCGAGAAAAGTACAAGATTCCAAGTATCATTTGCCACTAAGGAATTATATTCTTTATTCATTAATATGTTCCAATCTAGATGGACATACTTCTATTTGAGAAAATCCTTTAGAAGTTAACTGAGAATTATGTCTTTCAACTCCTAGTTGATGCATACCCAATTATATACACCCATTTACATTTGATAAGTTTTCTTCATTTTGAGAAAAGTACAAGATTCCAAGTATCATTTGCCACTAAGGAATTATATTCTTTATTCATTGATATGTTCCAATCTAGATGGACATAAGTTTATGCAAATGTTTTTGGATCACAAGTCTTTGAAACCTGATTCAAAAGAGAGGAAGCTCACCAGAATTGTGAATGTGTACAATCCTAATCTAAAAGATCACCAACAAGATCACCATCCACTATTTGTGTTGTATGTGGCTATTTAGGAAGATGTGGTGTTAGTGTAGGTTCATGTTCAATGGAGTCAACTAGAGGAGGGTGAGTAGGGGGAGGTGAATCTTCATCGTCACTATCATCATTTAAAGAAGAAACTAGAATAGGATAACTAGTAGAAAAGTGGGGAATTGAAAGATGACACAAATGTCGAATTAAGAAAATAGGCCAAGAGACCATCAAACTTGAAATCTCTTCTAATAATAATTTCATTGGAATGAGGTTAAAGAATATAACTTTTTACATCTTCAAATATTTAACAAAATGCACTTCCCACTAAATAATGGCCCCAAAAAGAAGACTTAATCCTTTAAATTGATGCAAGCCCAAATTGAGCTTGCTACCCATAGTCCCAATCTTGTATAAATTGGTGTTCCCTTCAAGCCCTCTTTCGGGATATAAATCCCTTTATATGAACAAATATAGTGGCGGAACTTAAATAACATTGGGAGGAGCCGAATGGGCGATACAAAATACCACCGAGTTCAAGAGTGTTCCTACATAGCCCCGAGGTCTAACATACAAAAGTGTGGCCCATCTGTACATAAAATCTCATCCCTTTTCTTTTACAGTCGCCTTCATAGAATCATTTTTCGTGACCATGGCTTCCAAGTGTAGGTACCCGGCTTTTCACTATGGGATTAACGAGACCCGCCGGCTCAAGCCACCGACACAACACTGTCAAGTGGACACCTCTCTAACGAAATTCTAGTTTCCGTCAGCCGGTGCTGTTAAATGACGGGCTCCCGACTTCAAATAAAAAAATGTTGCGCGCCCTTATGTATGTTATATATGTATGGAACTGCAACTCTGCTCCTCTCGTCCTGCGATCTGGCATTGATCCTTTAACACTTTGAATTAAAAGCTTGTCACGCTTTTACTACACGACTATGATCTTGGCTCCACTCCAGGACTTCATTTCTACTTTCTATTAAATATCGCTCACCAACCTTCCCTTTGCGTTCCTCGACATTTTGAGACTTTGCTCCTACAACAATTATATCACACAGACGAAACTGTGAACCCCTCCTGAGCTTTGGCACCTGCAACATCAAATAACTATATACATATATTCCCGACTTGTAAATAATAAACAAAGGTTCAACATCCAACAATAAATAGGGACTCACACCTTAATTACACTCGAAACAGGGTGATTCTGTAATATATACATATTGTCTTTGGCTGGAAATACATCATTTGGCCCCTTTTGGCTTTATGGCCTTACTTGGCCCTCAATCCTCACAAGCCTTGCTATCCACCCCAATCTTTTTCTCATTCTATGATTATATAATTTATACAAAATAGGATATTGAAACCAATTCAGGTTCAGATCCAAAGAATCCTCACCTAAACCTTTAATATAGGTTTCCTAGATCCATAAATCGCTCACTAGTCTAACTTCCCTCATTTTCCCTAACCCTCACAAATAGTCGTGAGATCTATCCTTTAGAATAGATCTGCTTACAAGTTCATTTCTAAATACATATTTCTCTAGAATCTCCTTACAAACTTAGGAAAATACAATAATAAAGCAATTACACTCAATTGCATGAATTAGGGAACCAACTCCCTTGGCAAAGAAATAACCCCTACTTTAGTTAAAAGAAATTTTGACTTGGAAGTGGAATTTTCTCGCATCAGATTCTCAAAGTGAAAAAGATTCATGGTCTCCTGCCATGTGCTGGTGAAGTAAATCTTTCCTGGATCACAAACTTTAGTTTGCAATTGGTCTTCCTCGTTGTTGTGTTGTTACTACTTTATTGCCTCCAGTTCACCAGGATTTCATATTTTATGTCGCTGATGTCCTTTTGTTCTGTTGATACATACTGCTTTAGTCAACTGCAACTCTTTGTTGGCTGCCCTCTTCCTTTTGGTGTACCCTTTCTAGATGTCCTCCTCATCAACATCCTCATTTCTTTGTTGGAATCACGATTTCCGTTAGACCAAGACCCACAGGCATTAGTCTTTGTTACAATTGCCAAAGTTAGGATCCACGAGAGGTAGTTAGTCCATGTTGTGAAACAAACGGGGAGCATTGAACCCAATATCCAACAATCTCCCCCCCAACGCGAGCCGGGTGAGTTTCGAACTCGAACCCTGTGGCTCTGATACCACTTGTTGGAATCACAATTTCCATCAGACCAAAACGTGCATGCATTAGTCTCTGTTACAATCGCCAGAGTTAGGATCCACAAGAGACGGTTAGTCCATGTCGCAAAACACACGAGTGTTGAACCCAATGTCCAACATTCTTCTATCACCTCATCAATTTCCATTTTTGGTTGAACTTCACTGCTGTCATTGTTCTTAGGCTGCTACATATTATCTTCTTTTACAAGAGTTACTAAACTCTTTTTCAACTTTGGCTTATCATCTCTTTTTCAACTTTGGCTTATCATTTCCACACTTTGCAGTCTTCTCTTTGTTGTTTCTGAACACAATTTCTCCCTTGACTCTGTTTTTGCAATCCGAATATGCAATCTTTGCATCTTTATGTTCCGCTCCAAGAAATTTAATTCTTCAAACAATTCAAAATTACTTTGAATTGTTTCCATGTCCTCTATATGCTCGAATTCCTTGCTAGACATTCATCCTCATCTTCATTTGTGCTCTCTTCCACAAGCATGAGACCTCCGATTGAAATATCCTCTAGCATATCTTCCTGAAACAACTTTTCTTCTTCAATTGTTGCTTCATCCTCCTTTAAGTAAAAAATAAAGGACGTCCGATTCCTTCGATTTCCTTTGGCATATAAACTCTCTTATTAACTTTGACCTCTTCAAAGTTATTAAGCATATGCTCACAAAACTTTTCCATTTCAATCATCTACTCGAGAACTTTCATTTCTTCACTAGCCAACACAAATACATCAGTCATGCATTGATCACTACCCACCCAACCTGCATACATACACAAAATGTTAGATTAAAAAACATAGTTTTCTTCCTTTTCCCAAGCTTTAGTTGCCTTTTCTTCCTCTTGCATACTGTCTATAAATTCTTCTTCAATTTCTCTGGCTTCTTCTGCACTAAATAACACATTTCTTTCAAACACAGTTGCTCGGAGTTCCTTTTTCAACCTGTTATATTCCCTTTGTCTCAACTTTTTTTGCAATGAAGTCCATCTTATCTTTTTCTTCCTTATTATCCATCCATAACATCCCCACTCTGCAACTGTTGCTTGAGCTTATCAAAATATGCTCTCGACTCTGCCAACTTTCTCTCCTTTTCTTCATTACTCATCTTCCTCTTCATGCTAGATGCTTTGGCATGCTCTTCCCTCTCATTGGGGCTTCCTTTGGAACCAATAGCCATCTTCACCTTCCTCTCTTGTGAAATATCTTCGTTCACTTGTGAGATGCAAGAAGCCTATCTCTCTCTCCCTATAACAAGGTCGTTGCTTGCTACCACTACCAAGCTCTCCTCTTGGTTTCTTCTTTCTTCCTCTAGAAAGTTCTACCCACACTCACTTTGGAACTTCCTTTCTGGCAACTTCTACCCAACCGCTGCTTTTTGGAATTCACCCTTCTTCTGGTTCCCTGAAGTAGAACCTCTTCTTCTTCTTCTAAGCACATATGCTCTTCAACTTTCAAATTTGTCTGGCTTCTACATCTTCATCTTCTCACTCTTCTTGAGAACTATGTTTTCCTCATCTCACCATCTCTCTTGCTGCTATTTGGTTTTATCACAATCCTTGCTTAAATTCTTTTGGTTGCTTCCTTTTTTCCTGTCATGGTTTTATTGCTACATTCATCATTATTTTGTTTGGTTTATTCATTTGAACCAACTCCTCCTCTAACAACACCTTTACTATGTACTCTTTAATTAATTAGCTTTAAGAGCACATTAGCTCTTCCAATTTTTTATAATCATTTTCAAACTTAAAAAAAACAAAGTTCTATTCTGCAACTTCAAAAAAACTTCAATGTTCTTTCTTTTCCAAACTCAATCAAATCTCTCTTGAAAATAAATTACCTTCCTTCAAATATCTCACATTTGTTGCTCTACAACTTCAATTTTGTTTTTTGTTTTTTGTTTTTGTTTTTCTGTCTGCCCTCCAAAACCTGCACCTCTAGTTTCACTGTTTTGTCTTCAGCATTTTCATACTCCAACATTTCTTCAAGCTCTGCCTGCAACCATCAATCCTCAATTTCCTACAAATTTGAAAAACAAAAACATTTTACCTTCGTAGAACTTCTCCTCGAGATCAAATCTTTGATCTCTTTCAATCCTCCTCTATAACTTCTTTATTTTAAAGTTTACTGAGCATTTTTGCTATGATACCACTTGATCCAAGCCCAAATTGAACTTGCTACCCACAATCCTAGTCCTGTCTAAATTTGCGCTTCCTTCGAGCCCTCTTTCGGGATATAAATCCCTTTATATAAACAATCATAGTGGAAAAACTTAAATAACATTAGGAGGAGCCGAAAGGGTGATACAAAAAGCCACCGAGTTCAAGAGTGTTCCTATATAGCCCCGAGGTCTAACATAGCATACGAAAGTGTGGCCCAGCTGTACATAAAATCTCAGCCCTTTTCTTTTACAATTATCTTTAGAGAATCATAAAATAATTTTCTGTGCTCGTGGCTTCCAAGTGCAGGTACCCAGTGTCGCTCCTCTTACAATGCCCCATACACATATTTCCCCTGTTCTTGTCATCTTGTACACATCATCCCACTCACTATGGCCTGACACGATGCATAATCACTTTAATACAACTTCTGGGTTGTAAAGCTTCTGGGCTGACACATCGACTCCAATATGTCAATAAACACATAAACCTCCGACCTGGCCCACTTGTCCTTGCGGTCCATTAATGCCACCTCAGCTCAATCCTTTCTGCTTGACGCAATAAAAATAGGAATTACAAAAGCTGTCGGGTTAATTATCTAGGAGGGACCCACACCACCACGTGAGCTCGCTCAGCGAAGCCCGACAAAATGAATGAAAGTTACAAAACCCACCGGGGTGGAATTCTTGAATTCTTCTACCCGTTCACAATAGCCTGACCCCTTTTCACTATGGGATTAACGAGACCCTTCGACTCAAGCCACCAGCCCAACACTGTCAAGTGACGACATATCTCTGATGGAATTCTAGTTTCCGTCTCTCGACACTGTTAAATAACAGGCTCCCGACTTCAAATAAAAAACTAACTGTTGCGCGCGCTTGCGAATGTTATATATGTATGGCACTGCAACTCTGCTCCTCTCGTCTTGGATTCCTGCATTGATCCTTTAACCCTTTGAATTAAAATCCTGTCATGCTTCTACTACACGACTTTGATCTTGTCTCCACTCCAGAACTTCATTTCTAATTTCTATTAAATCTCGCTCTCTTACCTTGGCTTTGTGTTCCTCCACATTTGGAGACTCTGCTCCTACAACAATTATATCACACATACGAAACCACAAACCCCTCTAGAGTTTTGGCACCTGCAACATCAAATAACTATATACATATATTCCATACTTGATAATAATAAACAAAGGTTCAACATACAACAATAAATAGGGACTCACACTCTAAGTACACTTGAAACAAGGTGATTATGTAATGTATACAAATAATTTAAAACGCCTTTCGCCGAAGATACATCATTTGGCCCCTTTTGACCTTATGGCCTTGTTACCCACCAACTTGTGGGTGATATCCATAGGATAAAAAATTTCTCCTCAATGGTCTTTAGTGGGCAGCGAGCAACCCCTTACAGACACCAAATAACTAGACATGCCATTTTCTTTACCACCTAAGCCAGGTATGAGGTCCCTCGCCCATCTTTTATGATCGTATGTTTGAAGGTGGACCTTCCCAACCCGAAGGTATGGATTTTCATTGTACAGTTGGGTATTTTGTGTTTACTTATCATGGACACTTTTGGGCATGGACTATTGGGGAGATTCGATGAAAAGAGTGGGTTTGGCTTGTACTCTTTTCTCCTTTGATTAATTCAATGGCTAACCTTGTATCCTAGTCTTGTGGGATCTCCTTTATTGGCTACTAAGCTTTAAGGATGGAATTATATGGGAAACCTCGATTTTGGTTGCATGGTCCCGCTTCTCGACACCATATATATATCACCCCCTTCCACTTATTACAATCCCATTCATCATATTTCCCATCCGGGTCCACAAGGAGTTAGGCTTGCCCCTCCCCTTGTCCACACCTTGGGTCAGGCCTGGAACGATTGTACCTGGAGGTTGATGTAACAAAAAAGAAAAAAAAAAAACATATTTTGGCCACTCAATAGGAAATGTACCATAAAATGCATAAGATGGTTGGGACATACAAATTTAGAATGTAGGAAAAAGCCAAACATGAATTCTACCCATATTATGACCATTACCCTAGTTAAAAACATAATCCATACAAGTAAGTTAGTTTCAAGATAGAGGAATAACCTGTTCCAAGTATTTTTATAACCCAACGTTTCGGACTACATAAGTGAGTCCATCCTTAGGGGTAAACGCCTGATAATATTTGAAATATTTGTGAGGATTAGGGCAAAAGGATCCAAGTATAAACAGGTTCGAGAGGAGTTTTTCCCTAGATAGTCGCAGTTTCTCAAAGAGGGTAGCACTATCCATCAAGTCCCTTCCATGGTAGGACTGAATCTTTTTAAAAAGAGAATCCATACAGGTAAGTTAGTTTCAAGATAGAGGAATAACCTGTTCCAAGTATTTTCATAACCCAACGTTTCAGACTACATAAGTGAGTCCATCCTCAGGGGTAAACGCTTGATAATCTTTGAAAGATTTGTGAGGATTATTTTGGAGCTATCTTGGTGGGCTTGTCACCAAATCATGTCATTATAATAATCTTTGAAAGATTTGTGAGGATAGAGCTGAACTCTTTTGGAAGGATATAAATTGACGAGAGCTCATTTGAATCTCATCATCACTTGGATTTGGATCATTTGTTTCTTTTGGGAATTTCGCTATAGCCTTTTGATGGACGAATTGGAGATTTAATGCATTTCGATGTTTGGAAGAACTTAATTTATTGTCTTGGAGCTTCAATTTTATTGCATCTTGATGATTGGAATAATTTCGCTATACTCGTGAGTACTTTTTCATGTTTTTCTTGTATTTTGTCTCATGTAATGATCTATGAAATATTTCCGTTCATGAAGCTGGTGTAGCTACCCTTATGCTTATGGGAACTTGTTGGTATTTTCTTTGTGAGGGATTTTCATATGATCATTGTGAAGTATGGTGAATTATTGTCCTAGGGGTACATGATTGTTCATGATGTCCCTTGATAAGTCATCATTTGCAACATAAAAGAAGTATAAATTTCCTTTTGTAACCTAGTTGCTGCTAGGGCCATACAAAGTTGTTGGGGAACTCCTAGATTGAATTAAGCCTATCTAAGCATCGATCTCATTTGACTCCATTATCCCAATTGGCTAGGCACTGGTTTAGTCCTAAGGTCATCACAAAAGAATATTCTTCTCAACTCCCTTCCTTCTTTCTAAGCCCTAACCTAGTAGGCCTCCTAGGGCATCATCTAAAATCATTTCTACCCTTTGAAAGTCCTTGAAAATTGGTCAACTACTGCGGTGGGGCCTTCTTAAGAGGTCCTCCAAATTTGATGTCAATCCCACGGTGGAATCTCAAGATATTTCAAGACCTATCTTGAAGACCATTCTCATCCCTAGGTTCCCTTTGGTTGGTGGCTTCATTAGGATTATTGTACTCAAATTCCAAGAGAAATTCAATTCCTTTGATCTTATTCTCCTCCTTAACTTTGTCAAGATCACCCATTTGTTGCTCCAACCCAAATCCTTGACCTATTTTGGTTTGAGTTAGGGTTCTCTATGGTCTTACTACATTATAACTTCAGTTTCACAAAGATCACTTAGAAACCTGTCTTCTAGGGTTCCTTGATCTTGGGCACTTATTTTCAAGTAACACTCCTCAAACCCTAGGTCTAGGCATCCTCTTATCCCTTCTAAGAGAGCCATCCATCTTGCTTCTATAACAAGTAAGCCCATTATCTGAGCCTCTCTTGTGAATATGATTTAGGAATCACACCACATCCTATCATTGATCCACCTATTCTAGTGATTCCTCTCATACCGTGACCTCTTCCATTAGTGAAAGTTTGTAAAGATCAGGGAGCTTTAGTTGAGGTGACAGGGGGGCTATCGCTCCATTGTTTCCACTTGACCTAGTAGCTTCTTTCTAGGATACCCTCCTAGGACCCCTGCTATTTTTAGTGGTAACATTTTTGGCGTCGTTTCGAGGGACATGAGGCATGTGCCTTGTTCCCTTACGACACTATTGATATATCGGTTTGGGGACTCCATTGGAAGAACAAAGTCCTAGTTCTTTATTGAACTTCAAAGTTAATGCTTATAGGGTGAAGCAAACTTCTGTCAAGGAATTTTGATTCACCCTAGCGACTCCATTTTAATCGTAATATGGAAAATCATGAAAAATGGCTTATTGTCAAGAAGAAAATACCCCTGCTTCTCCATTTGCAAAACTAAATGATCAAGACTTTCAAGAACCGCAAAAGACAGTGGATCAATATGTTGAGTTTGTGAATATTTGTTGGAGAATAGGGATAAAGAGTTCATACCCAGATTTTATAGCATACAAGGAAAGTGGCTTTACATGGAAAAAAGTTCCTATGAGAAAGATCCTAATTGTCTCCTTGAGTTTGCTACCAATTCCTATGCTTTCAACATCCTGACATATCTTGTCAATGGAAAATATTATAATGAATCACAAAGATCCATAGAATGTAATCACTTGGATGATTAGGGTATACTTGAAGAAAATTCAAGTATGGGAAACCATCATGAGAATGAGGAATACATAAGAAGATGGAATGAATCTAAAGGAGATCATGTGACCATAATCCTATGAAGGACCTTCATGATACAAATTTGAGGATTGATAATGAGCATGGCATAAATGAAAGCCCCATTGAATCCCATGAGGATGAAAATAATGAAGTGGGGTCTCCAATTCAAGAAAGGGAGTTTGAAGATATGAATATTGTAGCTTCCTGTGAAGATGACATTTCTGATTTCTTATGTATTAATGAGGGAAAATGGGATGTAGGAAACCATAATTTTCACAATGACCCTATTTATGATACTAACAAGAAAAATGAGGTTGAAATTGATTATCCTTTTCTCCAGGACATTACTCATAATTATATGCCTATTCATACCATAGCAAGGGAGGATCATTGTTTTCCCATGCACAAAGAAGGTTTATTGGAAATAGCAGGGCCCCATTTATGACACCGGTGATGACATTGGCACATGCGTTGCTTGCTCATGCCTTCTGCATGATCCCAATGGCATAACTACATTATCCATGAGCCCTCACCTTTCCTAGTCTCATATCATCACTAATATTGATGATCCCTCTTTCCCTCCTAGGTTTGATGTTGAAGAAGATCCATCCATTAGATGCATCACTCCTCCCCCCTCACACCCTCGGGATTGTGAATACGATTATTCCATTGAGCAACTAATTCATTGTGCCCCTCCACATCCCAAGTCACCATTTATTTCCCATCATGACCTTGTGGCATCCACCAAGAATAACATTATGAGAAATGATTGTGATAGGGATTTATTAATTTCGATCATTCATTCTTCTATCCTGTTCTTAGAAGAGAGGCTCCACACTTCTAGATTGACTTGTTTTCTCTTATTTAGGATTCCTTTCTACGTCACATTGATATCATATTTTCCCACCTCCCACCTGCATCATCCCTCATATGATTGTATCTATGTTGGCTTTGGGATCTATTGCATGACTAATCATATAGGAATACATGTTTATATTGATCTAATGATGTTTTGGTTGCACTAGCTCCATGATTACACTTAGTCTTTTCTTGAAATGATATGCATGTTAGGGTAGGATGCATCTCATACTATTTTTTCTCATTAGAACTAACATATATGATATTTTCATGCTATATTAGTTGCATTTAGAGTAAATTTTATTCCGTTTTGATTTTATGGCCTAATATTAAGCATGGGTGATCATAAGACACCACAAAAACATGTTTCCTCTTTTTCTTGGTTTGTGATATGTGCAGGTGACAAATCTATGGTCCCAAGAGATTTTCGGTGTTCTCATGACCTCCCCATTCGAGTATGTTCATGCAATCTTCTGAGAGATCATGTCGCAATTGGAGCCAAATGTTACCCACCACCATGTGGGTGATATCCACACAAGAAATTTTTTTAGGTCCCTATATTACTAGTGTAGTCCCTTATTGTTGTTAGTGTAGCCCCCTTATTATTATTGTTGTACCCATGTAACCCCAATATTGTTATTATTGTGCCCTTACATTATTATTGTTAGGTCGGCTAGGATTATATTGTGACCCCATGGACTCTTATATATAGAAGGAGGTTTTTTCATTTATGTCATCCAAGAATTGTTCATTTATGTAATGTAAAGGATGTTTCCCCCTTGAAGTGGCTTATTTTTAAGGCGTTGATCTCTCTTTTCTTCTATTTTTGGAGCTGGTTCCATAACAATTTTTTTCTCTTAGATGGTCCTCAACCGACAAGTAGCATTAAGCCTATCTAAGAGTCGATCTCATTTGAATCCATTCTCCCAATTGTATAGGAACTAGTCTAGTCCTAAGGCAATCACAAAATAATATTATTCTCACTTCCCTTCATTATTTCTAAGCCCTAACCTTGTAGGCCTCCTAGGGAATCATCTAAAATCATTTATAACCATTGAAATTCCTTGAAAATTAGTCAATTACTACACTAGGTTATTCTTGAGAGGTCCTCCAAATTTGAGGTCAATCCCATGGTGGAATCTCAAGATATTTCAAGCCCTAGCTTGAAGACCATTCTCATCCCTAGGTTCCCTTTGGTTGGTGGCTTCTTTAGGATCATTGTACTTAAATTCCAAGACAAATTCAATTCCTTTGATCGTATTCTCCTCCTTAGCTTAGTCAATATCATCCATTTGTTGCTCCAATCCAAACACTTGACCTCGTTTGGGCCCACTTGGGGTTCTATGTGGTTCCACTACATTATAACTTCAATTTCACAAAGATTACTTAGAAACCTTAGTCTTCTAGGATTACTTGATCTTGGACACTTATTTTCAAGTAACACTCCTCAAACCCTAGGTCTAAGAATCCTCTTAGCCCTTCTAATATATTCATCCATCTTTCTTCTATAACAAATAATCCCATTATCTGAGCCTCTCTTGTGAATAGGCTTTAGGAATCACCCCACATCCTATCATTGATCCACCTATTCTAGTGATTCCTCTCATACCGGGACTCCCCCCCATCGATGAAAGTCCGTAAAGAGCAAGGAGCTTTAGATAAGGTGGAAATGGGCTATCGTTCTATTTCCACTTGACCTAGTAGTTGCTATATAGGATCCCCTCCTAGGATCCATTCTAGTTTGAGAGGTAACATGCCTTACTTGGCCCTCAGTCCTCACAAGCCTTGTTATATACGATAATCTCTTCTTCTTACCTTTTTCTCATTCTATGATTACATACTTCATACAAAATAGGATGTTGAAACCAATTCAGGTTCAGATCCAAAGAATCCTCACCTAAACCCTTAATCTAGGGCTCTTATATCCATAAATCTCCCACTAATATAACTTCTCTCATTTTCCTCTAATTTTCTCAAATATTCTTGAGATCTATCCTTTAGAATATATTTTCTTACAATTTCATTCCTAAATACATATTTCTCTAGAATCTCCTTACAAACTTAGGAAAATAAAACAAGAAAGCAATTGCACTCAATTACATGAATTAGGGAACCAACTCCCTTGGTAAAGAAATAACCCCTACTTTAGTCAAAAGAAATTTTGACTTGGAAGTGGAATGCTCTTGCATCACTTTTAAAGTGTGATATTTCAATTATAATAATTTGTTGTGGTGTATAAGAAATAGTATGTTGCATTTGAATGCTTTGTAGTGCAGTGAGTTATAATTTTTTTGTTAACATATTCACCTCCATTATCTGTTCTTAACTTCTGAAGTTGATGTCTATAGTGTCTTTCTACAAAGGCCTTGTAGGCCAAAAACGTATAATTTTTTTTACTTCCAATTTTAAAGAAATAAATCCAACTGCATATGGAGAAGTAATAAGTAAAAGTTAAGAAATTCTTGAATCTAGATAAAAAAGCAGAAGGAAATATACCACAAAAATCACTATGAACATGTTGCAAGGAAACAAAGTTTGTTAATAAGCATGCTTTACAAAATTGTCTTAATTATGTTTATCGAGAACATCGATAGGACAAGCACCATCTTTGCAAGAAATAATAGGAAAACTATTTATTATATTTTGTTTACATAGTTGTTACATGGAGTGATAGTTTAGATGACCAAATCACTAATGCCAATGTTTTCTTATGTCATTGCTATGCACAATAAAATGATTGAATATATGATGAGCCAAAATTGTCAAATTCGTACAAATTGGTAATATCATTAACAATTATTGTTGCTAGGACATACTTAAGATCTTTTAAATCATTGATTACAATTTGGTTTGGTGGAAATTCTATTGTTTTACCTTTAATTGAGTGAGAGTTTGGTACACTTAACGATTCCAAACCTTACAACATTGAGAGATCTATTATGCCAATAGTATTTATTTAGTCTCATTTTAACTAAGAATAATGTTAATTTTGGAAACTAGACTCAAATTTCACAATGGACAACTCAGATGATTAAAATAATAAGTTAACTAGATTCCTCTTTTCGAGAGGATCAAAATAGGTCTATAGATTGTCCCAATCGGTTAACCGGAAGTTAAGTTATGATTAATTCTATTATTTTATGAGTTGGCCTAACCACATGTTGATTTGGTCAAAGCCCCAAGCGGTCCCTCACAAAGTTATAAATAGAAGTGACCCCAAGTTCATTTGCACACATTCGCTCACGAGATCTTCTTCATGTTTTTTTGGTTATTGGTTGTATTTTTGTTTTTTGGCTCACACAGGTACATTGCAAGAGCTTCACGCAGTGGATTGAGATCACATACAAAGGCACATTTCAGATCTAGGTATTTTGGATCTGGGTCGTGGGTAGGTAAACTTGAGGTAGTGACTCTACAAGGCCAAAGTCGCGGGCTAAGCTTTTTGTGGTTGCGACTCAGCTGGTAAAACTGCCAACAGGAAAGCTTCAGGGTGCGACCAAGATTCTAAGTTGTTCAGGCCCTTAGTCGCGGTCACAGAACTCTGTGGTACGACTCAAAGCTAGTAAAGCCGTGAGAAAGGCGTGTTAAGGCCACAAATATATGAGTTATTGGGAAGAGCAAATCTGATTCTCAGTCAGTTTTTTGTGTAGCGTCATCACTCATCCGTCACGCAATCATGGTCGCATCAAATAAGTTATCGACCGTATTTTGGATCCAGATCTAGATCTAGGCAGTTGAGATCACTTGGTATTTGTGATCCATTGGTTTCATATTTTACTATTGTAGATATGACATTTCATATATCATATTTGTTGATTTCTGTTGTATACATTTTCTGGGCTCATTGTACTCTTTGCTAAAATATTTTGGAGACAATATATAGAAGAAGAATATTTGAAAGGGTTTCCCCTATTGTGGGGTTTTTCTGGGTCTTGGACCAATTTTTGTGTCTCATGGTTTTTGATATTGTCTTCTCTATCTTTGCATGCATTGTTCTATCTTCAGTTACAGCTTATGGTTATTGATATTTCATTGATCTGAATACACTGTTAATGAAAATCTGATTTGGGCTTAATTAATTGATACAACATAGAGCAATATTGAAAAATCAACATGGTATCAGAGCTAAGGTGAAAGACAAGCCCACGAGAAGAAAATAAGTTGTTGAGATTCAACAAGATGATGAAGCTTAGTGAAAATCAGTCACCTTCACTAAGTGGGCTCGCAGGCTATTTTTAGGTGTAAGTCTATTTTTAGACATGGTGATCATATTTCAGAAGTTGTAAGATGCTATTTGTGGATGGTTGGTCAGGTTGGAAAAATAGATGAAACTCTATTTTTAGAAGATTGGGCGAAGTTTATTTATAGATCGTCAATCTAAAAATAGATGCATGTCGATTATTATTAGCTCTTAATAATAATCCGACAATAAACATCAACTTATTCTCTTGGAGCACTTTATTTCAGTATACAGATTTGGAAAATCAGTGGGTTGAAGGAATTACGCAATTCCTAGGGTTTATGGTGGCTCATGCATGGAGGACTCAGTTAGAAATGAAGTTGCAAAGTTATGACAGAGTTGGAAGAGTAGTTACAGGAGTTGTTATTCAATTTAACTCAGTTAATGGAGTTAAACTCAATTGAGCTAGTTGTATCTAGTTTAATTGAAAGATACACTAGTGAGAGTTAAGTGAATTAATTAGTTAATTAATTCACAACTAATAACTCACTAATACATGAATAGAAACAATAGTTAACTATAATGCATGTCAGTTCTAGTGGAGACCCAGTGGAGAGATAGGTGAAAGGGTGAGATGGACTATCCGTTGTGACTATAGTGAAGCATTGATTGCATCACACACACATTGGAGTTGCCAATGAGGATTGCACAGTCAAGGCGAGGTAGATTCGAATTCATTCAGGGGTTTTCTTCAGCAGGGATTGCGCAGTGGAGGCAGGCTATCAGGTGGCAAGAAATTAGTGCATGGATTTGCAGATTTCTTCATGTTAGTGTGTGACGATTGATTGTACTGAGAGCTTGAGTACTAAGCTTTGTATGAGATTGTTACATGATCTCCATGATACATAATATATGATAGTTGGGGTTTTTAGCTTCAGACGTTCCTGTTAAAACAACTGTGTTATGTGCGATTGTTTTTATTGCTTCGTGTGTTTGCAATTGAGTTTTTAAATTTCCACAAAATATTAACAGTGGAAGGATTCTATATTTAGCAAGAAGATAAAATATTGTTAGATCAGGAGAATCTGGATATATACATGCATATGTTATATAATTTCTACATGGTATCGGAGCAGTGTTAATTCCTGAAGATTGCGATTGTGAATAATTGTTGAGTTTGTGCTGGTGGACAATTCGAATTTGCTTCATAAAATTCTTGGTGCGACAGTTGAGTATACATTGAAATGTCTTTCAATGGGTTGCGATTGGAGTATGCCCTTGAGGGTAGCTCAAATTACATAGCCTAGAAGGATAGGATGGAGGCGGTGCTAGAAGATAATGGACTGAAGGAGTTCATCGATAGCGATATTCCTAAGCCAAGTTCTAGCGATGCTGCATTACTTGGCGCATGGCAAAAGAAGGTAGCAAAGACAAGAATAATTATGTTGGAAGGTGTGAAGGACCATATTGTGTCCAACCTTCACGGGAAAGCCACTCCATTTGCAATGTGGAAGGCTTTGATAGATTTTTTCCAAAGCAGTAGCGACTTGAGGAAGTTGGCGCTGAAAGATAATCTCAGAAAAATAAAAATGGAGAAGGGTGACAATATTCCAAAATATCTCACAAAGTTTGTCCACTGTAGGGATGAACTGGGAAGTGTGGGGATTACTGTTGATGATGATGACTTGGTGAGCTTGGCTCTCCTTGAACTTCCGAAGAGTTGGCATAGCTACGAAGACTCTGTCAATGGACGAGAGAAACTGCCGGGTTGGGAGCGACTTTGGTCGGATCTTGTGCAGGAGGAGATAAGGCGAAGTACCAGGGATGGCTCTTCATTGAAGAATGAAGATGAAGAGAATTGCGCTTTGGCTGCCAAAGAAAGGAAAGGGAAGGGGAATAAATTCCCTCCAAAATCCAAGGCTAAAGGCAGGAAGTAGGATTTGTCCAAGGTGAAGTGTTTTCACTGTCACGAACATGGGCATTTCGCCACTAACTGCCCACAGAAGAAGAAGAACAAGAAGGTTGCTGGAGTTGCAGCGGGTGAGGCCTTAGCCTCGCAATTTTAATATGATTTCTCTTTGATCGCATGCTTGGTTTCAAGCTCAATGGGATCGGTGTGGTATCTTGATAGTGGTGCGTCTTTCTATATGACGGGAGACAAGGAGTTGTTTAGTGACTTGGAGGAGAAGGACCTTCAAATGCATATAGAGATGGGCGACGATGGTCGATACAGTGCGACCGGCGTTGGGACCATTAACTTTGAGAGGGAGTCAGGTAAACCATTTCTGTTGAAAGATGTTATGCATGTTCCAGGTCTGAAGAAGAACTTGGTCTCGGTCGCAATGTTGGAAGACAGAGGTTATGACGTTGTTTTTAGCGAAGGAAAATCTTTCCTGCGACATAAAAAAACAGGTCAAACCAAGAGGATAGGGATTTGAGTTAAGAATCTCTACAAGATGGAGGTAGATGGCTGCACTGCAATGATGGGCAAAGCAGAAGAAGTGGTGAGCTGGGATGAGGGCAAATTATGGCACAGGAGATTGGGCCATCTTCACCATGGTGCTTTGAATATTTTGCAGCAGATTTCTAATATACTTCCCAAGGGTACTCTTGCACAGTCAAATTAGTGCAAGGGATGTACTATGGGTCAGTTTGTGAAGACCACCTTTAATGAGAAAGAGAACTGTGCTTCGGTGATCCTGGAGAGAATTCACACAGACGTGTGTGGACCTTTCTCGATTGGTTCAACAACAAAACACAGGTATTATGTTATATTTGTTGATGACTATTCTCGTAGATGCTGGATCTTCTTCATGTAGAAGAAGAGAGAAAAATTGTCAAAGTTCCGTGAGTTTAAAGCATTGGTGGAGAAGGAGTTGGGGAAGAAAGTGAAAGCTCTACGAAGCGATAATGGTGGTGAATATATCTTGGGCGAATTCAAAGAATTCTGTAGAAAAGAAGGAATTCGAAGAGAACTCATAGCGCCTCATAACCCACAACAAATGGGGTCGCGGAGAGGAAGAACAAAACAATCGTGGGTGCTGCATGAGCTATGATTGAGAGGGAGCTAGACTTGCATGCAGTGGAGGAACTGCCTGTTCCAAAAGATGAACCTCCAAATGTGGATCAGCCATAGGAGGAAGTTCATGGAGTGGAGGAGTCCACTCATGTAGAGCCAAACATCAGAACTAGCAGAAAGCATATCACAGAAGCTAAGAGACTGAAGCTTGATGCGACACAAAATGTAGGAGTCCCTACATCACAGCGCAGACAGAGACAGTCACCTGACTGATTTACTGGATACATGGCTCTTATGAGCAAGTGTATCATGACAAAGCCATCTTATTTTGAAGAAGCAGTGTAGGGGCCCACATGGGTAGATGCCATGGTGGAGTATGACTCCATTGTCAGAAACACTGCTTGGGAGATTGTTCCAAGGCCGGTGGGTAAATCAGTTGTAGGATCAAGATGGATCTACAAGGTAAAGCAAGCTGTTGATGGGAGCGTCAAGAAGTATAAGGCAATATTTGTTGCCCGGGGCTTCTCAGAGATCGAGGGGATTGACTATGAAGAAAACTTTGCACCTATCGCACGGTATTCTTCCATAAGGACCATCCTTGCTCTCTCAGTGCAGATGGGTTGGCACATTCATCAGATGGATGTGAAGACTGCGTTCCTTAATGTGATCATTGAGGAAGAGGTGTACATTGAGCAGCCTGAAGGATTTGAGATCTTCAGCAGCGAGTCGCATGTGTGCAGGCTCAAAAGAGCGCTGTATGGATCGACAACTATTTCACTGGACTTGGCTTCACTAAGAGTGAGGCGGATGCAAACCTGTACCAAATTGTGGTGGAGGGTAAGCTTTTAATCATTGTTCTTTATGTTGATGATTTAATACTAATGGGTGATGAGCAGTTGAGACACTCATGCAAGGTAGATCTTGCAAAGGAGTTTGAGATGAAGGATTTGGGCCTCCTTCATTATTTCCTTGGATTGGAAATATGGTAGCGGGAAGGTGAAATATTTATGTCTCAAGGAAAGTATGCTCGGGAGATACATGAGAAGTTTCACATGCAAGGCTGCAAGCCTATTGATACTCCTCTTCAAGGAAATTGGAGGAAAGATGATGCTACATCGACAGAGGTAGTGGATGCCACTGTTTATCGACAGTTGGTGGGTTCGCTCATGTATTTAGTTAATACAAGACTAGAAATATGCTATGCGGTGAACCAGCTTTCACAAGTGATGGTTAAGCCTACCAAGCTCTTTTGGAAGGTAGGCAAGCATGTCCTGAGGTATCTCAGGGGCACATCTGAGTATGGCTTATGCTACAGACAGACGGATGAGGTGAAGTTGCATGGCTTCAAAGATGCAGATTAGGCAGGCAGCCCAACGGACAAAAAGAGCACATCAGGAGGGGTTTTCAGTATCAGACCTACAAAAGTTTCTTGGTACAACAGGAAACAAATATCCGTGGCACTCAGTTCAGTGGAAGCAGAATACATGGCAGCAAGTCAAGCTGCATGTGAGGCTATCTGGATGAGGAAGATCCTGGTTGGTTTGTTCGGTTCACATTTAGATCCTACAGTGATACATTGTGATAATCAGAGTTGCATTAAACTCTCGATTAATCCTATGTTTCATGATAGATATAAACATATCGATATCCGATATCATCATATTAGAGATTGTGTGCAGTGGAAGATCATGTTACTTTAGTATATTCCTACGGAAGATCAGGATGTAGACATTTTGACGGAGGCGCTCACCAGGAGCAAATTTGAATACCATAGAGGCAGGATCGGGGTGAAGGATAATCCCTATCTTGTTGAGAGGGAGTGTTGAGATTCAACAAGATGACGAAGCTTAGTGAAAATCAGTCACCTTCACTAAGTGGGCCCGTGGGCTATTTTTAGGTGTAAGTCTATTTTTAGACATGGTGATCATATTTCAGAAGTTGCAGGATGCTATTTGTGGATGGTTGGTCAAGTTGGAAAAATAGATGAAATTCTATTTTTAGAAGATTGGGCGAAGTCTATTTATAGATCGTCAATCTAAAAATAGATGCATGTTGATTATTATTAGCTCTTAATAATAATCTGACAATAAACATCAACTTATTCTCTTGGAGCACTTTATTTCAGTATACAGATTTGGAAAATCAGTGGGCTGAAGGCATTACACAATTCCTAGGGTTTATGGTGGCTCATGCATGGAGGAATCAGTTAGAACTGAAGTGGCAAAGTTATGACAGAGTTGGAAGAGTAGTTACAGGAGTTGTTATTCAGTTTAACTCAGTTAATGGAGTTAAACTCAGTTGAGCTAGTTGCATCTAGTCTAACTGAAAGATACACTAGTGAGAGTTAAGTGAATTAATTAGTTAATTAATTCACAACTAATAACTCACTAACAACTGAACAGAAACAACAGTTAACTATAATGCATGTCAGTTCCAGTGGAGACCCAGTGCAGAGATAGGTGAAAGGGTGAGATGGACTATCCGTTGTGACTATAGTGATGCATTGATTGCATCACACACACATTGGAATTGCCAATGAGGATTGCGCAATCAAGGCAAGGTGGATTCAAATTCATTCAGGGGTCTTCTTCAACAGGGATTGCGCAGTGGAGGCATGCTATCAGGTGGCAAGAAATCAGTGCATGGATTTGCAGATTTCTTCATGTTAGTGTGTGACGATTGATTGTACTGAGAGCTTGATGTACTAAGCTTTATATGAGATTGTTACATGATCTCCATGATACATAATATATGATATTTGGGGTTCTTAGCTTCAGGATTTACCGTTAAAACAACTGTGTTATGTGTGATTGTTTTTATTGCTTCATGTGTTTGCAATTGAGTTTTTAAATTTCTGCAAAAGATTAACAGTGGAAGGATTCTGTATTTAGAAAGAAGATAAAATATCGTTAGATCAGGAGAATCTGAATATATACATGCATATGTTATATAATTTCTACATAAGTGAAGCCCAAATTATTAGAGATTAGATGTACAAGTCTATCAGAAAGAAAATCTAAAAGCCAAGGTTGAGATGTCTTCCTCTACCTTCAAGGAGCATGAGAATCTGGGAGATGCTTCAAACTTTGCTGCATGGAAAGTCAGATTAGAGATTATTGCAGATAACAACGATGTGCTAGAATATATTCAAGGAAAGATGCTAGAACCTTCAGAATATGCCTTTGCCGTCATTAAGAACAGGTACAAGAAAGGTGAGTCCAAATAATTTAATAAATCTTAGCTAATGGGTTATAAGATAACTTACTTTCTTATGTTGGGAATTTGAAGAAGTCTAAATATATGTATGATAAAGTAGCAGTCATGTATGAAGTTAACTATCTGAATGAAGTTATTACATTTGAATACCAACTCAGGGAAGTGAAGATGAACGAATCTGAAACCGTTCAGTCTTACATTATGAGGATCTCTCGTCTCAAATATCAACTACTGAGGGTTGGTGAGAATATACCCAACAAAGAGATGTTTATCGTGACTCTTAGAGGTCTCCCTCTGGTTTTGGGAAACCTTCATTACTACTATCAGAAATAGCAATATTCTTCCATCTTTTGATGAAATTATTAGGAAGCTGACTTTGGAAGAATCCCAAATGATAGCAAGAGGAAGGATTCAGAAACATGAAGAAGGAGAGCCTGCTGCTTATGTCGCTCACAAAAATAGAAGGAGAAAGAGATCAAAAGGAGGCCCATCTAGAAGACCTCCTCTTCAAAACTCGAAAGGAAGGAATGAAAAACAAGTTGCTCACAATGAATGCTTCAATTGCCACAAGAAAGGTCACTATGCTCGCAATTGTCCCAAAAAGAAAAAGAGGCTATGATACAACATCAACAACAACAACTATTATAAAATAATGAAAGACAATCAAAGGGACAATCATGAAAAAATGGATGAGAGGAGCATAAGAGATTCATCAAGAGACCGTGAAGAAGATCATCCATCTCAAAAGAGGTCAAAAGCCTCCAGGTATGAAAGTAATATGGTAGATAAAAATGAATATGTTCTCATTTCTGCACTTACTAGTTCCTCTCTAGCAGATTCATGGGATAGCTGGTTAGTAGATAGTGGGGCCTCTCATCACTTTTCTGGTTATAAATAAGTCCTCTCCAATATAGTAGAGAGGGAGACTAAGTTATGGATAATTCCCAGAGATAACACCACTCATCCTGTAAAAGGATTTGGGTCAGTTAAATTTCAGTTAAACACTTGGGAATTAGTATTGTTAAATGATGTCATGTATGTGCTCGGTCTTATGAAGAATTTGATTTCTATATCTGCATTAGAAGATAAAAGGATGAGGGTTGCCTTCATCAATGGTAAGGTTCGAAATTGGCATGCTGGTTCATATATAAAATATGCATTCACATTAGGACTGAGATCTGAGGGACTCTAGAACGTCATAGGAAGACGACTCTTTGCATTAGCCCACAACACCAATCATCTCAGTGAATTATGGCACCATAGGCTAGCTCATCTACATTATGGTGCTCTTTCGAAATTGAAGAGACTGGTATCAGGTATACCCGATGTACAAGCTCAACATGAAGGAGTTTGTCCTGGGTGCGCTAGTTGAAAGAAAACAAGGGGACCATTTCCCTCAAGTAAGAACAAGACATGTGACATGCTCCATCTCATCCATTTAGACATATGTGGTCCGATGCTTGTGCATTCCATTAGCAGACATCTCTATTACATTACCTTCATTGAAAATCACTCCAGAAAGGCATGGTTATATTGCATCAAGCACAATGATGAAGCCTTTGACAAATTTCAGGAATTCAAATAATTGGTAGAGAATTAGTCCGGGAAAAGGATAAAAGTGTTCAGATCTGACAATGGAGGAGAATGCATGTCAAAAGAATTCATAACATTCTACAAGAAGGAAGGGATCAAGAAGGAAACCATTGTACCTTATACACCTAAACAAAATGGTCTTGCTGAAAGAAAGAACCGATCGATATTAGAAGCTGCTTGTGCTATGCTTCATGATTAGAAGGTACCTAAGTTCCTATGGGCCGAAGCAACAAATACTGTTGTATATATTCAGAATTGAGTGCCTCATCAAGCGTTGAGGAATAATAATCCAGAAGAAACATTCACAGGTAACAAGCTAGAGATCAGTCATCTTCGCATATTTGGATGCCATGTGTTATTTCATATGCCGAAAGATAAAAGGAATAAACTAGAAGCTACAGGTAGAAAAGGAATATCTGTGGGTTACTATGAAAATCTCAAGGCTTACAAAATATACATTCTTGGTCAAAGGAATATTGAAATTAGTAGAGACATAACCTTCGATGAAGATGCAATGCTTTGGAAAGAAGGATATCTTCCTCTGCCTCCTAAGGAAGATGACATTGATATGGATATTCTAGATATTCCTTCTATGCTTGAGTCAGGAAATGATGATACACCCATGGAACCTATGGATACATTAGATCCACCTCCCAGTGATCCTCCTTCAAAGAAAAGACCGCTTAGGTTTCGCGACACTCTACAAGATAGTGGAAGGAGTATTCTCATTCGTCGATCATCTAGAGAAAGGAAGGAACCTTGCTGGGATAAGGGTTATGTTGCAGCTATGAGTACCATGATACAAGATGAACCATCCTCATTTGAAGAAGACGCCAAATAGTAGGCTTGGAAGGATGCCATGGCCGAAGAATATGAATCGATCGTGAAAAACAATGTGTGGGATGTTGCCAGTTTTGTTGAGACCGAATGGGAAGTCTGTTGTGACTTCGAAATGGTTGTTCAAAATTAGTCATGGAATTGATGGCAGCATCAAAAATTATAAAGTGAGGTTCATAGCTTGTGGTTTCTCCCAGAAAGAGGGAGAATATTACCATGATATATTTGCTCCTATGGCTCGATATACAACTATCCGCTCGATAGTTTCCCTTGCTACTAGTCAAGGATGGAAAATTCACCAGATGGATGTAAAGACCACCTTCCTCCATGCTATGTTACATGAAGAAGTCTTTGTGGAACATCCACATGGATTTGAAGTGGAATATTTCACAACACATGTGTGCAGGTTGAAGAAAGCACTGCACGGATTGAAGCAAGCTCCCCGAGCTTGGTATGCTCACATTGATAGCTATCAAATGAAACTGGGTTTTACTAGAAGCAGTGTTGATCCCAACCTCTATTTTAAGGTTTTTCATGGTATTATTTTAATTCTAGTTTTATATGTTGATGATTTATGCTTAACGTGAAGTGAACCATTAATAATCGAATGCAAGAGGAAGCTAACCTATGAATTTGAGATGAAATACCTCAGTCTTATGCATTAATTTTTGGGCCTTGAGGTATGACAAAGACCTGGAAAAATATTTCTCTCACAGGGAAAGTATGTGGTAAAGCTTCTAGAAAGGTTTGGTATGAATGAGTACAAAGCCATGGTCACTCCGATGGAAATGAACTTCAAGAAGTTGTGTGGTAAAACAACTGAACTTGATCTAGAAAATCCATCCGAGTATATAAAATTGAATAGGGCCCTCATGTTGCTTGTGAACACTCTCCCGGATATATGTTATGCAGTAATGACTGACCCCCTTCATGTGAATTTGATAGCAACTAAGAATGTATTGAGATAATTACAGGGATCGATCACATTTGGTTTGAGATACTCTGCTACAGATATCCAACTTCATGGATTCACTGATGCGTGACTGGGCAAGTAATGTCATCGATAGAAAGAGTACATCTGGATGTTGTTTCAACCTTGGTTCTACCATGATATCCTGGATGAGCACGAAACATAATTCATTAGCATTGAGCACCATGGAAGCAGAGAAAATTGCTGCTAGCATAACAAGTTGTGAAGTTGTGTGGTTAAGGAATCTCTTTGGTGAGATCCTTGGTCAAGTATTGGATACTACAGTAATATACTGTGATAATAAGAGAAGAATTTTATTGGGAGAGAATCATGTATTCCATGAAAATTCCAAGCATATCGATATTCAAATCTACCTTAGGCTGAAATAAGGTAAAACTCAAGGCAACATCAAACCAAGCTCAGCCTCGTAGCTAGCCCTACGAGGACAGGAGAGGGCTCTCTCTGAGTCTATCTAGGCAAAAGGTCTTCAAAAGGGGCTGAGATGAATTATAATGGATACTGATCTTAGGCTAGTAAATAGATAGGAAGGTTTGGTTTTAAATTTTTTGGGTTTTTTTTGGAAAAATGGGAATGGCAAATTTGGGCTTGGGGATGAGGCCAGATCTTCGCAGAGTTCGAATTGGGGCAAGGTAGGAAGTAGTCTTGATGCTTTTGATTATGTGTATGGATGGATCAGAATGACAAGGAGCTGAAGAGGGCAAGGGAGAACAAGGATCCTCTCCAAGTTGACAAAAACATATAAAACTAGACAAATTTAAAGGCAGAGCACTGGAATCAATGAATTCTACCTCATTTACTCATTCATTTAGTTTCAGAAGAAAAAGAAGGGAATGGAATACATTAAACATGAAAGAACTTACAAAAAACTGAGGGAAAACACCATAAAGAATTGAAAGCCACAAGAATCCCAACAGGTGCTGCAAAACCTCTGATCTTTCCTTAGCCAAAAATGTAGAAAATATGTACAATAGTGTGCCAAAATTTTCCCAAGAGTCCAACCCTGAAAGTGTCTCAGAAAATACAATAAATAGAAAAGTCTAACCCCTTCCCATGCCTCTAGGGGTCGAGCTCATGCTTCTAGGAGCAGTTTGAACCAATTCTAAACATGGAGCTAAAATCTAGGCAGCCAAACAACTTGCCTCTATAAGCTAGGAAACTGATCCATTCACTTGATTTTCACTTTTTTGTGAATGAATCATCTAGAACAAGTAAATACATGCCAAAATTACATCATGGTTACCAAATTACATCAAGCTAAATAAAAAATTACATCAAGAGGTGAAACTAGTCACAACTGGCCGAATTCCTGAGCTGGAAGGTGAAAAATAGGCTGAATTCCTCTATGCGCCGCGCTCCAAAGCTCTATGCGTCGCGCTACTTTGGACCTATTTTTGGAGCACTTCCCGAAGTCAAAATTTAGCTCATGATAGCTCGTTGGAAAGCCCTGGATGTATGCTATCCAACTCAAGTGTAATTTTTCAATTTGGAGCTCATTTTCCCCTCCAAAAATTCAATCTCCCAAAAGTACTTCCTGCTGGTGCAAAAGGTGGCAGAAAGGTGATTTTCATGGTGTTTTTGGCCCTTTTGATCATCCAGAACTTGATGAAATGCTTCAGCCATTTCTGAGCATGCATAACTTACCATGAAAAATCCAAAAATACAAATTTTTCCTCCAGAAAGTGTCCCAATCATAAGCGCGCGTCGGGTGGCGCGACGCATTGGGCGGAAAAACCTGTTTTGTGACCAAAATTTTCAAAAATGACAAAAAATTCTCCAAATTTGCTGAAATTTGGAGTGAATATCCCCCATCATGCCTCATGCTTAGCCAACGAAGCCTCGGCCAAAATCCAGAGTGGATCAGGCCTCTTTCGCCGTTTCAGTGCTTTACTCAACCTTGCCTTCAGGATCTTCATTTTTGCTTTGCAAACGTGCGTGCGGGCCCAATAGTGATTTTTCATATGACGGAGCATGTCTTTGTCTCTATTGGCCTTTTCCAACAACTTCTCCAGATTAATGTTAACATGTGTGAGGCAGGTCTCTCGCTCAACCGGTGTCATGTCACCTGGTCTCTTCCGAGCCAATTGTCGATCTTCACGGATTCGCCGCAACTCTACAAGTGTGTGCTGATCCTCCAGCTGTTTATTACGCTACTCCAAGTAATTTATCACCCACTGAGCTCTATGAAATTTCTCAGTCAGCGTGTCAATCTCGGCCTTTTGCTCCTGGATGACCTCTTTGAGTTTCGAGCTTGGAGAGCTCGCATCAACATCGATGAGTATAAAATCAGTGTCTCAGCCTCCTGAAGGGCCCTCATCGTGCATAGGCCTCTTGCCTCTGTCCTGAACCTGTACCTATGCTGATGTTGAAGGAAAGACCCCTTCCACACCATGTGGAGATAGTACTCGCGCTGCTGATGAAGTCAACGAGACCCCTTCCACCCTGGGTGGAGATAGTACTCGTCGTGTAGCCGCAAATAAGGCTTTGTGGCCTCGCTGATATGTCACATACACTGGAGCACTGATATGCTCAGTCTCAGGAATATCAAACTGGTGTGAAGGCGCTCCCTCATCATGAACCACCTCGGGAGGCGGCTGTGGCGCTGCAAAGAAGTCACGGGAGATGAACTCCTCCCAAGCAATGCCCTGTTGTGCGAGCTGATGTACCACCATGATTTTGATCAACGCGTAATGATATATGATGTTATGCTGCTGTGCTGGGGTCTTCTTCTGTACAAGAAATGTCATCCGCTCTATGTTACGGTACATGAAGTATGGAATGCTCATCAATCGCACTCTCGTGAAGTGCATCAACAGCCGGATGTGATATGCATACAAGCGTGAAAAGCGCCCTTCACAACTGAAATAACGAATGATGAGTTTCATCAATGGTGCATACTCATCCTTCAGAAATCGGAATGGAAATACCCTGCTCAGCTGCCTCATATATCCAGGTCTGATATATGGCTCATAATAAGCTTTATCCAACTGCTGCCGCTTATTCCACTCTTCCGCGATGTTTGGTATCCCAGTTGCTTCTGAAATGGTCTTTGGTGACAAAGTAAAATCCACCCCAGCAAGGTTTACACGACTGTTATGCAAATGTAAGACAAATAGGCGAGCTAACTCATGATGATGCTGAGTTTGGGAAATCATCTCACAATAATGGAAACATGACTGACGCTGAAAACAATCCATTGCAAGCGGGAAAGCCTGCAATTGGGTCAAAGAAGTGGGCTCCTCCCTGACATGCCTGCCACTTTTATGTGACCTCCTCTATACATTTATCTCTGCTGTGGAATCACTGTCATACCCCTGCTCATATACTGAATCCGTTTCTGACATGGTGCTGAAATGTGTTTAACAAGTATATGCTTGGTTGATTAGAAAATGGGCAATTGGTGTGTTTTGTTTCAACCCCCAAATGATCACATATATACCAAAGTGCTATAAGAAATACCACAGTGGAAAAGGACTATCAAATGAGTTTGAATAGAAGAACAGTCACACTTCACTCTTTTGGGAATTATGGAATTTGGAGATTTTACAAGTGAATAGGAATGAGTGTAGTGATGTGAGAAAGTTATTAGGAACAAGAGTGAAAATGAAATGGGAACATATATATGAGCCAAGTGAAATCAAGGACAAAGAAACAATCCTTGCATGTCATGACCATTAGGCTTTGTCGATAGAGAGATGTGGGAGTAAGTAATAGGGTTTGGGAACTTAAAACATGGGAATGAAATGGTATTAGGGATATGGGATAATGAATATAGGATAGGGAATGTGGTAATATTGTGACAAGTATGAAAGCACGATGAGAGTGGAAAAATAGTTCAAACACCAACAATATCACCAACACCTCTTTCAAAACCCTATGGAGCAATTTTGGATGTAGACATAGGGTTAAATCTTTCACCTTTCAAACACCAATATTTTTGCTTTTAAACCATAGCATCATAGCTAAAAATCATTGAGCAGGCTTTAACACACTTACTTGGAGGCGAAAAGATGATTTGAATTGAAAAATCACAAAACAGTGATGAATTTATGCTGAAAGGCTCAACGCGCCGCGCGCACTCCCAGTGCGCCGCGCTTGATTTGTATGCGCCGCACCTAGTTAACCACACAGTCACGGCCCTTCAACGATGCAATTGCTCTTCCACTTTTGAAAACTCAACTTTGCTATGGGATTTATGAATGAAACTTGATACAAATGGGTTCAAATAGCCTTTGAAAATATCTTGCAAGAGATGGGTTTAATTTTTAGTTCTTCAAAAACCCAATTCATAATGTTTTTTGATTTGGCACTTTGGTCATTTATTTCAACTCTGTCTTTTTGGATTTTTCATTGATTTTCTGAGTTTGGATGGATGAAATGAGTTGATTTTTGTAGGGATGTTGGCGTTTGGACTTCGGCAAAGACCAGAGGCTGCATTGAAATTTTTATGGCGGAAAAAATACATGATTATTACAAAAAATGAATTTGACAATTTCTTATTTCAAAACAGAGTTTTGAACAAAAAATGTCCTCAAATGTGTTTGATGATGAAAATTTAAACTAAGAACCTCTTTGAAAACCATCCTCATGGCCTGCGGGCATTTATTAAACATATCAAAAGACTGAACCCTAGACTCTAAAACTACAAGACTCTTTTTGACCAAAATAATCATTTATGACCATGAATGACGTGAACTGAACTTCGATGAATTTTGAGGAGTTTTAATTAGCCCAGCAGGTACAAGCATGAGGGAATACAAGAAGACCAAACCCTTTCGTCAGTCAATGGCATGCCCCTAGAGAAATGCAACGAAGTGAAGTGAGCGAGACACCTAAAAATGATATGCAAAAAGCGAAATGATCTCTGACGGAGGGCTGTAAGGACGACTCTAACATTGGCTCCAATGGGGATGGTAGCTCCAGCTCCGTGGAGGTGCCAAGAACTACAGATCTTTGGAAGAGCAGACAATGCCTCCTTCCATTGGGCCATGGAATCCATTATTTCAAGAAATCGACATGACTAATTTATTGACTGGAAACTGACTCACAAATGACTCATCACTGACTAAAACAAGTATTTACAAATCTTTTGAAAAAGGAAGCAGTTCATCAAGATTTGAAAGCATGATGACAACCACCTGCATACTGATGAAATATGTACAATTATGTTTAGTGGGCTTTCCAATGTAACCAATCAAGCAAATGCCTTGCTGATTGATTCTCCTGATCCGATCTCCTAGTCAACAGTAGATATTGGTAACTGGGCATCAAAAAACATAATTGACCATGATCTCTTTCATCACTGAATACTACAATAATCATCTTCACGGCTGTCTGCAACAAATCTGCCATTGGATCCTGAAAAACATGAAGATTTACCTCCTGCTGAAAGAACAAGGTGTCTTTTCCTCCTGTTTCTGATCTTCCTTCAATAAAAGTTTGTTCCTGGTCCTCAAAAAATTCTGAACAAATAGATGAGCTGATCTCCTCTTGGAAAAATATTTCAAAACATGAAACATATGAAGAAGAATCTGAAAGGCAGTCTTGAATGTTCTGCTCTTCTACAGTCTGAATGTATTGTAGGTCATCTTCATATGATATGACAGCCAGATTATCATGTTCCTCATTGCATTCATCAATCATGAGAAAAGAAATTTCAGATGATTCTTGAAACCCAACACTATCATTTCTATCATTTCCCATAAATTCATCAAAAGAAACTTTTTTACATACTTGAGCAAAGATTCCATCTTGTTGTTCATGAACTGACTGGATTACCTCTTTATGAAGGCTTTGTTCTGATGACATAAAAACATTTGAATTCACAACTCTGTCTTCTGCATCCCAGATGATTTCAACAGTAGAGTTCTGCACAAGGTATTCTTGATCATCACGATCTGAATCTGGATCTGAAAAAGCTGACTGGACATTACCATAATCTGCAATTGAAACTTGACTTCCCTGCATGCTGTCTTCTTCTATGGACAGATCTGAAACAAAACTTTCTCTTTCATCATTTTCAGCCATATGGACCTCTTCAACCTGCTGATCTATAAAGCTGCTTACAGGACTGTCATCCTTTTCAGAAGAAGAAGAAGTTCCACCATCACCTTCTTGACCATGTGCACACTGCAGATCTGCGTTGACTTGAGCTGGAACATGACCGTTCAAGAGTTGATCTATCTCGTCTTCAGATAGAGGAGATAATACCTTTTGTTTTCTTCTGCTTAAACAGTGATTGTCTTCATTAATTTCAAGTGAAGGAGTATACAGATTTTCCTCATACTGCTGATCCATTTCATGTAATTCCTGTTGACTGTCAAGATGCAAAATTGTTTCATTTTCCACCGTACTAAGATTTTGATCCTGCTGCAATCAAACCAAGCTAGATCCTGTAAAGGTCGCCACTATGTTAGCGCTCGAATCTACCTTAGGCTGAAATAAGGTAAAACTCAAGGCAACATCAAACCAAGCTCAACCTCGTAGCTAGCCCTACAAGGACAGGAGAGGGCTCTCTCCGGGTCTATCTCGGAAAAAGGTCTTCAAAAGGGGTTGAGATGACTTATAATGGATATTGATCTTAGGCTAGTAAATAGATAGGAAGGTTTGGTTTTAAATTTTTTGGATATTTGTTGGAAAAATGGGAATGGAAAATTTGGGCTTGGGGATGAGGCCAGATCTTCGCAGAGTTTGAATTGGGGCAAGGTAGGCAGTAGTCTTGATGCTTTTGATTATGTGTATGGATGGATCAGAATGACAAGGAGCCGAAGAGGGCAAGGGAGAACAAGGATCCTCTCCAAACTGACGAAAACATATAAAACTAGACAAATTTAAAGGCAGAGCACTGGAATCAATGAATTCTACCTCATTTACTCATTCATTTAGTTTCAGAAGAAAAAGAAGGGAATGGAATACATTAAACATGAAAGAACTTAAAAATAACTTAGAGAACACACCATCAAAACTGAAAGCCACAAGAATCAGGAGTGTACACATCAAAACCTACGTCTTTCCTTGACATCAAATATGTCGGTAGGTGTGCAGGCTTTCCCAAGGGTCAACCCAAAAGTGTCTCGGAAAATGCAATAAAGAAACAAGTCTAACCCCTTCCCCGCACTCTAGGGTCGAGCTCATGCTTAGGAAGCGATTTGAACCAATTCTAAACATCCTGAGACTAAATCTGGACAGCCAGACAACTTGCCTCTTATAAGCTAGACGATCCATTCACTTGATTTTCACTTTTTTGTGAATGAATCATCTAGAACAAGTAAATACATGCCAAAATTACATCATGGTTACCAAATTACATCAAGCTAAATAAAAAATTACATCAAGAGGTGAAACTAGTCACAACTAGCCGAATTCCTGAGTTGGAAGGTGAAAAATAGGCTGAATTCCTCTATGCGCCGCGCTCCAAAGCTCTATGCGTCGCGCTACTTTGGACCTATTTTTGGAGAACTTCCTGAAGTTCAAATTGAGCTAATGATAGCTCGTTGGAAAGCCCTGGATGTCTGCTATCCAATCCAAGTGGAAGTTTTCAATTTGGAGCTCATTTGCCCCTCCAAAACTTCAATCTCCCAAAAGTACTTCCTGCTGGTGCAAAAGGTGGCAAAAAGGTGATTTTCATGGTGTTTTTGGCCCTTTTGATCATCCAGAACTTGATGAAATGCTTCGGCCATTTCTGAACATGCATAACTTACCATGACAAATCCAAAAATACAAAGTTTTCCTCCAGAAAGTGTCCCAATCATGAGCGTGCGTCGGGTGGCGCGTCGGGTTGGGCGAAAAAACCTGTTTTGTGACCAAAATTTTCAAAAATGACAAAATTTTCAACAGATTTCACATGTTAGCGCTCGAATCTACCTTAGGATGAAATAAGGTAAAACTCAAGGCAACATCAAACCAAGCTTAGCCTCGTAGCTAGCCCTACGAGGACATGAGAGGGCTCTCTCCGGGTCTATCTCGGCAAAAGGTCTTCAAAGGGGCTGAGATGACCTATAATAGATACTGATTTTAGGCTAGTAAATAAATAAGAAAGAAGTAATTTAATGAATGGATGAATTTTTTGGGCTGTATGAGACCAAAGAACAATATGAACAGAGAAATTAAATCAAAGACACAGATTATCTCATGAGGCAAGATAGGCAAGAGGTTTAGCATTCAAATTTTGAAATATATGGAATGAAAAGACAGTTGAGAGGCTGAAAAGGGCATGTGTGATGAATCCTTTTCAAACAGAAGAAGCCATACATAAACATGAAAAGCTTTCCCAAGGCAGAGCAGTAAACCGGATTATGCCCTTCTTACTTAAAAGCTTTCAATTAGAAATGATTATGAATGACCTGTAAAATATAACAAAACACATATGAAACAGGAAGAAGAAACATATGCCAAGTTCGTACCACAGGAATCTCATGAAACAGAGCCGCATCCTTTCATTAATTCTCAGTCAAAAAACTATACATTGAAGCTCTGTATTTTTCTCCCACACGTTTCCCAGAACTCCCCCCCCCCTTTACAAATGTTTTACAATACAATAAATAAACTCCTCCATGAGAAAACAAATCGACCAAAAATGAGGGAGTTGTTTCAAACTAAAATCATGACGATAGCAAAGGAGCTGTCCATCTGTTCTGAAAAGGGGTAGCGCTACATGTGAAATCTGTTGATAACCACAAGGAGGCGACACCTGTAGCATAGATCTCATAACTGAAGACAAACATAGGCAATCCCACCTATCTTCCTGCTGTTGGTTGATGTCTCCGTTTAAATTTTTCTTTTGACTTTTCACCTTCTCGTTTAAATGAAACCTATTTTAAAATAGAAAAACCCACCCATAAAAATAGCAACCAAAAACCGATGCTTCCAACAGAATAGCTTGCGGAGACACGTAGCAGCAGGGCATCAAAAATTCTTACAGCAATTGGGTCTCTTTTCTGGATTTTGAAACCGACATTCTACAAGTGGACAATGTTCTGGAAATATGGGCCTAGCATGCTCGGGTGCCATCAACCGGTGTCACAGAATCATCAGTGCTTTCACTAAAAATCCTGATACAGTCATCAGACGTTCCACTAGCAATAAGACCACTCCTTAACCAGTGAACTGTGAATATTGCTCGATCATGATATCCAGAAATGGTGCAAAGATGTTTCCAGGGTGTACCATTTCCACTTCTCTCCGCTGGGTTTATGCTCGTGTCCCAAACCATCAATGTTAAGTCATCGCTGCAGGAGACCATTCTGTCTTCGGAAGAATCAAAAGATACCGACCACACTGTTGATGTATGATCGCTGACAGAATTGCCCAAAGTTTGCATACATGCCCAGTCATCACCGTCCCCATCCTCTGCCCAAAAGTGAAAACGACATCAAATGGACCATTAACAGAATTTTCCTGCCAGCGCTGTGGTGCCATTTTCACATTCAGATTTCGTTTTAGCATTTGGAGAAGACCATTTCTTTTATATAATTCAGGATCTTTACGCTTTAGATCATCAAACATTCTTCTGTAAGGAGCGCCAAAGTCATATACGTTCGGCTCCCTTATTGATGGACCAGGCAATTTCACATGAGCTCCCGTCCCATAAGAACTCACATCAAAACTATGTTTCTTTAGCAGAGCATGTGCTTCCATGCGTTCTTGAGCGATTGGAGGTAGTTTTTAGAAGTTTTTGGGCTAACTGGGTGTGTGCGCCGCGCTCCAGCCCAACGCACCACGTAGGCTGGATGCGCCGCGCTAGTCCAATTTTGCACTGTGCACAAGTACTCTACGCGCCGCGCTCAGTGAGTGCGCCGCGTTTTCTCTCCATGCGCCGCGTCAGGATTTTTCACAGTCTTGGCTTGAAAATTTGCAAACTTTGCTTTCTTTCCACTAAACTTTGACTTCCCAAAAGCATTTTGTATACGCTGTACAACTTCTTACACACTGAAAGCACTTCAACATCCATCGACATGAAATCAAGAAGCTGGTCTTCCTCAATTTGCTGTACCAAAATTCCTTTTGCCTCAGAAAGTTCCTTTTCCTTAACCTTAGTCTATAAGTCTTCAAATGAGCAACATCATCAACATGCTTACTACAAGATCTTTCCGTGAAAGGAATGTCATCACTACACGCAACATATCTAGCACATTGATGACTTCTATTCTTTTCCCCAACTGTGCAGTCCATCACCATTTGTTGACGAAGGTCAAGATTGTATTGCGCTAGCAAAAGATCCTCTCAACACTCTTGGTGCCTTCCAAGCACATGATAAAATGCTACACTCAGATCTGCTGCCTTACATAGTTGAGAATTTGATTTTGCTTCTTACAAAACCACTATTTGAAGACTTTGACATTTCTTACAATGAACTCTGTTTTTGCTTGATTTCACTTTGAATTTTTGTGCTGATGATGTCCTTTTTGTCTGTGCTTTGCAGGGATAGGAGCTGCTGAAACCGAAACAGGGCTGCCATTGAAGAGCTGTAGAATTTGAAACACTTTGACAAATTACATATTTATTACAAAAACACATTTGATGATTTCTTCTTCAAAACAGGGTTTTGAAGAAGAATCAATCTCACATTATTGACAATGACAATCTTGAAATAACTACTTATTGAACCTTCCTCTAGCCTGCAGGCATTATTCGACATGTTTGAAGACCAACCACTAGACCTTGACTCTGAAAATGACTATTTTTGACCAAAATAGCATTAATGACTGCAAATGACAAGAAATGAACTTTGGTGAATTTGACTCTGACGAAGGACTAACAGGACCGTGTCTAACAACTGCATCCATGACATGGTGCAGAGAGGAGATGTTAGACTCCAACACATTGCGATAGAAGATTAAACTGCAGATATTCTTACAAAGGAATTACCGAAAGGGAAGTTCTTGTTTTTCAGAGAAAAACTTGGACTAATAGATGTAGCCCCTCCAGATAAGGGGCAACGTTGATCGAGAACATTGAGCAAGCTCTTCCTACCTTGCTTGAGCTCTCGGGGTGAGGAATTGAAGTGAAGGGATTCTGAGGTTGAGGGAACTGTGGACAATAGGGTCATAGACGTTGCTCCCTTATTTGTCACTCGTGGGATGTGTGTGATCCTTGTCCATTTTGACAAGTCGAGTATCTCCACCACCGTTGGTCATTACAGAGTATACCTCAGTTGGCATCATACCCACAAGCATGGGTTATTGGGATTATCCCTCCCCGTTTGGCCAATGGGTTGAGGAGTCTTGGAGGTGTGTGATCCTTACCTCTTGGTAAGTCAGGTATCTTGTCCAAGCTGGATTATGATGCAGGTGTTCTACCACATCACTGATGAGAGTCATTTCGGTAGGCGACAAGATTGGGTTGAGATTTTCTTCTCTTCTATGATTCTGGGTTGAGAATGAGCTCCTCGATGAGATTCGAGGGTCGGAGATGTGCTCCACTGTGAGATGAGTTATCTTGTTTCTAGATGTGGGTGGAAGAGATCGCTCCTCGATGCTTCTTCTTCTAGATTCGAGAAATTTTCAACTGATGGAGTTGAGTTGTAAAGACACATTGATGCAAAGATATACAAGTAGATATTACATAGTGGGATTCTTCCTAGTTGAGAGGGAGTGTTAATTTTGGAAAATAGAGTCAAATTCCACAATGGACAATTCTGATGATTAAAATAACAATTTGACTAGATTCCTCTTTTCGAGAGGATCAAAATTGGTCTATATACTGTCCCAATCAATTAATTGGAAGTTAAGTTATGATTTATTTTATTATTTTATGAGTTGGCCTAACCACAAGTTGATTCAGTCAAAGCCCTAAGCAGTCCCTCACAATGTTATAAATAGAAGTGACCCCAATTTCATTTGCATACATTCGCTCATGAGATATTCTTCATGTTGTTTTGGTTATTGGTCGCATTTTTGTTTTATGGCTCGCATAGGTACGTTGCAAGAGGTTTGCGGAGTGTATCGGGATCACAGACATAGGCACATTTCAGATCTGGGTATTTTGGATCTGAGCCGTGGGTAGGTAAATTTGAGGTAGCGGCTCTATTGGGCCAAAGCTACGAGCTAATATTGTTGTGGTCATGACTTAGCTGGTAAAGCTGCCAACAAGAAAGCTTCCGGGTGCAACCAAGATTCTAAGTTGTTCAGGTCCTCATTCGCGGGCACAAATTTCTATGGCAGCGGCTCAGAGTTGGTAAGTAGGGCGTGTTAAGGCCGTGGCTCTGTGAGTTATTAGGCAGATCAAATATGATTCTCATTCAGTTGTTTGTGCAACGTCATCACTCATCCGTCACGCAGTCACAGACGCATCAGATTAGTAATCGATAGTATTTTGGATCCATATCTAGATCTGGGAAACTGAGATCACTTGATATTTGTGATCCATTGGTTTCTTATTTTACTTTTGTAGATCTGACATTGTGCAGATTAAATCTATTTATTTCAGCTATATACATGTACTAGGCTAATTGTACTCTCTACTGAAATATTTTGAAGACAATCTATAGAAGAAGAATATTTGAAAGGGTTTCCCCCACAGTGGGGTTTTTCCCTGGTCTTGGACCAGTTTTTATGTCTCATGGTTTTTTATATTGTCTTCTCTCTCTTTGCATGCATTGTTATATATTCACTTACCGTTTATGCTTATTGATATTGCATTAATCTAAATATACTGTTAATGAAAATCTGATCTAGGCTTAAGTAATTGATACTATTTCAGGAAAAACCACATTAAGGTCTGGGTTGAGGGACCTAACAGAGCAGAAGGCATACAATCACAAGAAGCAATCAAATTAAAAGTCCTAATGCTTAAACTAGTAAACTAAGGATAGATGACCTTACCCGTATGTCCTACGTTTGAGGTCGTTCCCGCAGGGTTCAAACCCTCTGCTTCTCATCATGCTTCAAGACCTGCAACTCATTCTAGACAAAGCACATAGATTAGTTGTACATCATATATATCCTAAATGTTAGTATGCTATATCATATAAAATCATAAAATATATCATGAAATAACGATTACAAGATCATTAACATGTATATGAAACATAAAAGACCATGATTTCAGGGACCAGACAAAGCTTCTTTTGTTGATGTATGTAAAAAGAAAGTGGAGATATCACTTGAAATCAGCTACAGCTCCAAGTGAAACCGTCCTATGGATCCGTCTAGCCCAAGCCTCAACAATCTTCTTCCATAAAAGGTGCACAAAGGATGTCACATAAAGGAGGTGAACATCACAAGGAAACAAGGGTTTCCTGAACCTGGGAAGTGTAGGAGGCACAAGGATAATCAGACTTGATCTGGGTTATAACAGGCTATAGTATCAATAGAATTCTCTCTCCTCCTTTAGGCCTTCCTAATGAGGTGTATTTATACTTCTTCAAATCAGTTTTTTAGTTGGGAAACAGTTTGGCCACGGGCTGGTGTAGGTGGTCTTCAGGTAAAACCCGTAAACCTTGCCCAATTAATAGGGAGATTATATATTTTTTAATATTTTAAATTGTATACACAGGTTAGATATGAGTGAACCCACGTCTACACGCGTATAAGACAGGGCAGAGTCACGTATGGAATTCAAAATAATGTTTTTTAACAAGTTGACCAAGTTTGAATGGAAAGGGCTGCCCAAGGCCAATACATAGATCATCAAGTATATAAAGGTGATAAATGATGCTATAAAAAATGCCCCCTAATATATGAGGTTAGAAGGGGTACATGATGGCCGAAATGTATTATGTGCATAAGAAAAAATATTGTGAGAACTTGAGAGGACTTCACCAGATTTTAGCCTGCTAAAAACCAATGAAAGAAATCAGAAAGAAAGCTCATGTCTGAGGCGGGCATACCCATGCTCAGTGAAAGAAAAGCGTGTCTGCATAACAAGTATGGAGTGGATCCAATATGTATACAAGTATAGCAGAAACTGTAAAGTACATAGTGAATCATTTGATCACTGCCCAGAAGTACATATCAAAATCATGTACAAGTATCACATATAGAAGACTGATCAATGATGTTGCAAAGATAACTGATCACTGAAGACACAACTGAATGTCCAAGTACGAGATCATAAGTGGTGGAAAAAATGGTACTGCACGCAAATCGGATTCCAACATATAGAATTCTGCTGTGATGAACTACAACATATAAGGGTGGATGGTGTCATTGGCAGAAAAATGAAGAAGTTGTCAAAGTGAACCAAAGCATGATGACACAAACCCGAGGTCTTCACTGATCACTATGGTACAATTATACACAATGGGAATAAATGAGCTGAAGTCGACCATGTGGGAAATCGTTTGATTACGGGTCATTGATGTATATCATTAACAAATGTGAGACAACTCACCGATAATGATGATGAGAGTCAAGGTACCCCAGTGCAATCTAAAAAGTTTGAATGAATGAGTTGAAATCGAACACTTGAGAGAATCTACCAATCAGGAGACATTGATGTATTCTCACTGTCGATAGCGAAGGAATCTACCACTAATGACTGCAAACCCTAAGGTACTGACAAAAGGAATCTAGACCTTATTCCCAGAGCAATGTGTTGGAGTCGATGGGAAAATATCTGCTGGAAGGAAGGAATTAAGGCATCCCACATCAATCCAACACGAGTGTAACCCATAGGCCAAAATTTGGAAGGAATCGGGTAAAGAAAAGTGAAGTAACCAACCCAAAGTATGTTTCCGGCATGCACAAAATGTAGCTAGGGCACGCCAGAAACCCTCTGAACCAACCAATAATGAAAGTTGACAAAGAGGTGACGAATCCACCGATAGGGTCAAATGGAAACCAAGGCACTACACGAATCCCATGTGTGATAATGAAAGCTGAAGTCGAACACAAGGGAAACCACTCAGTCAAAGACCCATGGTGTTGATCAAATGCTAAGCACAAGGTCATCTATCAATGATATAAAATAGGGCTAGGGTGTGGCTCTAAGTTTACTCTCAGAGAAATTTATGGAAGTCGATAAGAGACAAACCTGCTGGCAAGAAGTCAATGGAGACCTTCTCAAACTAGCACGAGTAAAGAACCAAATAGCTAATGTGATAGAACAAGACTTTGACAGACCAAGGATGGCCGACTAAAAAATGAGTCAAGAGACACCGCAGAAAGGCTGACTTAGGTTTACTTCCCTTGAAAAAAATCACGACTCATTTTGACTATGGCAGCATATGATAACTTTGTATAAGTTTTTCATGCAGGAGGCATGGAAAAACCCTCCATATGATTGGAAGAGATAACCAACCGAGGGAGTATTGACTTGATAACAAGGTTATGGATTCTCCTAAGTCAAACTAAACCCATCCCAAAATGGAGAAAATAATTAGCTTTTTTGTGCTTTGTTCAAGGTCGATATAACTGACTCTTAGCTGCCATCAAATTTAGAAGTAATGTCCCGATCCTGCTCTTTTTGGGATATTTTTTTTTCCATATTGAAAGCCTGAAAAAGAATAAAAGAATGCCTATAATACAGTGGATAGAACAAGTGTCGATAAACATATGCACTAGTTCTTGGGATAGGAACAATCCTATGCTCAATGCAAGGCGGCGAAACTAGTAAGTGACACTCAGAGGAATGTTCCATCCATGGGCAAAGGTGTCGAGTCGCAAAGGCTAAGTGATTGCATCGCTGAATTTGCAGAAAGATAGGGTCAAAAGATGGCTTATACATGAGTCCAAGTGAAGCTGGCTTAAGGACAAGATATACAAATGGTCAATATGAAATGCAAAAAAACAACTAAACAAAAAAATGGGAGCCTCTAGGGTATAAAGACAGAAAAGATAGCGAAGAATAAGAATAATGAAGCTTCATCGTATAAGTCATGGCAGGACTAAAGAGGACTCCTGATCCTACACAATTTGCAGCGTGGGCCACATATGCTAATGAGGATCTAACTAAGAATCCCATGTAAAGTATGGCTCTACCATCATATCATGATTTATAAGTCGACGAGTGAAAATGGTTTAATAATCATAACATGATGGGATCGACCCTATGGCAAGATTTCAGTATGGATTCTAGTATGCATAAGTGCAACGGAAAGTGAATTACCTACCCTATATGCTAGTTCTGAACAAAATACCTGCCATGATAGGTCAACGGTCATGGAATCGAAGCAGTGATGGAATCATCCCGAAATCGTCAAATGGACCTGAAAACAACTTATCCCAGCACTTACAAGCCAAAAGGTCATAAAGTCGTGAATAAATTCAAAAATTAAACACAAAACTTTAAACAAGTAAATTGTGATTTAAAATTTTTTTTTGGTCATAAATAGGCCTTTTGGACTCAGATTTGGTCATTTGTGCCTTGAAGAAATTGTGAAAGAGCTCTAGATCAAAAAATCCCCAACTTCGAACCATACCAATTATTAGCCGAATCAACCCAAATCTTCTAGGTAATCTTCTCAATCAGCTTAGTAATCAATTTAATTCTCAATTCAAGTAATTTTTGATGAATTTCACCATAGAATTTATGTTTTTTGTGAAACCTTCTGCATATATGTGGATTCATAATTTCAAACTCGTGTCTAGACGCTACCGTGCAGGAGGAAACTCACGTATGCGTAGAGCAGAATTTTAAAATTAAATTCTAATGGTTTTTTAATGAATTGATCCAAGATGACCATTAGCTGGAGAGAGAGGGAGCATAGCAGAACTGACAATGAGGTCACGAAAGACCAATTATCCTTTGATATACTTCGGGGATGCAGATTGCTCTAGTTTTTTAAGATGCAAAATATGAAAACGAACACCAAGTTGCTTGAAATGCTTGTCAGTTACTGGGACCCAGAGGAGGAATGTTTCATGATCGATCAAATGCCATTAAGGATCAAGATTGAATATATTTATTTCATAACTAGACTCTCTCGAAGAGGGGAACCAATAAATTTAAAAGGCAAGCCCAATACAAAACTTCTCTCAAAACCAAGCAATCAGACCAAAATGAGAAACTGCCAGATTTCTCCAAAAGGGATGAAAACCATGAAATGAAAACCAAAAGAAAAAGAAACGAAAAACACAAATGATTTTTGAGCCTTTAACTTTTCAAGGAGAAAGCAAAAAGTCTTTAAGAAAAGCACAAAACCACCGAAGGCCTCAAATCAACAAATTGAGCCAACAAGCAAGCTCAAATTCCTTAAGCCAACTATTTCATTTTCATGACGGGAATCAATAAGCGGAATGAAGCAGTTAACTTAAGAAAATGGCATGAAACAGTAGCATAAAACTCCAATAAACAAAAACTTCAAGAAATAAAAAATACAACTTTAAGATTCGCCATAAAATCTAATCTCAAGAAACAAGAAAACCAAGCAATCCAACAAGCCAAAAAAAAAAGAGTGAAGCAATGAACAAGCCAAGCATGAGAAAACCTACATAGAATCACTATTCTGAAATGTTAGAACAACCAAGAACCTCATAAAGAAGTCCTGGTGAAAAAACCACAACTGAAACTTCACCAAGCAAGGAAAACCCTAGGTTGACTAGGTTTTCAAGCAAGAAAGAGAGAAACTAATACATAGCAAGGAGAAACACTATCCAAACATATAAGAGGTTCTACAGGAGTGACCAAAAGAAAGAAGAAATGACTTAAATCATCTCAAAAATAAATTTTTCATTTTTAACTAGCCATACGCAGATCCACAGTGTGTAACCTATGTGTATACGCATCTGTGTCTAAGGAAACTCGCGTATAAATGGGTTCCTTTGGACAAAAACAAATTTATACGCGATTGTGTACACAAAAATTAGTGTATTGAAAATACAATAAAGAAAAACAAAAAATCCAAGCCTGATCCAGAAGATCAGGGCTTTTGCCTGGATGGGAAAAGAACTAATAAGACTGGGAAAGTGATAAGATCAGTCAGGGAACCCAAAATCCAGAGAAAACAACCTGAACTAGTAATTACATGGATGTAATCCCCAGTAGAGTCGTAAATTCTGTTGCAGGCAAAACTACCCTAAGGTCTGGGTTGAGGGACCTAACAGAGCAGAAGGCATACAATCACAAGAATCAATCAAATTAAAATTCCTAATTCTTAAACTAGCAAAGTAGGGATTGGTGACCTTACCCATATGTCCTACGTTTGAGGTTGTTCCCGCAGGGTGAAAAACCTCTGCTTCTCCTCGTGCTTCAAGACTTGCAACTCATTCAATACAAAGCACATAGACTAGTTGTACAACATATATATCCTAAATGTTAGTATGTGAGATCATATAAACTCATAAAAGATATCATGAAATAAAAATTACAAGATCATTAACATGTATATGAAAGATATAAGACCATGACATCAAGAACGAGACAAAGCTTCTTTTATTGATGTATGTAAAAAATAAAGTGGAGATATCACCTGAAATCAACCACGACTCCAAGCGAAACTGTCCTATGGATCTATCCAACCCAAGCCTCAACAATCTTCTTCCTTCAAAGGTGCACAAAGGATGTCACATAAAGGAGGTGAAAATCAAAAGGAAACAAGGGTTTCTTGAACCTGGGAAGTGTAGGAGGCACAGGGATAATCAGAATTGATCTGGGCTATAACACGCTATAGTATCAATAACATTCTCTCTCATCCTTTAGGCCTTGTCAATGAGGTGTATTTATACTTCCTCAAATCAATTTTTCAGTTGTGAAACAGTTTGGCCACGGGATGGTGTAGGTGGTCTTCAAGTAAAACCCGTAAACCATGCCCAATTAATAGGGAGATTATATATTTTTTAATATTTTAAATTGTATACGTGGGTTAGATATGAGCGAACCCACGTCTACATGGGTAGAAGACAAGGTAGAGTCACGTATGGAATTCAAAATAATGTTTTTTAACAAGTTGACCAAGTCTGAATGGAAAGGGCTGCCCAAGGCCAATACATATATCATCAAGTATATAAAGGTGATAAATGATGCTATAACATATACAACATAGAGAAATATTTAAAAATCAACAAATAGAAGAGATAAATTTATCCTTAGCCATGATGATAAGATGCTCTAGAATCAATAAGTACTCATTAAAAGAAGTAGATTTCATATTGAAGGAAAAACTAAAAGTAGAAAGTGCATGTCCATACAAAGAAGAGTTAGAAGAAGGATCAATGTTGATGTTATTTTCAATTGGTGCTTTTAAGACTTCTATATTCTTGAAACATTTAGATTCCAAATGAACATCTCACCCACAAAAATTACTATGATCTTGCCTTTTGATTTGGTTTCTTTATAACTATTGGGAGTAGGAGTTAGCTAAGAGGCTTTAGGATCTTTGTTTTTTGGTTGTTGTGAGGATGATGATTCTTTGGATGTCTATGGCTTACCTTTTTTAATCCTACCAAGGCTTCATTGGATGTACCTACAATGTTAATAATTCCAAGATTAAAAAGCTTGTCTTGCTCTCTAATAAAAGAATTACAAAAAGCTTCAAAAGAGGCATTTTGTAAGTAGTTCATTGAATCATAAGTGCTTGTTTTGTGGAGTGAAATGTATATACAAAAATAGAATAAGAATTTCCAAGCTTAACAGGAATAACATATATATGTTTTTCCTCCTTTGTGATTTTACTTTCTTCAAATAAAATACAAGCGATATAAAAATTTGTAGTAATATTCACAACAAAAGAAATAGCTAGGATTTAAATAAATCAATGGATTATGCTTTCTGGTCCCTGATGATGGATGGAGTGTCCACCCAAAAGTTAAAATGGATTAAAAATCCTTTACATAGTTTCTTTTAAAAATTCTCCACAAAATCAATTGATTTTCAAGTTGGTGGGCTCAAATCTCATTGTGTTAACCAAACACGGTTTCTAGCTTTTGTTAAGCCACATCTAGTTTCTTAATTCCTTGAAGGTGAAATTTTAGATGTAATATATCCCTTTTGAATCTCTGACTAAAAATTGCAAACATGTGTTATGTTTGGTGTTTATTTTTGGCATGTATATTTTAATATTCCGCCAAGGTGAACTAGCTAACTTAAAGAAAATGTAGATGCAATTTATTTTGATTAATGAAAATATCCAACAAACAAGGCATGATTGCTTATAAATAGGAAATGATATCATGAGTGAATAAAAGTTAAATAGGTATATGGGGGAAATATTATGCTTAGATACATGTACCCTTTTCCCACTTATACAATTGATTTTATCTTCACTCATTTACATTATCTCTGAAGTTAAATCATTATTTAAAAATAATATTGAAGCCTTTCATCAAATACCTTCTATATTCTTGGATACTTGTCTCCCAACTTCTTTAAACTATTGTGTTAAGGTTAGTATGGGAAAATTAATCTTTAACTCATGAGGAAAAAGTGAATTTCGAATGGGAGAAGGAGGCCATTCTTGGAATGTGGAAAAATAAGAGAAGATAAAAGAGCATAGAGAGAAAAGCCATACTTTCCATGTGCAACCATGAGTTTGCATGTTTTTGAGATATGGAATTAGTGTGGGAAAGTTACTAAGTTTGCAAAGTGTGAGGGTTGCAATCCATGCAATAGTTGGGCAAGCATGATAGACACGAGAGAGGGGAGAAACCAAGAGACTATGTAACAAAGAAGGTGCTCACTACAATGTTATGTAAGCCAATAAAGGAAGCACTTGGGATTGTGGAAACCATGTAGTCAACAATAAGAAATTGTAGCTCCATCTTAACTAGAGCTATTGTGACCTAGATAATTAAGTTTTATTGATTTCACCTTGGTGATATCATGGCCTAGCTCAGGGGTGGTTATCTATTGAAAGATTCTATGCAACTATTCCTATGATTGTGTGAAAATGTGCCTAGTGCCGAGTGACTTCGATGTATAGACTTACAACTTTAGATTGGTGTTACTATGTGCTTAACACACCATTTTCAAACCTATTTTTTGATTAAGATGTATATTTTCTTATGGCTGAAAGTGAAAAATTCATATTTTTTGATTACGATGTATATGTTGTAAGCATATTTTATAATAGTCTACCTAAATATTGTTATCTAGAAAGCTACATGGGTTTTCCTATGTATGCCTACAATGGAAATCTCTAGAAAATGAGTTGTTGCATGTAAACCATAATCTTAAATTTATATGTGTATACATGGATGAGACTAATACCAAGCCTATGGAAATGGTTCTCTATATTTAATAATTTATTAGTATTTGGATTGGATAGAGCTTGCAAATAATTAAATCACTAAATCTATATTAATAGTGAATGTTTTCATGTCTCACAAATGAAATATGTATGCATGAGTGATTTTTTATTATTTTATGATGATTATTGTTAATTAATAAATCATATTAAATAAATTGCAACATGATGTATGACGTTTAATTGCATATGGGAAATAATTAGCTTCTCGAGTTATACATTTCTTTAAGTTCATACTACAACCATATTGCATTATAGCAATTTGGTTATTTCTTAATAACTACCACATGGGTTAATGTGACTTTTGACGGATAAAATCTTCATATTGAAAATTTGCATTCGTAAAAAATATCAAACATCCAAATTATATTTTAGGAATTATATGTCATTTATCAAACATGTAGATATCGTCCTAGTCCTTATAGGATTTTATTCGTTTATAACTATTTGATATGGGTAATGGTGATTTTTGGTAAACATGAAACTTATATTCAGATAAACTTACTGAAGATATTGGATATTGTTGATGGTGTTGGAAATATGCAAAAAAAGGTGGTATCCCTAGTATGAAGTCCCAAATAGACCTCACACCATTTGGAGAAGGAGCCCCATTCGGATAATAGGCCCGAACACCATTATTCTTAGAGATTTTCCATGGTTGCAATTATCAACATAAGATATTATGCAAACAACCTTTGAAACAAGCAAGTAAGTTGACGTTGTGAGGCATACAATTACAATGTATATAAGGTACTTTCATAGAAGGGAGAGAGAGAGCGAGTTTCTAGAAGAAAAATAATAGTACTATCCTAAAATAGACACACAAGAGCATGAAAGAATAGTTAGTTAACCTACAAAGTAGTTCACAAGATAACAACGATCATAAAACCAAGTAACAACACACATTCAACAATATGCATACCAAATCCAATGAAATAGTTCATTTTCATTAGTATGTGTAAACATAAACATAAAACAAAAAAAATGCAATAATAGTCTTACAATCATTCAAAACACATGCATGAAAGTGTGTCGGCTCTGAGAGCTTCATATATTATGTGAAACTCCCAAGATACACGATTAAAATGATGCAACACTAGCCCTAATAGTGGAAAATTAAGTCACCACTTGCTCCTCCAAAAAATGATATTATCTCCTATATATTCTCTCCTATGCCAAGCTAGAGAAGCTAAGGTGAAAACTATCGTTTCTTGAACTCTGAGGGTGTATATATAACAAATGAGGCCACTCTCCACCTCCTTTTTGACTCTTGACCTTCCCTCATGACTCTTGAGCTCACATGTGACTTTTCGAATTCCTATGTGACCTTTGAGCTTCTACATGACTCTAGTACTTTCTAGTGATTTTTGACATTCCATGTGGGACCCTTGGGCTTCCACACATTTTAAATTTTCTCATTTTTTGGAAATTAAATATAATTACATTCCATAAATAGTGTGAAAAAAATACATTGATTACATATGACTTTTATGATGACACTTTGAGAAGCCACGACTTGGCGATGATAACATAAGACTTCATATTGCATAAAGGCCAAGCTCTTCTATTTTTTTTATGTCACCAACTCTTCATAATTGATCTGCAAGGTGCTTCATCTTCATCCTTCAAATGATCTGATTATAATACTAGAGCCTTTTACGTCATCTTGGTCTCCATCCATCTATCATGGTCCAAGGTTCCTTTATAGTTCTTGTATGACAATATCTTTGTGACTTGTCTCCACAAGTTTTCTTCTTGTAACCTCCCTTGATAACCTCCTTGATCATCATCTTTCCATGATAGGATGATGACACCTGCAAATGTTTTTCACTCATGACAAGAAAACATCAGTCCCAAAATCACCTATTCTATCCTTGTTTGCTCAAGTGAGGCTGACTGTGATGAGGTAGTGTACAAGAACTGCGGGAGAAGCATGGGATTTTGTAATGCAGAAATTCATGAGGAAAGGAGTGAGGGTATGGAAACTATGATTATGTAATGCGTAGTGGAAAGTGAGAAGCGAGGCATGGATTGTGCATTGGGAAAGTCCAGAGAGCAAGGAGAGATGGCACTGTGACTGCAAAATGCGTAGTGCTTGAGGGAGAGGATTCATGCATTACAAATTTGAGCACTATAGGGTTGAAGAATGGCCCTACTATCCACTGAGATTGTGCAGTTCATTGTGGAGGAAAAATTAGGTCAAGGAATTGCATATATGAGCTCTGTATGAGACAAGAGTAACAAGCTTGGGTATTGTGACTGCACAATGCCCAGTGGCCGAGGAGAAGGTTCAAGGGACTGCATAGTTGAGCACTGTAAGGGTCCAAGGATGGCCTCACTAGCCACTAGGAATTCACAATGCACAATTCATGGTAGGGTTGATCAAGATTGGGAATTTGAGCAAGTGTAACCAACAACAAGGAGTGACTGTGCTTTGAGGTTTCTCAATGCTCATATGTAGGAGGTTTTCCTCTATGATTGCACAATGTATAGTTCCAAGAGGTAGGAAATTCACCATTGTGGCTTAGGAATGTGCAATGTGCGGTGATAGGGGTTGGAGGATTGGTCATTTATTGAAAAAGTTGTGAGGACAATGAAAACTCAAGAAAATGACTAAGTGTGAGATCAATGAGACTAAAAGGTAAGAGTAAGAGCACATAACAAGTCCTGAACATGATCTCACTCACCTATACAACCAAGCACATGAAAAAAGATACACAAACCCTAAAACAACAAGCGTATAATGAAACGATAATAAAGCGACACGTGTATCCAAGTGTGACACTTAAGATATACCTTTACGACAGAAGTATTGACTACAAAGAGAAAGTGCGCAATAACCTTAGGAATGATTCCAATGCATGTCCCTATGTTAGATAATACCTACTAATGCAAGATAATTCACTGGATCTACCTTTAAATGATGTGCCATGGTGCTCTTAAGATGTGTGAAAACAAGAAAAAGCGACACATGCAAGAGTGAAAGTGACACAAAGAAATCACAAGCGATGCATGCAAGAATGAATGCAAGAAAAAGTGACACTTGTAGAAGATAGATCAAGCAAAAAATGACACATGTAAAATCAAAAGAAAGAAAAAGTGATAGTTGCCAAAACGAAAGAAACAATTGAGGAAGTCACTCAGAAGATGAGGTATTTGCAACCACAAGTGAGGGAATGGTCGTCATACTCCGAATATGGATAAAGCTCAAAAGAGAAAGATGGATGTGAAGGTGAGCTCCATATTAGACTCTTTACATAGGGAGAGTAGACATGAAATAGGGTTAATATTGGTGAGTGTGCTTAATGCATGTCAAGAAACTAGGAGCTAAGAGTGAATTGACTGACTTGAAGAAATACACTCTTACTATCAATAGAGAATGCAAAATCACTATCTGAAGGATGCCCTTACACTGTCACTATCCATCAAGATTCCGTAGTCTATGTCATCAAGGGTTGCGCAAGCACTGACATCAGGGATTGCACAAGCACTATCATTAAGGGTTGTGCAGTCTACATCTCTAGCGATTGTGTAGTTATTATCATTTGGTACCACACATTCACTGCTATCAGAAACTTCGCAATGGCTATCATCAAGGATTACAGAGTGCTTGAATCCCAAGGGACATTGACTGCTAGGCTTGCTTAGAGGAGGTTTTCTAAGAGGGAATTACGAGCGAAGCATGTGTAAGAAATTTGCTTCAACATTTAAAATATTTGAAAGAATACTTAAGCACTTATAAAAACATTAACCAATCATGAAGCAACTGTGAAATGAAAGATTGCGAGATGATAAGGAGGCTCCAAATTTCAGATGTAAGAAAAAATTTGGAGGTGTTTGTCGCAACGAAAAAACTTGGTGACACAATGGAAGGAATCCAACTTCTCTGTTTAGGTTTGACATTAAGTACAAGTTCTAGCCTTGTGGAAATATTGTCTCATCCTATTGATCACCCTACCTTCCTTAGCTTAGTTACAGATGTGGTTTCTTCTATTCTTCTTGTCGGCTCAACAAATTTGATAAGACTAGTCAAAATTCAGTTGTTTTGATTAGGGAGTAGGAGTATGTAAACTCAATGAGTTTAAAATGTTTAGAGATTTATTATCGTCCCCAGTGTTGCTCCGCTACTAGCAGGCCTATTCAGTACCTTGCCAAAGTCACTTCAAGGAATTACAAGCATTGGTTCATTGCCAAGGAGAATGTTCAATACCCCGACGAAGTTTCTTTCTTCACCTTTTTATGTAGGGATCCTTTCTCTTCTTTCATACTTTGTTTATTTTATTACTCGGTGTTCATTGCCATTTTACTGGTGTTTATTTCGCAAGGGTGGAAGAGGGATCCCAACTTATTTTACGGGAAAGAGAGATTGTTCCTTGTTTTGCAAAAACTCTTATGCATATACGTCTAAAATTTGTTTTCTCACTTAATTTTTCTCCTTTCCCTTCTCTACTTGATCGAGTTGACATGTTAAAACTAATTAATATAAATGGTTGATTCAAGGAATGTAGATATTATAATGGATATAGGCATCATAATTTTTCTTGAGATTTTTTTTAAGGACAAAACATATTTTCGGTACATGCATCATGGACCTTAAAAGATATTATACCCAAGTAAAAAAATGGATCACAAATCAGCTAAGATTTTCTCGTCATCACAATTTCCCTTTCCAAACTTCACCACATGGTTCTCTTCTAGCCAAAAAACAGTTTTCATGCACAGTTTTATTAATAAAGAAAAAGGAAAGGAAAAATACACAACATAACATGAAGTACAAGAAGCAAGAAATGCAGTTATCACCATTACCTCCAAACTCACTAAAGAAAGGAAGAGGATAGAAGCCTCTATACCAAGAGGCACCACATCCACAGTGCCCACCGGATGAAGCCATATCAAAATAGCAGATCTGAAAGATGCTTCCCAAATCCACAAGAGTAATTGATCGTTCCCAAATCAACCAAATCAACGAGAGTAATTAAACGTTCCCAGGAGCATATCGAAGCTGGAATAGAAGAATTATCACCGATAACTTACCCTTGCCCAATCGGGCCAAACAAATTACAAACACTCATCCTTGGCTGTTTGGTCTACCTGTAGAGCCCAAAAAAATATAGAACTAGCACAACCACATTAGTAAAAACTAATGTGGTTGATATACGCCGATAGGCGTATATAAAATAGATTTACAACCACATTTACCAATGTGGTTGATATACGCCGATAGGCCTATATCCACTACCCGTCACATTAATTTATATATCAATAAATAAATATTATATATAATAATTTTATTATATTAACTTGAAATATATATATTATATATTAATAAGAATATTAATATATTAAATATATTAAATTATGATTAAAATCACAAAATATTATATATATATATTAATAATATTATAATAAGTATTAATAATATATATTAAAATTATTTATTAATATATTAAAAATATTAAGTATAAACATACTATAAATTAACTTGAAATATATATAATATATATTAATATAAAAATAATATTAATAATATATAATAATTTAATATTTATTTATATATTAATATCATAGATGGTTATATTATTAATAAACCAAAAGAACTAATAATATATTAATAATATATATTATATCATAGTTGTTTATAATTAATAATATTATAATATTACTAATAATCATTATTAATAAATATTTGAATATTTATTTATCAAGATTATTAGTAATATTATAATATTATTAATATTACTAAATAAATATTAAAATATTATTTATATATATTATTAATAATATATATTATTAATATTATAATAAGTATTAATAATATATATTAAAAATATTTATTAATATATTAATAATATTAACTATATACATATTATAAATTAACTTGAAATATCTATAATATTTATTAATATAAAAATAATAAAAATAATATATAATATTTTAATATTTTTTTATATATTAATATCATAGATGGTTATATTATTAATAAACCCAAAGAACTAATAATATATTAATAATATATATTATATCATAGTTGGTTATATTATTAATAATATTATTATAATATTACTAATAATCATTATTAATAAATATTTGAATATTTATTTATAATATATATTAATATATTAATAATATTAAACTCAAGAGAGTAATAAACCATATGAAAAAATATTTAAAAACAAAAAAAACTAAGAGATTAATAAACCCTAACAATTATTATTTTAAAGTGAAGATATTAATAAACCCAAGGGATAATTAATAATACAAACCCAATGTCATCATAAACCAAAGGTTTAAATATTATAAACCATAGGAATTGGTGAACCCAAGGGATAAATATTATAAACATAAGAGATCAATATTAAAAACACAAGAGATTAATAAACCGTAAGAATTGATATTTTAAACTAAAAAACCTAATAAATTAATAATCCATAAGAATCAGTATTTTAAACATAAGATATTAATAAACTAACGAGATTATTAACATTATAAACCAAAAGAACTAATAAACCCAAGGGTTTAATGTTATAAAGCAAAGGAACCAGCAAACCCAAGGGATAAATATCATAAACCTAACGGATGAATATTATAAACAATAAAGATTAATAAACCCTAAGAATTAATATTTTAAACTGAAAAATCTAAGAAATTAACAAACCCTGAGAATTAGTATTTTAAACTCAAGAGAGTAATAAACTGAATGTGTGATTAACAATATAAACCAAAAGAACTAATAAACCCAAGGGTTTAATATTATAAACCAAAGGAGTCAGTGGACCTAAGGGATAAATATTAAAAACCTAAGGTATGAATAAGGCTAAGGGCAATATTAAAAACAATAGAGATTAAAAAACCCGAGAGTTTAATACTATAAACCAAATCAATTAGTGAACCCAAGGGAAAACCATTACCCAAAAAATTATAAACCAAAGGAATTGGTGAACCCAAGGGAATTGATTTAAACATTGAGACAATTGTTGTCACAAAGCAACGTTGGACCAACTATGACCAAGGTTGGCCATGGGTGATTTTCATATTAAGACAATATTTGTCAGAATGTGACATTTGATCATGGATGACATTGATCGATTATTCATATTATAAACCCAAAGAACTAATAAACCCAAGGGTTTAATATTATAAACCAAAGGAATTGGTGAACCCAAGGGACAACCATCACCCAACAAATTATAAACCAAAAGAAATTGGTGAACCCAAGGGAATTGATTTAAACATTGAGAGAATTGCTGTCACAATGCGACGTTGGACCAACTATGAGCAGGGTTGGCCATGGGTGACTTTCATATTGAGACAATATTTGTCAGAATGTCACATTTGATCATGGATGACATTGATCAATTATTCATATTATAAACCAAAAGAACTAATAAACCCAAGAGTTTAATATTATAAACCAAAGGAATTGGTGAACCCAAGGGACAACCATTACCCAACAAATTATAAACCAAAAGGAATTGGTGAACCCAAGCGAATTGATTTAAACATTGAGACCATTGTTGTCACAATGCGACATTTGATCATGGATGACATTGATTGATTATTCATATTATAAACCAAAAGAACTAATAACCCCAAGGGTTTAATATTATAAACCAAAGGAATTGGTGAACCCAAGGGATTTGATTTAAATATTGAGACAATTGTTGTCACAATGCGACGTTCGACCAACTATGACCATGGTTGGCCATGGGTGATATTCATATTGAGACAATTTTTGTCATAATGTGACATTTGATCATAGATGACATTGATCGACTATTCATATTATAAACCAAAAGAACTAATAAACCCAAGGGTTTAATATTATAAACCAAAAGAATTGGTGAACCCAAGGGAAAACCATTACCCAACAAATATTAAAAACCTAAGGGATCAATAAGGCTAAGGGAAATATTAAAAACAATAGAGATTAATAAAACCTAAGGGTTTAATATTATAAACCAAAGGAATTGGTGAACCCAAGGGAAAACCATTACCCAACAAATTATAAACCAAAGGAATTAATGAACCCAAGGGAATTGATTTAAACATTGAGACAATTGTTGTCACAATGCGACGTTCGACCAACTATGACCATGGTTGGCCATGGGTGATTTTCATATTGAGACAATGTTTGTCAGAATGTGACATTTGATCATGGATGACATTGATCGATTATTTATATTATAAACCAAAGGAATTGGTGAACCCAAGGGAAAACCATTACCCAACAAATTATAAAACAAAGGAATTGATGAACCCAAGGGAATTCATTTAAACATTGAGACAATTGTTGTCACAATGCGACGTTGGACCAAGTATGACCATGGTTGGCCATGGCTAATTTCATATTCAGACAATTTGATGATGGATGACATTGATCGATTATTCATATTATAAACCAAAAGAACTAATAAACCCAAGGTTTTAATATTATAAACCAAAGGAATTGGTGAACCCAAGGGAATTGATTAAAACATTGAGATAATTGTTGTCACAATGCGACATTCGAGCAACTATGACCATGGTTGGCCATGAGTGATTTTCATATTGAGACAATATTTGTCAGAATGTGAAATTTGATCATGGATGACATTGATCGATTATTCATATTATAAACCAAAAGAACTAATAAACCCAAGGGTTTAATATTATAAACCAAAGGAATTGGTGAACCCAAGGGGATTGATTTAAACATTGAGACAATTGTTCTCACAATGCGACATTTGATCATGGATGACATTGATCGATTAATGATATTATAAACTAAAAGAACTAATAACCCCAAGGGTTTAATATTATAAACCAACGGAATTGGTGAACCCAAGGGAACTGATTTAAATATTGAGACAATTGTTGTCACAATGCGACGTTCGACCAACTATGACCATGGTTGGCTATGGGTGATTTTCATATTGATACAATGTTTGTCAGAATGTGACATTTGATCCTGGATGACATTGATCGATTATTCATATTATAAACCAAAAAAACTAATAAACCAAAGCAAGTGGTGAACCCAAGGGAAAATCATTACCCAAAAAATTATAAACCAAAGGAATTGGTGAACCAAAGGGAATTGATTTAAACATTGAGACAATTGTTGTCGCAATGCGACGTTGGACCAACTATTACCATGGTTGGCCATGGGTGATTTTCATATTGAGACAATGTTTCTCATAATGTGTCATTTGATCATGGATGACATTGATCGATTATTCATATTATAAACAAAAAAAACTAATAAACCCAAGGGTTTAATATTATAAACCAAAGCAAGTGGTCAACCCAAGGGAAAATCATTACCCAAGGAATTGGTGAACCCAAGGGACAACCATTACCCAAAAAATTATAAACCAAAAGGAATTGGTGAACCCAAGTGAATTGATTTAAACATTGAGACAATTGTTGTCACAATGCGATGTTGGACCAACTATGACCATGGTTGGCCATGGGTGATTTTCATATTGAGACAATGTTTCTCATAATGTGTATTTGATCATGGATGACATTGATCGATTATTCATATTATAAACCAAAAAAACTAATAAACCCAAGGGTTTAATATTATAAACCAAAGGAATTGGTGAACCCAAGGGAATTGATTTAAACATTGAGACAATTGTTGTCACAATGCGATGTTGGACCAACTATAACCATGGTTGGCCATGGGTGATTTTCATATTGAGACAATGTTTGTCAGAATGTGACATCTCATCATGGATGACATTGATCGATTATTCATATTATAAACCAAAAAAACTAATAAACCCAAGGGTTTAATATTATAAACCAAAGGAATTGGCGAACCCAAGGGACAACCATTACCCAATAAATTATAAACCAAAAGGAATTGGTGAACCCAAGGGAATTGATTTAAACATTGAGACAATGGTTGTCCCAATGCGAGGTTGGACCAACTATGACCATGGTCGTCCAGGCATTTATTGAGAGACAATGTTTTTCATAATGTGTCATTTGATCATGGATGACATTGATCGATTATTCATATTATAAACCAAAAAAACTAATAAACCCAAGGGTTTAATATTACAAAACTAAAGTAAGTGGTGAACCTATGGGAAAATCATTACCCAAAAAATTATAAACCAAAGGAATTGGTGAACCCAAGGGAATTGATTTAAACATTGAGACAATTGTTGTCGCAATGCGACTTTGGACCAAGTATGACCATGGTTGGCCATGGGTGATTTTCATATTGATACAATGTTTGTCAGAATGGGACATCTGATCATGGATGACATTGATCGATTATTCATATTATAAACCAAAAAAACTAATAAACCCAAAAGTTTAATATTATAAACCAAAGCAAGTGGTGAACCCAAGGGAAAATCATTACCCAAAAAATTATAAACCAAAGGAATTGGTGAACCCAATGGAATTTATTTCAACATTGAGACAATTGTTGTCGCAATGCGACGTTGGACCAAGTATGACCATGGTTGGCCATCGGTGTTTTTCATATTGATACAATGTTTGTCAGAATGCGACATTTGATCATGGATGACATTGATCGATTATTCATATTATAAACCAAAAAAACTAATAAACCCAAGGGTTTAATATTATAAACCAAAGGAATTGGTGAACCCAAGGGACAACCATCACCCAACAAATTATAAACAAAAGGGAATTGGTGAACCCAAGGGAATTGATTTAAACATTGAGACAATGGTTGTCCCAATGCGACGTTGGACCAACTATGACCATGGTTGGCCATGGGTGATTTCCATATTGAGACAATGTTTCTCATAATGTGTCATTTGATCATGGATGATATTGATCGATTATTCATATTATAAACCAAAAAAACTAATAAACCCAAGGGTTTAATATTATAAACCAAAGCAAGTGGTGAACCCAAGGGAAAATCATTACCCAAAAAATTATAAACCAAAGGAATTGGTGAACCCAAGGGAATTGATTTAAACACTGAGACAATTGTTGTCGCAATGCGACTTTGGACCAACTATGACCATGGTTGGCCATGGGTGATTTTCATATTGATACAATGTTTGTCAGAATGGGACATTTGATCATGGATGACATTGATCGATTATTCATATTATAAACCAAAAAACTAATAAACCCAAGGGTTTAATATTATAAACCAAAGGAATTGGTGAAGCCAAGGGACAACCATAACCCAAAAAATTATAAACCAAAGGACCAACTATGAACCCAAAAAATTATAAACCCAAGGCTTCAATACTATAAACCAAAGGAATTCATGAACTCAAGGGAACATTATTAAAAACATAAGTTATACCAATAGTCCATTCTGTTTATATTAAGTTGAGTAAGTGTTTTTCATAATGTGAAATTGGACAATTCATTAGTATTGAACTCCAGGACTAATATAAAAACCCCAATATTTGAATTTAATAATGTGAACGAAATATTATTACAAACTGAAAGAATCGGAAAAATCAAGGAATCAATGTTATAAACCTAATTGATCAACAAATACAATGAAATATTAACAGTATAATCATAAAACATCAATAAAGCAAAGGGACCATTAATATTATAAAAATTGAAGGACTGAAATTAACATATGTGTTTTGTTGTCTTTACATAAAGAAATCCCACCACAAAAATGGACTCAAAATAGTCCATCAAATGTCATTTATCAAACAGCCTCTTCAAGAACACAACCAGACCGACCACAAAAGGAACACCAATTCAAATCAACAGGATAATGATCCCGATACTTAACGCTTTCCAACCAATCCCTTCTTGTTTTTCTCCCAGCCTCCCTCATGTGCACATGCAACAGGTATTTCACATTGATTTTCATTTCATCAAGCACACGAAGGTGCTCATCAATGAAAGCAGGATGGAACCCATGTTTTCTATCTAGCTTTTCCCGAATGTAAGAAACAAGACTGATGAGTCTAGAAATATTCGCCACCGCTTGATTATAGTAGATCCCATCATTATTATCCATACCTGCATTTGAAAGGAAAACGAAAAAATAAAAATTTATACAGAAAGAGATAGAAACACCTAGGTATATATATATATATATAACACCCCGTTTCTATTGTTTTTAAGAAAATGAATCTTAAAAACGCGATGCTATAAACCTCATTAGAAATACATACTGCAGATGAAAAGAGTGATAAAAATAAATGTGTGATATGACCCATATTACAATAATCAACAAGAAAGCACAAAATTCTAAACTCAATGTTTATAATGAAATATTAATAATGTTAGTAATTCAATATTTGTATTTAAATTAATGTCAATGTATATATTAATTGTAGTCTAATATTATTAACAAATATAAATATCTTGTCATTGAACCAAACCACAACACATTTAGCAAACCACATTGATAAATATTTTTAGTTTCATGTAATAGGGATATGGACTTCAATCTTGAATTTAATGATTGGCCAATATAACTGGCTGTATATGTCTGAATGGTCTACTATAAACAAAAGAACAGTAGCAACTAAAAGCTGGAGGTATATTGAACAACACGGAAAACGATGTATGGAATTTCTCATATATTACTATATTTCATCTCATGAATGTATTCATTTAATTAATACATAACACTATATATCACACCGTTTCTATTGTTTTTTAAAAACTGAATCTTAAAAACGTGATGCTATAAACCTCATTAGAAATACATACTGCACACATGAAAAGAATGATAAAAATAAATGTGTGATATGACCCATATTACAACAATCAACAAGAAAGCACAAAATTCTAAACTCAATGTTTATAATGAAATTTTAATAATGTTAGTAATTCAATATTTGTATTTAAATTAATTTAAATGTATATATTAATTGTAGTCCAATATTATTAACAAATATAAATATCTTGTCATTGAACCAAACCACAACACATTTAGCAAACGACATTGATAAATATTTTTAATTTCATGTAATAGGGATATGGACTTCAATCTTGAATTTAATGATTGGCTAATAAAACTGGCTATATATGTTTGAATGGTTTACTATAAACAAAAGAACAATAGCGACTAAAAAATGGAGTTATATTGAACAACACGAAAAATGATGCCTGGAATTTCTCATATATTACTATATTGCATCTCATGAATGTATTCATTTAATTAATACATCAAAAGAATTCCTATACTAAATGAAAAAAGAGACGATAATAAAAACAATTATAAAACATTCTATAAATATGTCAAAACACTATTAGCTACATGTGACAGCGATATGGAATTCCATATTGATTTTTAATGGCTGGCTCGTGTAACTAGTTTTCTACCTGTGAATGGATCATTGTAAGAAAAATAACAAAAAACGACATTATAAAAAAAAGAAAATTAAAGAACGGGAAAAACGATGTAAACAACAATCCAAAATACTACTATGAATTTGATGAATGTAGACATGTCATTAATATATCAGAAGCATTATTATTATATAAATAGTTGCATATCATAGCGATATGGACTTCAATCTCTCCTCTTCTTTCTTCCTAATTGTAACATACGCACTATTATTCATCTTGGCATACCGCTGATAAGAGAAAGGCGGTGCAATGCACAAACCATCTATTGATTTCACTCTTGATATGGCTGTGAAGGTCAGCCCTTGTTTTTCTCTATTCCCGATATCAATTGATGCTCGCTCTAAAGTCAAACCTTGTGACTTGTGAATTGTAAGAGCCCATGCCATCTTTAAAGGAATTTGTTTTCGATTTCCTCTTATCACTGGTGTGATAGGCACAATGTTTGGATTGCTTGCATCAAACGGAACACCAACATACTTATCAAAAACAACAGTTGTGAACATTGGAAGCTCAGGTGGCTTAGAGTTGGGCATATAAAATATTTCCTTCACATACCCAAGTGCACCATTCACCAAGCCAGCTTCAACCCACAAATTACATGTCAACATAACACGCTGGCCACGGCACAACAAAACTTCACGGTCCAGTTGATCATCATCGGCACCACTGATTTCTGAACGTCTTGAATTCACAGCAATACATCGTGCAATTGGAGAATTTAATGATTTCAACATATGTCTGTTATGGAAGGAGACAAAATTATTTGTTGGAAACATGTGAACTACTGCATTAAATAAATCCCTTTCTCTAGGATCCAACCTGATATCAGCCCGTGACATAAGAAACTCCCAATCATCAAGAACAGGTTCTGCGTTTCTTATGTTATTGAGGACTCGACGAAAACAAGATTGTTTCTCATTGCTCCCTTGTTGGCGAAATATTGTGTCAAGAGTGACAACAATATTGAATTTTTTCCATAAGACTTTCCCTGCTGTATTACCTGCATACAAAGGCTTATCTCTCACAGGAGGTAGCTGGCCAAGGTCACCCACAAGGATCATGGATCTACCACCAAAAGGACAATTCTTTTTATCTGGAAATGCTTCTCGTAATCGAGCATCTATTTGCATGAACAACCTTGATCCTAAAAAGCTCATTTCATCAATCAATATATATCGAATGTGCCTCATTTCCTCTTGGAATAGTGCCAATGATTGACCCTGAAGTGGTTTCATATCTCTAATTGGGATTTTCAAAGCAGAGTGTATTGTTTTTGCATGTATATTGAAAGCAGCTATTCCTGTTGGGGCAAGAAGAAGCAAAGGACTTTTCCCATTACTTGACAGATTAGAAAGAGCCTCAAAAATACACTGGATAAGGAAAGACTTGCCAGTGCGTGCAGTGCCTTGAATAATCATAAGAAGAGCTTCACGAATCTCATATTCAGCAGAATGCCTTAAAACGATTTCAAAAGCAAGTCGTTGTTTTTCTGCCAATGAATCCGGAGAGACAAATGTTCTATTTGAAAGGTCACCAACATCACCCCTTGATATCGCATTCCTTATAAAATTAATAGCTTCTTCGGCCACATCATCAGAAAGAGTTGTACCTTGCCAGTCAAAGGATATATCAAAATCCCTTCGACCAAGGGTGTGAAGATCAGAAACATTGACACTATTTGGTGGAACCAAGCGAGAGAAAAGCTGCCACTCTTGAAACTCATCTTCAAGATTCATTTCCTGGTTAGCAAAATCACCATCTTCTCCATCTTCAATATTTTCATCAATTGATGGATTTCGATCAACATGCCAAGCTCGATATCGGAAATTCCTCCAGTTTTCAACAATAATTTCAGTTGAAAGCCCAATCTCGGTAGAAATGTCACGAAACGGCTTGTACAAGAGCAATTCTGACCAGCAAAACGTTTCAAATTCCTCTGAATCCTCACCAGGAATAGAGTAAAACCGTGGCCACACCCGAACAATTGCATGAGCATCTCTTGGCCTCCATGGATCTTTTTTACGGCTGCTCTCATAGGTCCAAGATCTCGCTGTTTCTATCAAATATAGATGGTCGAGGAAAGAAGGTCTCTTCTGATAATTTTGAACAAATGTATTCTCAGATGAACAGTGTAGGCCATCCTTTGAAATTTTTCTGAACACCTTTCTCCCAACATTTAAGGAAACAAATTGTCGACTACACACAACAAGAGGCAACTTAAGCAACATATGACATGTTTCTTGTACCCCAATGTTGCGTTCAACGACTGTTTCTGCAAGGAACCTCCTGTAAGCACATAAAGCATGATCCTCAGACGCAAAAGAATCTGAAATTCTAGTTAACATATCATGATAGCTTTCAGACCTTCTCTCTGCTTTTGATGCATACTTAGCAATATATTTCAGGACAGCATGCCGAGAAAGCACTGGTTGGCAATCATCATTTGCACGCCACATTGTTAGAAGGTCAATGTTATGTATATTGAGCCTATCATCATTTCTTGCTGGTTCATATTTTTTTCTTCCTTGATCATCTATGAACAATCTTGATTCCCCAGAAAGATCCCATGGGGCATTGTACCGACAAGCGAGAATAGTGCCCTTTTTGCACAAACAAGAATCTACACTACACTTTGTGTGCCTTTGGACACGGTTCAACAATTCTTCATAATCATTATGAGGATTGCAAGAGAAAATCTGATCAGTATTCAGTAGGCAAGGGTCATCATTGAGACTTCTTGGAACCATTATATTGCGATGATGTATTTCACGTGGATTCCATGCAGTTACATAATTGTCAAAGAATCTCTTTGCATGTTGCAAATCACAATCATTTGACCAATCAAGTCTTTCCATGTCAGGAGCTCCTTGTAACCATAGGAAACCATGGATATGTGCTGAACCTCTATGTTGCCACTCATATTTGGAAAAATTGAACACAGAGCTAATATGAAAAATATGAATGGAAAATCAATAAGAAATTGACAATGAATAGAAAATAAATTCAAGAAAACAGACTTGTACCAGAAGTCTTTAGCTTTAAGATATTTTTGGATAACTTCCTCTCGAAATATATTGAATCTATGGTGCATAAATGTGGCAAAAATATGAGGGTACTGGATAACATTTTCAACCTTCATACGATGCTCATTTAAGGAACGAGAATGTGACGGTGCAGGCATGAGGCTATGCAGCTCTGGCCACTTTGTGTCGGCTGCACTCAAAGTAAAGAACAAAGATGGACATCCCAACTGAGTAATCATGTCAGTCAATTCAGCTCGACATTTCGTCCAATATGCCCTTGTACCTCTTAGACAAGACCCAAACCGCATAAGATGCTCAGCCAACTTATTATTTGGTAAATCAGAAAGTTGCTGACGCAACTCATCAATTGTTGTCGGTGAGTTATCATGTAAATTCTTCTTCACAAAAACTGAAGCAGTTGCTTGGCTACGATGCCTCATTATCATGTTCAACAGGAAATATCGGAAGCGAGGATGGCTTCCAAACCTCTGATCATAGTATCTAAGAAGATGCAATGCATACTCATGAAGTTCAACAGTACAGATGCGTGGTTGCAACCAATCAGCAGCACCAGTGGGGAACAATGTGGGGAATGCCATATCCAATAACCCCTCAGTATTATATTCATTCACCGGAGACGTTCCAATACTGGGCCAATCGATTTCATCAACATCTGAAGAATCAACATTATCAAGAAATGCTCTAATTTCTTCCACTTCTCTCCGTTCATTAGGTAGGCGAGCAATAAAAGAGGAAGGATGAGAGGGCAAATGGTTAAGAGGAAACCCTTCATTATTAGCTGCACTGAACTCAGGTTCTGCAATGTCACAATCAACAAATTTAAGCCTGGAGGAGACATCTGTTGATCTTTCAGGCAGAGCATTCACTGAATCATAGTCAATCACAACATCTCGATAATATGGATCACGTTCAATTTTGAAACGCAATGCATCCATAACGCGGGATCTTTTTACATAACATTCATAATGTTTAGACTGAGCACCATGTCTCCTCACAATTAGAAAGTCAAGATCTTCAACATGGCGCGGAAGTCTTTGTGCAATTGTTGAAATATCTTGGGGAAAGCTAATTGTGTGCCCACTATACTTATATTGCCCACCTCGAGCATGTGTCACTTGAAAAATAGGATTTACACGTGCTATTAACATTTCTTCAACTTGAGTAAGAACTCTTAAAATATGAGGTTGCTCGCCAGGATCCATGTTGTTATAGCCACAAAAACGATGTGAACCTCGTTCACTCTTACATCGTCTACAAACAGGTCCTTCAGCATCTCTCAAAACGTGGATTCCAGGATATGACTCCATGCAGATGTGGCACATTTGTACAACTGACAACCTATCTAGCCTTTCTCGAAATATTTTATGCACTGCAATCATATTTTCATCAAAATAAATATGATTTGTATTGGTTGGAGCATGTGGAGAATGATGTGGAAGAGTATAATTTCTTCTAAGATTTATTTGATTTTCAGCACCACGAGACTCCCTCGCCAAATTTGAAACATGTGGAACAAATCTACGACATGGGGTCTCCAAATCTGTGGTCTGCATTTCTGGAACCTGAGAGTTTGCAAAGGTTTCTTTAGCATAATTTTTTTTAAAAATTGAATGTCCAAATAATTAGAATTGAAAAATGGAAAAAATAAATAAATTCATTCAATATTTACATTTGTTTGGCGATGTCGATGAAGTGTATGAGATGGTTGCTCTTCACTTCTAACATCAGTAGATTGAACATTTGGCGAGTTAGTTTCGACACCTCCAGTCAAGTTAGTTTTTTCTTGTTAAAACGAATTAACATATTTTATAAAAACAAATGTCGAAAAAAGATAGATTTCTAATTTTACAATTAACAATAAATGAAAAAAAGGAGGAAAATATCAAATGCATTCCACATTTACATTTTGTTGGCAATCTGGATGAATGCTATGCAATGGTTCCTCTTCAATTATAACATCAGTAGATGGAACATCTACGAAGTTAACTTGCATGCCTCTATTGAAATGAGCTGTGTCCTGTTTGAAGAAAAACAAAATATGCACCAAAAATTCAAAAAAAAAAAATGAAATCAAAGACATTGAACATTAAAATTAGTTTGTCGATTTGATTCTCGAGGAGAATGTAGTGGAAGGCTATGATGTGCTTCATATTCAAATCTCATATAAAGAGATGGAAGACACAGGGAGAAAATTTGTAGACCTCTATTAAAATGAGGTGTATGCTACTCGAAGAGAATAAAATACCTTATCACTAAAGAAATGTAAATAGAGGAATGTAATAAAACAGTCACTATTGCATCAACTGTAAAGATATCATTGGATTACCTCCATTGTTCCACGCGAACTGTTATCAGGGATGACTATTTCTGTTCGTTGGACAACATTATTTCCAGAACAGAGATTGGAAGAGATGATGTTTCGACCAGCTGGATCCAAATTATCGAACAAATGGCCAATCAAACTATCATCCAAGGCATCACATACAATATCATCATTCCCTTCACCATGGATATTTTGCAACCTTTGGCCTTTCTCACAAGATGCAATTGCAGAGACAGAAGGGTTAGGGTGAACATTTGCATCCACATTATGAACATGGTGTTCCTCCCTATTGCGAGATGTTTCCTCAATATTTTGATAATTTTCAGGAGAGCGTTGAAAAACAAAATTATGCTGACGAGGAGCATATTCTGGCAGCGAACTACCAAGCGGAAATGTTCTTTCCATGATATCATCCATAGTACGATACCTAGGAGGAACCATAAAATCCTCTTGAAGAGTTGTTTCAGTCGTTTTTCTACAATATTTAGCTCTCCTATGCTCATTTATTGTGTCCTTATTTTGTTGATACCGTAAACGACGACTTTCATTAGACTTGTCACTCGATGCAGGCAACTTATTTCTTTTTCTTGTACGTTTGCTTGTACCTTCAGATGACATGTCTACAACGAAAAATAACATATTTGTTATAGAAGAGCAAACATGGAACAAATATAATATATCCAATATAAATTAACAGAAAGGGATGAAAAAGGAACACATTTTTTTTCCACCGAAATGGCTGAAAAGAAAAATGGATTTTTTTCAAATGGAAAAAACAACAAAAGATTAAATTTCTTATATCATATAATAACTGTAATGGGAAACCCATATAAATGGAACAAAATTAGGCTAATGAATTATATGAATTTGAAATATATGTAAATATTTGTAAATACATACCATAAAAAAAACCTAAAGATATAACATTGTTTGAGAATCAATGACAAAGAACTGATGGAAACACCATGTATAGAATAAGTCACAGTAATTACAATTATAGAAAAAGAGAGAAATGGATAACATCCAAACACATTCAAATGCAATTAAGATGACTAAACGGGAGAAAAAAATAAATATTTTTCGAGCAAATTGCAATGGATTTTAATATCCAGCATCCGCTACATACACATATAGAAGACACCCCCTCAGAATGGAGCCATATAAATATCCATAGTCTTAGCATACATACCCAAAAGTATGCAAAGTAAAAAAAAAAAGAAGTAAATATTTTCCTCGACGACAGAGAGAATACAAAATGGCTAATAGCCTAAGACTCCATGTCCACATCTAATGGTGGAATCTCATCTATAGAATCCATACGCGGAGCAATTGCAAAGACATTTCCAGACTTGATCAAATCATTGCAATCCTGCAACGTTGGAGACCAAAATCCATTCATTTGTTGATTAGTTGAATTATCAATATCTATTGGGAAGCAAAGGCCAGCCATCATGTCATATAATACGAAAGGAACTTCACTGCATTTGCACATAAGAACCACACCTTGGACTGTTCCAAAAGGAAGATAACCAGGACATTTCATATTTATATCTATAGACATTTCTTCCAACAACTTCCATCTAAAGCCCCAATCATCCTCAAAGTAATCAGGTCTTCGTTCAATACACGGGTGACCAAATTGAAAATTATCTATTTCTTCAATTGACCATACAGAAGTGGAGCCATCATTGATAAGACATATCAACTGATTTTTGCATACTGCCAATGACATACACCGAATGTCAGTGATTGGAACAAATGAAAATCCCCAGTCATTTTTTATCACATCAAAACAGTAGATTGTATACCCATATCGAGGATAATCTTCATACTCTGTGTCGAGATAGAGCCAAAACAGTTTACTTCTATAAAACACTCCATTTTGAGGGGGTGAAGTGCCACCAAATGGAAGACCAGCCCTTCGCCAAACCCTATCAAGACTACTGTAAACATAAAATTTAGACTGAATTCTATCATAGATATGTTTTAGAACAACCCAGTCATATTTGTTGCTACTCACATTCTCCAATAACGAAAAGAATCCCCAGTCTCCAATTCGTATACGCCCAATGTTTTTCAAGGCCTTTGTAAATGGATTCATCACAAAATAGTTTCGTGAATGGGAAAATTCTGTTGGCAAGGATAAAACCACCATTGCTCCAATAGTAGACTCCACCTTGTATCTTGAATCTATGAATCGCAAATGAAAACGAGATATGCGCCCATTTTGATTAAGGTAATCAGCAGCAAAATAATTGTCTTCATCATTGACGAAAGGAACCATAAATCCAAATTCATTTGTACAAATATGCTTGCAACGTAATAAGAAAGAAGGATTTTGCAAAACAGTCTTCCATTGTTGACAAACAGTGCTAAACCTTATCACAACCGATAAAGGGAGGCAAAGGAAGACAATTTCAAGAATTTCAAATGGAATACAACTCCAAATAGCTGGATCCATGATAAAACAAGGAAATCACCTAACATAAAAGAAAACAGACGTGATATCAACAAAACAACTTTCAATTGATGGTGAATAGAATAAGCAATATAGAAAAGCAATTTTCCATTTACAAATATAGTAACATGCACATACACATCATGTATAAAACGATATGACCCACAAGAACAAGAAGTTTTTCTCGATTGTTTAAATTACAATTTTTTTTTTTAACAATTTAAATTGGTAATTAATAATTAAAGGTATTTTACAAAAAGCTAAAGAAATATTTATTTTTATCTAAATATAATTCCAATCATTTTTTTTTAAGTCATAATTACATTTGTTTTTAATAATAATTTATCATTCATATGTTAGATTTTTTAAATTATCAAATTTTTTATAATAGTTTTAATTAATACTTAGTAATTAAATTTATTTTAAAAGATGGTAAAGAAATTTTTTTTTCTCTTAATTTAATTTCAATTACTTTTTTTTAAATCAATAATTAGATTTATTTTAAATCATGAGAATGAATGATTTTTTTTTTTAGTGTAAATTCAATTTTAATTAAATTTTCTTATAAATGAAAGCATTAAGAAGGTTACTTAATTCAAAATAGATGAAAGCATTACAAGGATCTACATGGTCGTTTATCAAATTTTAATCATTTACACTTTTCTTTAACAATGCTTACCTATTTTTCTTTTTTCTTTTTTATAGAAATGAAAGATTTCAATAAAAATAAGAATAAAAATTCCAGAAATTTACATTATCCCATAGTAAATCTACCTAAAAGAAGTAAATAATTAAACTGCATCGACATTGTTAAAGAAATTTCTTGCAACTCCTACTAGAGATGGTTTGATGGTAAACCATATAGAGTCTCATAAATAAAGGAATACTAGTTGCATCCAACCTTGTTTGGAGGCACAAACATTCAAATTCCAAGCAAAGTTTCGACTATGTTACACATGTTCCAATCTAACTCTGCACATTAATTCTCTTTTACAATAAAGTATTCTAAACTCTTTTAATTATAATAAAATTGAATTCTCAATAAATATATATATATATATATATATATATATATATATATATAGTTTTATATTTTTAAAAGATGGTAAAGAAATATTTTTTTCTGTTAATTTAATTTCAATTAATTTTTTTAAATCAATAATTAGATTTATTTTAAATCATAAGAAGGAATGATTTTTTTTTGGTGTAAATTCAATTTTAATTAAATTTTTTTATGGGTCCAATTTAAATAAAAAAAATTAAACTAACCACAATTTATTTCGTTTATAAATTTAATTCAAGTAATTTAAATATTTCCTAAACAATGTCTATCATTTTGATAAAAATCAAGAACTTAATTCAAAATAGATTAAAGCATTAAAAAGGTTACTTAATTCAAAATAGATGAAAGCATTACAAGGATTTACATGGTGGATTATCAAATTTTAATCATTTACACTTTTCTTTAACAATGGTTACCTATTTTATAGCTTAAGAATTGGTAGTTCCAATATTACACAGCTAGAATAGAAAGATAATAGTTTCAAATTTACATTAAGTTTTTAATAAAATATAAAATAAATATTTTTATTAGAAAATTAAAAATATTGTTATTTTTCAATAAATTAAAAAAATAATTTTACGAAATTGTCATAAAAGATGATAATTTTTAATTTAAAAAAAATACAAGTAAATTATTTCGGTAATAAAAAAACGTTGAAGCTGGTGTAAAAGATACACGAACAAAATTATGTTGTGCGTTGAAACTTCATAAAATTATGTTACGAATAATTAAAAAGAAAACGGAAGAACATTGAATAATTTTTTAATTTTTAATATATACCCCAGAAAATTTATATAGAATTTCTATCGGTAAGATAAAATTAATTTGATATATATATATTTTATTTTATTTTAAATATTGATAATATATATTTAAAAAAAATCAAATTGATTCTTATATTTTTAGTCTACCAATCTTTTTAAAAAGATTAATAATAAATATTTTTACACATAATTTATAATTAACCTATCTTTATTTTAATGGTAAATGGCGACTTAAATTATTGCATAAAAATAATCTGGATGAATATAGACTACTTTTGAAAGGCATCTATTACCTTTTGTAACTTTCAAACCATTATTTTATTCGAAAATTCGAAAATAGTATTCTACGTTTGTGTTGCCAAAAAGTAATTTTAACATATCGGAAACCAAGTAATTTTATTTGCATAAAAACAACAACCTATTTACTACAACTTATTGCATGACAGGTTCAAATTCAAATATCGTATTCAAAAAAGAAAAAAAAAAATGCAGGTTCTTTATTTCAATAAGACCTTTGAATATAGGAGTTTCCATTGTAACCTACAAGTAAGAACAAGTACATGAGCAAATCGAGTTTTACTTTGTAAAATTGTAAAACATATAAACAAAAGGAAAGAAACTGATTAATCAATTAAAAAATCATTAAGCTTATAACTATATAAATAACCCTATATAAATAATTTGGTGGAAGTAAATATCATAAAAGTATATTTGGAAGAAAAAACCTTTAGGAGTGAAAACCCTAAAGATTATTTTAGGAAAAAAATTATAAACAAAAGACAAATGAACTAATCTTGTAGGTCAGATTTTATGTTCATAGGCTTAATATAATTTAGCAATGTTTATTCTCCATTAGACCAATAACCTAGGTAGTCTTTATGATTATTTTGTGAAACCTGATGGCAACATCGAGAGAGAAATATAAATTGTGAGAGTTTCCAGATAATAATTTACTCCGAGAGGGTTATTATTCTACAGGCATAATTTTGAATAACAATAATATTTGAAAGATAATTACAAACAAAATATTGTATGCCAAAATAGGAAAACCTGAAATAACTCCTATAACAATTCTAGAACCCTGTAGGGTAGGATTTAAATTATATAGAGGAATGAACCACTAAAAATCCTTGGTACGAGGTTGAAATTTATTTTTTGAGAACTGTACGAAATTAAGTATCACTGTACTACTAAATCAAATGTATCACTGGACGAAATTAAGTACCCAGTTAATGAAACGACTCCAAAGGTAAATTACATCAAAAGAAAAGGAGCATTGTATTAGGGTTTCAACTTAATAATTCTGAAATTCACATGAAATTTGATCAGAAGGCTAGTTAGAGTAACCCTAAACAAACGCAGCTTTAAAAAGTTTTCAGAAAGTTACAAATACGTTGAAGCTAGAGGAACCATTGCAAAAATACATTGGCAAAGATTGTAGCTGAGGAATGGTCTATATCTTAAATAAATCAGTTACCTTGAACACCTGCATATGAAACATATAAAGAATTCATATAACTCGTTTGTATTCTCCCCACGAATTAAAAGAAAATGACTATAACTATGAGATGACTCAAAACTTTGTTCATTTAAAAATTTTACCCCTCCACATTACAATAAATCTACACTCATTATAGAAGTCAAAATTTTCCAGGTAGACGACGACATTGTTTTAATAGGCGCAGTCTAACACTTCAAAAGACTTAAACTACGCGGTTTTAATATCCTCCTTTGATATTTACAAACGTAACTACGAATGAAACATGCTTGACTCTTGAATCGTTCAACGTTTGGATATAGACCGTAAAGAATTGACCAACAACAGATTTAGCAAGGCTTCGTAAGTCAATCAGCGTTTTCGATCACAACCAAAGAATTAGAATTGATCAACAGAAGATTTAGCCAGGCTTCGTAGGTCGACGTGGGTGTTCGACCAGAAACAAAGGTTTCTTGATGAAAGTAAATTCAAATTCCTATAAATATATGGTTATACTTCGTAATGAACGTGAAGTGAAAGTGCACAAAACCCTAATTAAAAGGTTTCAAAACGAATAGAGGAGTTCCACCATAATCAAATTAATATAAGAATTAATATGTATTTTGGTGAATTAAAGTTTTAATTTATTCCCTTAAACTTTCGAACTGGGCCTGGATGCGAACAAAGGTTTTGCTGGGATAGAGACACCGAATCGATTTGTCTTTTATATCAATTTCTGTCCCGTATATAGTTATTTTAATGAATCTATCTACTGTTGATCCAGCTGCCATTTCTTACAACTTCGTGACTTCCATAAGTTCTGGACCATCAATGGCCACTTTTTTCTGAAATGCTTTGTTACGACGAGTTATCATTGCGATTTTTTAGTTTACGTTATACTTTAGAGAATGACTATTGCTAATTGAAAAGTCTCAATGGACTCGTTGATTTATCAAATTTTAAAAATATAAAATATATAAATTATAAGATTGTTAATTATTACATTTATAAAAATTATAAGATTGTTAATTATTACATTTATTTTTATTATTACATTTATTTTTTAAAAAAATAAATGTAATCTTTATGTATTCCCAAAAAATCCAATCATATCTTGTAATCTTTCAATTTTAGCATGATTATAATTTGAATTAAAAATAATTTTGGAAATCTCTTGCCGTCTATATTTTTAATCTTGTTTTTTATATTAAATATTTAACCATAACCATACAATCAATGAGAAAAGCTCAATTTTATGAGAATACTATAAAATATATTATTTTTAATATATCTTAAATGTTTATAATAAAATAAATGTAATAATTAACCATCTTATAATTTTTATACTATAATTAAATATTTAAAAATTTGTGTCTTGCATCAATATTATATCAACAATAAAAGTAAAACAGTTTTTTAATATATTTTATCAATTTTTTAAATAAATTAATATTACAATATTAGATTTTTTAAATATTTTGCTGTTATTATAGTAAAAATATTAAAGATTTAATTTTTTTCCTTATTTTTATATATATATGGTTTTTTTTTTTTATAAATAGTGGTATTGAAGAGTGAAAAATTATAATTTATTCTTTTATAAAAAAATAATAATATTTTTTAATAAAATAATACAATTAATTATTTAAGTTAAGATTTATTTTAAGAATAAATATGTTTCACAATTACTTCTAAATTTATTTTTAACAAAATTTTAAATTTATTTGTAATAATAATTTTAATAATATGTATATTTTGTATGCTATATTTTTTTAAATTAGAAAAAAACACTCATTTTTATATTAATATTTTTTATGAATTTTTATTCAAATTTGAAAACTATTTTATAATTTTTTATTAAATCAAAGAAATTTGATAAAAATATATAAATTATAAAATTGACAATTGATAAAAATATATATAAATTATATAACTTGCACATAAATTATATAACTTGCACCTTTACAAATATATGTTAGGTTGATTAAGGAAAATTGTCTAATAAAAAACAAATTCAAAACAACTCACTATCACAAAACTGGATGCAAACCAAAAAAAAGTGAAAATTTCCAAAAAGAACCTCAACTCTAAAAAATGATGTCAAAGATGACCTTCTATAACCCTACGCATACCTTACCCATTCTGGTAGGCAAGGTCACCCGGGCAAGAATCCCATATTTAATGGTTTTTATATCTTGCTTCAGGACATTGCTTGTCGTTTATTTCTTTATCGGACTAACATCGATCGGGGACTATGGAGGAAGGCGCAGGGAATTGAGAAATTCTATTTTATTCAAATAAATGGATGGCCTTTACCATTAATATATAATATTTATCAAATTTAAATAAATAAATTTGATTATAAATACTAACTATTTTTTTGTGTATTCATGCAAACAATTAATTTTTACTACCTCAATGCTGCCAGATTCATTCACATAGACAGGTCATTGTAATGATGTTGAAGATGTACACATTTTAGTATGATTGCGTGTGTCTTGAAAAGTTAATTTCCAACTTATGTTTTCTGAAATTCATCAAAGTTTTTCCTTATATTTCATTTGACTATTCAGTATACAGCTGCCATTTTTTCGCAACTTGCTGAGTCCCATAAGTTCTTGACCTTCAATGGCCTCTTTTTCTGAAATGCTTTGTTACGGCGAGTTATTATTGCAATATAAATTTGAAAGAGTCAATAACATAACTTGAGAGTCTCAACTGAAACTGAGGAGGACATTAGTGTATGACATCTATTAAATTATCTAGCATACTGGCATTGTTTTCACCTTGGTGCGTCCCATAAGTTTTTGACCTTGAATGGCCTCTCTCTATTTAAAACGATTTGCTAGCACTTGCTTATGATCGATACGCTTGAAATGACCATCTCAATGTCACATTAATAATAGCAAATTGCGTTTAAGCTCATTTACCCACCGTTTTAAATCCGTTTCATCATTTAGATTTGAAGTGTCAGTCTTGTTATTAAAGTAATTGTTATAATGATTATGTTGCTGTCACTTGAATACCTGTAGCAATGTGTGGACAGCGTGTGCATGGCCCGCATAAGGTTAATTTTGTGACACTTTGCAACGCTTCTTTTAACAATGTTTCGGGTTAATCGTAATGTTGAATGCAATCTAAGTTAAATCAATGGTAAAATGATAAAAACTGCCTGCCGGATTCAATCGCATAGACAAGACAGGTTACAGACACACTCACAATGCATGCCTTTCGCCTTTCTTGTGCGGAGGTTAATTTCTTGAATATGGCTTTGGTGGATACTTTTCCTTCACCAACAAGAATTGAAACTTCAAACAGAGGCTTGATCGATCAATGAGAGTTTCAGGGATGATAGACTGTCTTTTTTTTATCTATGAACTTTCTGTTCAAATTCGGCACACATACTCGTGTTAAACAGAAATAAAGGAATCACATACTGTTTATGTATGAAAAAAATTCTGAAACTGATGCTTAGCTTCTTTTGGCATCGATTTTTCTATTATACTTCTGAAAAGGTAGGTTACAAAAATGTAATTGTCTATTACCTGACTATATAACACTCACTAATTCTGAAATTCACATGAAATTTGACCAGAAGGCTAGTTAGAGTAACCCTAGACAAACGCAGCTTTAAAAAGTTTTCAGAAAGTTACAAATACGTTGAAGCTAGAGGAACCATTTTGGCATAACGATATTGCTAATTGCAAAGTACACGGTAACGTATCGTGGCAATTTCAAACCTGTAATAATCGCTTGAACTCTGTAACCCGCGCTCCAAATACTCTGAAAGCTTGTACACTGGTACTCTGCAATCCGTGCTCCAATGAAATGAACGACAATGGAACGAACGACAATGACACAAATGCTAAAAGATATAAGAGCTAAACAGACCCATTAAATTTCCATAATATTCTGAAATTGATTTCGCCATTCGATGCCGATTGTTAGGGTTAATGTTTCGTGTGAACGCTTCTCCTCCCACTCACCCACTTGTGAAATTCCGGATCGCCAGCCACATGTCTACGACTGCTACAATGGAACGCTTCTCCTCCCACTCGGCTACTTGTTAAATTCCGGATCGCCAGCCACATGTCTACGACTGCTACAATGGAACGCTTCTCCTCCCACTCGACTGCTACGTTGGAACGCTTCAACGCTTCAATGGAACGCTTCTCCTCCCACTCGGCCACTTGTTAAATTCCGGATCGCCAGCCACATGTCTACGACTGCTACAATGGAACGCTTCTCCTCCGACTCGACTGCTACGTTGGAACGCTTCAACGCTTCTCCTCCCACTCGCCCACTTCTCATGTGATGTTAAATTCCCGATCGCCACATGTCTTCGAGCACACAAGCAGACAAGCAAACAAGCAACGTGCCAATCAACATGGTTATGGTAGATCCCCACACGTCCGAGAATGCTGTCAACGTGGTGGTTATGGGATGGGAGGATTTCTTAATTTGATAGGTGGCGGTCAACAAAGGGCACAGTAAATTTTTAATCATGTTTTGTAAAAAATTAATTTAAGTATGGTTTAAACCTCTGATTTAGATATGCAAGGAAGTTACTGTTTTGAATTTCATCCATTGATTTAGTGGTGACGACCAGAATATACCGGCATCTTTCAATCTAGACCATCAGATTGAAAAGATTAATTAGCATAATCACAAAAGAGCCTACCTCCGACAGGGGGTTACGCCTATCGACGTAAATATATGCATATCCCCAACTATTCTACCCAAACCCTACAGTAACAAATAATGGTGGACTGTGACTATTACTGTTCCACCACCGAGAGCAACAAATGGCTACCTTTCAAAACCTTTTTGATGGACACGTTTTTGATGAATTTGGTCAGGCTAAAATGCTTTTTGACAGACATGTTCAGATTTCCTTCGAACTCTCCAGATGGTGTCCGGATATGGCAACTGACCCGCTTGCCCCCAAACTGGCAGCGGACGGACTGCAAAAATTCCATCAAGGGGAGGCTGATACACCCGATTTCCTCCTCGCCGGAGGTAGTCTCCGTGTATATTGCGATGTCCAGAATCGGGAGGCCCTCCTGCTTCAAGGCCGCTTTGTCGACGGTAAACTTCATAACGTGGTTCCATATAGGGTTGCTTCCGTTGGGTATGTCTACCGGCGTTCTCTACTTCCTTTTGTTGTTGTTGTTACTGATCCATGCCACTACGGAGGATTTTATGTTCTTGTCATCACCGTTCCTAATATCACGAGCCGAAATTAGGGTTATCTGTATGTTCCTGGCCATCATCAACACTGGAAATATAATTGGAAACTGAAATGAGTGGATGTTATATTTTGAGGGGATGACGGTGGCGATGGAAGAGGGAAATATTTGGGAAAAATGGAAATGCAAATGGAGCGATGATATATTTGGCGAGGATGGCGATGGTTTTATAGGTGGGTTGCGATGGACAGTCTTCAACGCGTTATCACTAGAGTAGACCAATGAACAGATGATATCCAAACAAAGTTGGAGTTGGCATTGGCCAAATTATTATACAAGGATTCCTTGAGGAAGCGGTCAAATTATTATACATGGAAGCCGTCAAATTAGACGTAACTCCAATTCTAAAATCCATGAAGAATGCTATCTGAGTAGCAAAAATCAAAACCTATACATTCTTCTCTCATTCTAAAGAGAATCATATAATTACCAACATGTTTCAATTAATGGGTCAATGTACCTATTGAATTTTGCTGCACAACAAAGTCGTCCATATGCTCGACGACCACATATTAGTTTTTGTAAAGGAATTTCATTTTTGAAGGAAGCAAAACCAATACAAAATATCTTAGATTATACACTCACGATAATCTTAGCATAACGTTTTATTGTTGTAATACGTGATACGTAGGTTATGTTTTTTTTTTTTGTAAATTGGGTGGTACTATGCCATTTTCTATTTATATAAAAGACAGGTTACAAAATATAAAAGTCAATCAGAGGCCTCAACCTGCCCGAAGGAAACCAGGTCTGTTGGCCGTCTAAGAGCATGAAAAGCGTTCCAAAACTGAAACTGTCTCATCCTTCTATGATTTGCATGTACTATCTGTCCTAGTAGTACTGTTTTCACATTCATAAAGCCTAAAAAGAGTTCATTCTTATAAAAAAAAAACATCAAAATTCTGAAACATAAAACTTCTATCCATCAGAGGAAGAAACTGGAGCTGGGGCTTTGACACTGGACCTAGGCATTTCAGCCTGTTGAAGCTGTTGGAACATTTTTTCCATTCTGCCGACTTTATCATCCATTCTATTCAGTCTATCAGCTGCCAGATATTGTGTGACCTTGATATGTTGTAGCTGGTCCAGAATTTCCTCTAGCAGGTCCTTCAGACGAGGGTATTTTTTAACAGGGTCAACTTGTGCTGGAGGTGGCTGAATACTCTGGAGCGCTTTTGCTATGAGGCATTTGATTGTCCAATATGTGTGGATAGTCTGGTTAAAGAGAGTCAGGCGGCCTCGGGTGTTTCTTGGATCAGTTATAAAATCTAAGATCTCTGCCTCCGTTTCCATATCTTCAGGGTCTGTTTGAACCTCTCGTTCCCATCCACGAATTACTTGTCGAACTGGGGGAGAATTCCCCATCACATAATTTGCTACAAGATTCTCCAAGTGCTCTTGATTGGTTTTGCGGCCGCGTTTTCTGGGGGCTGGCTCTAACTGAATTTGCTGTTTTCCTTTTATGGCTTCAGCCTTTGGACGGCGCTTTCCCATGACTGTAGAGAGCCTATTGAATAAGACAGACAACAACAATTGAACAGCGTAAGAATGAGGGTCCATATATATATACAGTCCTTAGCCCTCATACTGGGATAGACATCGCCATAATTGAAATTTGCGGATTCCATGCGAAAGATAGGCAGGGGATAATAAACATGAGGTCGTAAGGATGAGAGCAGAGAACTAGAGTATGATTCTTTTTGGATGCCGGAGGGGCAAAGCATCTCCAACCGCTTCCTATAACCCCTTTGAGCGATTTTGCTGAAAAGGACGAAACATAACTTGATAGAGACACGACTTTGATTACATATTTGAGACTTGACCCAATAACTAGCCCTATTTAACCAATTTGCAGAATGACAAGTTAAGGGACCTAGAGTACCACAATTATAATTGACCCTATTCAGTGCTTGAAAAAACAGATGCAAAAACACTTTGTGCCTAAAAATTTGACCAAAGGTCGACTTCTTTGATGGGGTTTCTATCTGGTTAGCCGAAGAATTTCTTTCATTACCAAGAGTATGAGAGTTTATAAAAGCAAACAGAGTGCAAGGGTCACGAAAGCACGGTTGGATGGGTTGTAAATAGGGGATTACAGGGCCAAAATTTACATTCCTGCCTATTCCAGTCTGCTTATACAGCAATCTAAACTTAGCGTTAGAAAATATCGCCATGAGAACACAGGAAATAGTGTGTACATACCCTGTCTAGTTTGAAAAATCAACTATCTGTGCAGCATTTCGATCCCTCCTCTTCCTCCAACCGCTTGCATGCAAAACGCAGTGCATGAACGAGTGGAGAAATGAAGGGATTGCGCTTACCTTAACTGAAGGTTGCCTTCGTTCCTCGAGCGTGACAGCCTAGCCACCCTGCAACATCATTCCTATCCGCGAGCCCACACACTTCGCCGATATTTTCTGCCTGTCCGTCATTAATATCTTTGATGGCCTGGAGGACGGTCACGCACCAAGCTGCTACGGCATTGTCACTGTTCTGCCATGTGTGCACCCCGATCGGGGTGATACGTAGGTTATGTTATTGTATATATTGGATCTGTAATATACATTCTTCTGCCATTCTAAAGAGAATCATATAATCGCCAACAAGTTTCAATTAATGGTTCAATGTAACCATTGAATTCTCGTGCACAACAAAGTGTTCCATATGCTCGACGACCACTTTTTTTTTAAAAGGAATTTCATTTTTGAAGCAAAACCAATACAAAATATCTCAGATTATAGAGACACCCATGAGAATCTTAGCATAACATGATTCGTAGGTGATGTTATTGTACATATTGGATTTGTAATTAAGGACAACTTTGCTAAATCATTGTTTGGTATCATCTCTTTTCTTTTGGGAACTTACATGATGCATTACTATTTCATCTAAAAACTAAAATCGATGTTAGAAATATAGGTGTGCACACACAGAATAAATCATTTTTATTACATGATACACAATTACACAAATACATCACAATAAATTTTAAATATGAATAGCGAGGTTGAGATATTCTTTCAACATCCACCTACAAATCTACAACTAATTCTAATATGAGTATGGAAGAATTATCTTCCAACAATTGATCCATGTTTAATTTTCCCTTGGGTGTACTTTTTCAAAATTCATGACATAGTTCGATCTTATCATTTATCATTGTATTGTGTTGATGTATGCATCATTTGAAGTATTAGATCCATTACATAATCTAAATTCACATTAAAATCACAGCAAAATGCATTACTTAGAGTATGACTTCTCCTCAACTAGTTTTATAACTAAGGCATCCGGTGATTTAACCAAGGTTGGCATATTTGGTCTCCTCATGAGTGCCTTTCTTCTTCTAGTCGTTTGGAGATCCTATAATATACCATCTGCAAGAGCTACCAATGGTCTGTTATCTTCAACATTTGAATTTCGTTGGCTTCATCTAAGTCCAAAATTATTCATCAATCATCCTCAAAAACCTCCTTGAAGGGTGGAGCAAGATGACCTTGAACATTCATTGTAGTACTTGGGTGTGCATTCCTTAAATATATAATAACATATGCCCTCAATTTTTTTGATAATTTTAGGAATGAAGGTCTCAATTGATGAGTAAGTATATGTATATGGAAGCAGACATTGTGCTTGTCTTTAAAAGGCTGAATTTCTTGTCATTTCATCTTTCATATCTGGCTCAAAGTAGCTACCTATAATAAATAAATAAAACAACTAAAAAAATGTATATCATTTGATGATGCACCAATTATTGGTTTAGTTAGATCATCTCATTGAGATAAAAAATGACCATGTGATACTGAATATTGTTGGATAGCATCCATGCAATGATATCTTTGCATCATGTGTGTCACAACTTTCACAAAACTTTAGACCCATCCAATTTCTCTGCTTTGACATGGAAGTATAAACTTCAACTCAATCAGATGTACTATTAAGATTTTGAAAATCATATTGTTGTATGTGTCTAGATGAAATTCTTAGATGAAAAGCTAAGATTCGAAGTTTGAGGGTATCACTCCTTCCAACTTCCCTGAGTGAAAAGGCTTAGGTCATGGGAGAAAACATATGACAAGGATCCATCAATTTTTGTAGTACAACAAGGTTGTCCCTTATTTCAACACATTATGTGATGACCATGGAAAACCTAATAGTATTAACACTTCAAACTCCAATCATGTAGACTAACAGAATGCACAACTTATCTTTCAGGTTAATTTCCCTCAAAGATAATATGGGGAGTGAAATGCAGAGTATAATGAGTGACTATGTACATAGAATAGAAATGAAAGAATTTTTATAGGAAATATTGATCTGGTACATGAAGGGTTCTCAGTGTGAAAATGGAAAATTGTTCACAAGGCTCATCTCTGAGCCATTTCCTTTGTTGTCAATTTTGATGGCAACCCACCATAAAATCAGGTAGGGGATCTAGATGAATATAGACGTTGCTATAATTCCTATTCTTATCTATTTAGTTGTGTTCTTACATGATTATGAATGAAATTGAACAACATTCTTATTTGGTACCAAATGTAATGATCACATATGCCAATCATAAACGGTATCCGCAGTGCAAAACTTGTCTTCAAGAAAAGAGATAAACATGCTATTTTTATCTATCGATTGTGGTGGTTGTGGAATTCAAAGCACAAAAGACCATTAAAATCTTAATTGAAGTTGCATGGGTTGCGAAATCTAGGGTGCACAAGAAAATTAAAATATTAATGGAATGTAAATTGCACACTTGTTTCTTTCTCATGATGGTTAGTTGTGTTCTTACATGATTATGAATGAAATTGAACAACATTATTATTTGGTACCAAATGTAATGATCACATATGCCAATCATAAACGGTATCCGCAGTGCAAAACTTGTCTTCAAGAAAAGAGATAAACATCCTATTTTTATCTATTGATTATGGTGGTTGTGAAATTCAGAGCACAGAAGACCATTAAAATCTTAATGGAAGTTGCATGGGTTGCGAAATCTAGGGTGCACAAAAAAATTAAAATATTAATGGAATGGAAATTGCACGCTTGTTTCTTTCTCGTGATGGCACATATCTTAAACTGTCTTCATAACAATAAATTAACATGGAAATTGTTAACTAATCCTTCAGGATTTTTATTGTACAATATGTAATTAGTTTCATATTTCGTTTTTACAGTTAATAAGTTACCGATACAAAATTGTCTCGTACCTAGTTTTCACATGTATAAATAAGTGATTTTATCATTAATACGATGCTATTTCATTGTGGAGTTTATTTGGGCTTGTACAATGGTATCCGAGCCTGATTGAGTTGTTTATAAACTCCATCTATTTGAAGTCTGTGGCTAAAGGAGACGCCGGGCGTGAAGACCATGAAGATAGTTGAATGTAACATGAGGTTAGCCCAATGGAGCAGTGGGATGCCCAAAATATTAACTCTTTGTAAGTTTTATATATTTCTGTCATAATGAAAGATGATTGGAGAAATTTAGAGGTATAAAGTTTTTTTTTACATATAGTTTGAATTTAGAATACATGATGGAGTTTTGAGTGCTTGTTGTTCTCAATAAAAACTGCCAATACTGAGTCGAATGCCAACAATCTCTAGACTGTTTGCTAAAAGTATCAGTTCCATGCATCCAAGGGCCGCTTGATGTTTTAATTTTGAGAGACTTTATTTTAATTTAATGCATCAAACTGGAGTTTACTTAAAGTGAATTTTCTGAAGGACAACATTTGTATTTACTACAGTAAACAGGAATCACAGTAAAATTTTTGAAGGACCGAAGTTTAATCACAGTAAAATTTTTGAAGGATAATAGTTTAATCACAGTAAAATGAAGGATATATATTTTTTGGTGGTTTGAATTAAATTTTTATTTGAAGAGTGGTCAATTTTATAGTGATATTTACTGCATCAAACCAAGTTTAATCACACTAAAATGAAGGATATATATTTTTGGTGGGGAGGCTAATAAGATTTGAACCTAGCTCTTTTCTAGGCTAGTTTTGAAACTTACCATTAAACCACAAAACCAACTTTGTTTGAAATAAGAGGAGAAAGGGATTTATATATTTTCAGAGATATTCCATATATTTTTAATTTGAAAGTATTTGAAGTATATTTGGTTGCATAACAATTATGACTTCAATATTTTCCATAGTTGGAGTTGTTCTTAATGGAAAGGAAAATTATCGAGAGTGGTTTAGAAAGATTAAAAGTGCCCTTGTTTTTAACGATTTGTGGGAAGTTTGTCAAGGCAAGAAGGAAAGTGAAGGAAAATAAATTGCACCAGAGCCACCTGACAATGAGAGGCAATGTGAAATTTGGGAGACAAAATACAACAAGGCATATGCATTAATAACTGCATCAGTACTGACATAAGAGGTAAGACGATATATCATTTCTTGTGGTACTACATTCGAAGAATTAAAGAAGTTGAAAGAATTGTATGATTCACACTCTGAACTTGAAATTATTCAGTTATTGTTGAAGTTGTTTAATTTGGAGATGAAGGAGAAAGATCCTTTGAAGAGTGCCTCTGAAATAAAAGTTGTGTCTCATGATATTGAAGCCACTAAAATTAAAGTATATTTACAATTTAAAACTTTTATAAAAGTCCTTCGCCCTGTCTATTCACATTATTTGGATTCTCTCCAAGTCGGTGGGCAGTTAAAAGACATTACATTTGATAAACTCGTAAACAAAATAGCCGTCAAGAGAGAAAAGGCCTTTGAGAAGAAAGAAGCCCCACCTAAATCAAATGTAGAAACTTTGTGCCTTGCACAAAAGGATCAGAAGTTTCATGCTGAAACTTCTAGCCGTGATAAAAGTAGTAGAGGTTGTGGTAGGAAAAATTATAGAGGCAGAGGGAAAAAGAATCAAGGAGACAGACAAAAAATTGATAGACAACAAATGAATTTTAATGGTAGACCACCTATTAAATGTTTTAGATGTGGTAAAATTGGTCATACTGCTACTAATTATAAAATCCCTTGGGAGAAAATTAGCGAAAGGAGAGAACAGTGGAATGAAAAGAAAGACCAGCCACCACCAAATAAGGGAAAATCATCAGAGTTTGCGCATCACATTGTTGCTCATTGTAATTTTAATATTAATGATATTTTCAACACTTCATTTTCTTCATGGAGAGATAGTTCGATTTTGGATTCAGCAGCGACTTGTCTAATGACATTTAGACGATATTTTTTTGAAAATTTCAGTGATGATATTGATGGTGTTATTTACTTTGTTGACAAGTCTAAAATTAAACCATATGGAATTAGGTCTATTCATTTGAAGATACCAAATCTTGCAGATTATATTCTATAGGATTTACTTTATATTCCACAGTTTCAACGAAATTTGATGTTTCTTATCCATATTCAGCAACAGGGGCATTCTATTCATACATTTTATGGCATCATCGAGATAAGAAGATCACGTGATCATATTATGGCCGGTGTGGAAGAAGGTACACTTTTAAAGTTAAATGGTACTTCATCTACTAATTATCGTGAAAATTATAATTTTTTGGCGCAAAAAAGTGATATCTTGTCTCCCAGCTTGTTGTGGCATGCTTGATTTGGTCACATCATTTATGGTAGCATCAGAGTTCTAAAAAAACAAGGTATTAAAGGTCTTCCAACAATTCCAAGAAATATAACACCTTGTGATGCTTGTATTTTGGGAAATATTGTAAACAACCTTTTCATAGTTCATCTTTTAAAGCTTCATGAAAATTAGGTCTTATCCATTCAGATTTATGTGGACCTATGCTTGTTGCAAATGCCAATGGAAATAAATATGTGCTGACTTTTATTGATGATTACACGAGAATGTGTTGGGTGTATTTGTTGAAGAATAAGTCACAAGTGTTTGAAATTTTTAAAGCTTTTCATTTGATGATTAAAAATGAAACTCAACAGAATATAGAAATTCTCAGAACTGATAATGGTGGTGAGTATAATTCTCATGTTTTTGGACAATATTTGAAGGACAATGGAATAAAACATCAGACTACCATACCTTATAATCCACAACAGAATGACATTGCAGAACGTATGAATATAAATTTACTTAATATGGTTAGATCTATGATGTTCTTTAAGAATGTTAAGTTGATGTTTTAGGGAGAAGTAGTGCTTTGTGCAGCTTATATTCACAATCATTGTCTTTCTTCTGTCATCAATAATAAATCTCCTTATTAAATGTGGTATAATCGTCTTCCTATTGTTCAACATTTTAGAGTCTTTGGTTCTCTATGTTATGCATTAATTCCTAAACATTAGTGCAACAAGTTGGGTTCTAGGAGTCGTAAATGTATTTTCTTGGGATATTATGCTACTTCCAAAGCTTATAGGTTGTATGATGAGGAGAAAAAGAAGTTCACTCTGTCCAAAGATGTTATTTTCCTTGAATCAGATAAAAATAATTCCATCGTTGATATGCAAGTGGCTCATTTGGAGAAATTTGCATCTAAGAAGTTCAATTTTGAATCCGATAATGATGTTCCACACACTGAAGGAAAGTTTCCAATTCTGGATCAGTCTGTGGTTCTTCCATGTTTGACTCATGAGAATATTATTGCTGAGGAAAATTTGGATGATAGTAATGATTCTGTAGGACCAAAAATTTCTCTTGAAGAGCCTGTTCTTGAACCCGTTTTTCAAGACGAGAAACCATCACAACCACTTCAACAACCTTTACGAAGATCCACACGTGTTCAAATATTTCCAAGAAAGTATGATGATTTCAAAATAGGAAGTTATTCTAAAGGTGATGCTATTTCAAGTTCAGGTAACGTTTCTCATGACTGTGGATTCAATCATTCTACAATTAGTGAAACCAGTTGTTTTGAAGAAGCTACTAATTGTGATGAATGGAAGGATGCAATGAAAAAGGAATATGATGCACTTATTAAGAATGGAACATGGAGGTTAGTGGATCCTTCTGCTGGTGTCAAACCTATTGGTTATAAATGGGTGTATAATATCAAATACAAGGAAAATAATTTTCATGATAAATATAAGGCAATGCTTGTAGGAAAATGCTACGCTTAGAAGGAAGGTGTTGACTACACAGAGATATTTTCTCCTACAACAAAACGGGGCACAATTAGAACTCTGTTTTCTCTTGGAGCTCATAATAGCTAGAATATACACCATATGGACATTAAAAAAATGTTTTTGAATGGTGATTTGAAGGAGGATGTTTATATGTTTCAGCCTGAAGGTTTTGATATTAAAGGTACAGAGCAAAAGGTATGTAAGTTGGTAAAGGCGTTGTATGGACTGAAACAGACATCCCGTGCTTGGTATAAAAAGTGAACTGAACACCTTCTCAAGTTGAATTATAAGTTCTTTGATCTAGATGATGCAACTCTTTTTGTTAAACAAATTGGAAAGTTGGTTGTATATTTGGTAGTCTATGTAGATGATTTTATGATTACAGGATATAATGATGACTATATAGCGTCCGTTAAAACAGAGTTAATGAAAATTTTTGACATGACATATTTGGGTTTATTGCTTTATTATTTAGGGATTGAAGTTGATCAAAAACCAAAATATATATTTGTTGCTCAAAAGAAGTGATCTGATTAAGGTATGTTAGTAATGTTGTAATAATTCCTCTTTCAGATTTTGAAACCAATGTTTTACATGTGCTTAGGGGTTCAAGTTATCTTGCAAGTTACTAAGTCTTAAGAGTGATTTTTATGAACAATTTAGCATAAAAGAAAGGCTGAAAAATAGAAATAAAAAGTAAAATACATCACTATACAACACATCCACACGGGGATTTGATGAAGGAGTTCACCCCTCCTGGGCTACATCTCCTTGGTCCAACTTCCATGGCTTGGGCCTCTATATTATGCTCAAATTTGCAAAATGATGTGTTTATAATGTTTTTTTGCTCTTGAAACCTGCTTCATTGAGTTCATAACAATAAAAAATGGTGCCTTAGCCTCTTTATGCTCCTGATTTAGTCAAAAATTGGCTGAGATATGGCTTTTCCAAGTCTGCTCTACAATTTCCTCCCCAATATATCTAACTGGCCCCAAATTGGGCTAACTAGCGCTAAATTTGGAAAATCCCGCCAAATTTTTTCGTATCTGCCAATTAAAGTCGGATTAGTTTAATTAACCTGTATTAGTGGCTAATTAAACTAGATTAATTTTCAATCGGTGCTCGTTAATTAAACCAGTTTAAGCGTTAATTAAAAAAGAGATTAATGTTTAATAGCTTCGCTTAAGGTTAAGCACTCCTGCTTTGTCGGTGGTCTCCGAGTATCGGTCACATGACTTGGGGGTTGGCCCCCTCTCCCCCCATTGGCAGAATTTTCAAAACTTTAATAGTAGTGGACTTATTATATGGTAAGAAACAACGTGTATGCGGAGTGGTTAACGACTTGGCTTGTGCTTAGGAGGTCGCGGGGGCGAACCCCAGCGCCTCTGTCCAGACTGTTGCAAAAATTTTGGTGGCACACGGGTTGCCACGTGGTGGCCTTCGATCCTGCCATGTGGTGGCCTTCGACCTTGCCACATGGTAGCTTGTGATTGGCTGCCTTCAACAACCCACAATGAAACCACAACTTGCCACTTTTTCCTACAAAATTGTGCCACTTGGAAGCATGAGATTCACCAAAGAGATGGGTTAACAAAACCTTTGACCTACCTATTCAGCATGCCATGTTGGTAGTATGGACTGTTGACTGGGCTCCCTGTCTGCACAATTTTCTTACCAAATTTTCCTTTTTAAAAAAACGGATAGAACTCATTTCTGAAGCCATACAGAGTCCATTTCGCATGAAATGAGATGCATCAAATTTATAACGACGAACACTACGCAGTCGTTCAAGTTTCGTGTCACTATGAGAACTTTGATTTTTGAGCATAACTCTGAGCACCTGATAATTCCTCCCCACTGGAAGCTTTTGGACCCAAAAATCTCTTTCATTATTAAACATGTGGATGAGGGTATAGTTCCCTCACCCTTCTAGTCTCAATCCACTGACATTAGGGGAATTTTGAGGTCTAAAATGGGCCTCCTAAGGAAAATGTACAATCAAAATTCACTTTGTCATTTCACACTTTTTGAATAAAAATATTCTTATTGTCATTTCATATTTTTTGAAAGGTACAATGCATATCCTTACATAATCTTCAAGTCTTTACAGATTTTTTAATAATATTATATTTCTATATTTTCATATATTTATTTTAAGTTATATATTTATCTCATTTTATTTAATATTATAATTTCAAATAATTATAAGTCAATATCTATACATATCTATTATACATGTGAAATCAAAATAAATAAAAATGTAACCTTGTAATTTTATGTTAAATCAAATCTATGAATAATATTATTATAATATTAATAACAATACAAACATATTAAAATTAAAGAAAAAAAGTATATTAGTTTTGTATGATGAAAAAATGTACATTTGTTTTGTATGTTAAAAAAATGTATATTAGGTTCAACATAGTTTGGGGCAAAAAAAAGTCTAAAATTTCAATGTATATACATCTTATATTACACTTATAAATACAAATTAAATTTATTTCAATATTTTTTTTCTTTATTTTTAAAATACAACTAAATTGATTTCATTATGATTATATTAGTATTATATATTATTATACATAATATTAGGAAAAATAATCTAAATATTATAGAATATATATTATGTTTCTTTTTATATTATATATTATTTTTTCCTAGGTTACAAATCAAATCAAATCAATATGTAATATAAAAAAAAACATAAAATAATATATTAGATTTATTATATTATATTATATTATTTTTATATAGTATATTAATTACAAGTTATTATATAATTTAAATAATATCAATTTTAATTAATAGTATATTATACAATCAAAAATTTATAATTTATAATTAAGAATTTATTTTAAGTTATTTAAGTACAAAGGACAGATGCATTAGTTGTTCAATGATAATGACATTTTATTGAAAAACTCATTCTTATTTAAAGTCACATCAATACAATTTTTTTATTAATTTTATTTTGTTACACTTTATCAATTGAATTTAACCATGGTTACATGGCTTGTGGTGCAAAAATTAAAATGCAAATTCATAAATATTATTTTGTTGGTTTAGCTATTATTTTATTATTTCCTTATGAGGCCCATTTTAGACCTCAAAATTCCCCTAATAAATTTTCCTAAATTCAACAATTTGAGCTTTTCATAAAAATTAATCTTTTTCCTTAATTCTGGAGACTCTGTCTTGTTGTTGTAGACACTATCATGCTGCAATTTCCCAGAATTTGCATAAAAACAAGTTGTCATTGAAGAAACAAACTTGTTCCCACTTCGGTCCTTAATCAAAGGAAACTTGAAAACTTTCTCACCTTGAACACTATCGACATGGCGATTTTTAGCTTGTCTTGCCTTGTACTTGCGTTGACTTTTGACCAAGTTTTTTCGCCATTGCCATGTACTATTTTGAAACCAAAAGTAATTACTTGTGGAACCTATGACTTCTTTTTCATCTTTCTTTGGCGCTTTTTCTTTGATTTTTGCACCATTTAGCACTGACATCTTGTTTCATCACTGTTCAACACTAATTTGGATTGCTGCAAATCTTTCACATGTTGTTTACCTCTTTTCATAGGCAACATGTTAGAGCCTTGGAACATCTTATTACAAACATTAGCAACTTCAATGAAATCATCTTTTTCATTTTATGCATCTTCTTGAAAGGTCTCATCCAAAACATCACAATGGTTGAACATTAACAAAGCCAAATTTTGACTTGCATTCACTATTCTCTTCATTTCTCCTGTATGTATAAGAGACAAAATCCTATTCTTCTTATGTGCTCTAATTATGTACTCAATTCTATTCTTGAGCAAGTGGGAATTGTTCTCATGGTGATGAAATACTATCCTCCTATCATAAAGAAAAGGAGTTCCCAAAACAATACCTGAAATCTCAAGTAGAACTACATCAAGTTCAACTTTGTCAAGAAAGTTTGAATTGATTGCAAATATTAGGATGCACTTCCGTTTTACCTGCAAGTTTTCATTCTTGCATATCCAGCCTAAAGGATAAGGTCTTGGATGTGTAACAATTTCTAGATTTAACCTCTTAACTAAGTCTTCAGAAATCAAATTGGCTTGAGAACCACTATCAAATAGTGTGTCTATTTCGGTATGTTTTGAAACAACTCTAATATGAAAGAGTTCAATTCTTGTATCATCATCTTGAGTTACATTAGAACAACTTGAATAAAAAGTGCTTGCTATGTTCTTACCTTTCAAACCCATTCCTGTAATCTTGGTTTCATCTCCTGAATCTAAACCTAAGTCATGTTCAATGATTGCAACTTTTTTCTCCTTCTCTTTGGTTTTAAGTTTGTTGGGCTTCAACTTTGGATGGAGTTGCCAACAATGGTCTTCATCATGGACATTTTTCGAACAATGTTTACATGTTAGTTTCTCTTTCTTTATTTTAATAGAACCATTTTTCTTTCCTTTTCCATTAAACTTACCCTTTCCTTTACCTTCATACTCAAGGAAACTATCACTTTTCTCATCTGCACTATGTTACCTCTTGCTTCTATATGTGTGGCTTGAACACAAACCTCATCTAAGTTTGTGGGATTGAAAATGAGAATAGTATGTCTAAGATAGCTATAAAAATCCCAAATATACTTTAACAAAGTGTCTTGAGAAGACAAATTTACACCCAAAACTAGTGCTCTTCTCCTAAACTCTTGTGTATAATTTTGAACACTTTGTCCCTTTAGTTGTTTAAAATTCTACCAGTCCATAATGCATTTTTGAATGTAAGATAGAGGGTAAAATTTCCTTTTAATGGAAGCAATGAAATTAGACCAAGAAAATGATATCTTACCATATTTCTTAATCTCATATTGTGTCCTTGCTTCCCACCATACAAGTGTTGTACCCTCCATTCTCAAGGAAGCCAATTGAATCTTTATGCCATCCTCTTGAAGGTTCTAAATTTTGCAATAAACCTCCAACTGATGAATCTAATTATCCAACTTCTCCGAATTGACTCAACCATTATACATCGATAACTCAAATTTAACATCAAGTTTAACTAAGGGTGATTTACCAGTTCCTTTTGAATTATGTGGATGAACAGATGCAAGGGTTGTGGTAGTGGAAGATGATGAAGAGGAAGGTGAAGATAGTGGTGAGGATGATGGTAGAGTGGATGGTGGTTTATTACCATCTCCATGACCTCCTCCTCCCGGAGAACCATCTCCTCTAGGAGGCCTAGAACTTTCTCCTTGCATCCTTAAATTCCTCTCCTCATAGAGGACCTTTACCATCTCTGTCATATCAAGGAATTCCTTTTTGAATGCTCTCTCCTCTTCTGTCATGGTAGGTTCTCCTTCATGAGACATGATCAATGAAGACTCAACTTAAATTTGAGGATGTGTTGGTGTTGAAGACTTTGGAAACCTTTCCCTTCTTCGTCTTGACCCAACTGCAGGGCTTTAAACAAGCTTCCCTTCTCCTCTTTTGAGTTTTAACCTTGTAAGAATGACACAAAATTGCAAACAATTAGATCCATTCTTGCACAACAAACCTAAATCTCCGATACCAAAAATGATCTAATTAAGGTATGTTACTAATGTTGTGCTAATTCCTCTTTCAGATTTTGAAACCAATGTTTTACATGTGCTTAAGGATTCAAGTTTTTTTGCAAGTTAATGAGTCTTATGAGTGATTTTTATGTTATTTTTATGAAAAATTTAATATAAAAGAAATAATGAAGAACCACAATAAAAATTACAGTAGATCACCATACAACAGATCAACACAGGGATTTTATGAAGGAGTTCACCCCTCCTGGGATACATTTCATTGGTCCAACTTCCATGGCTTGGGCCTCTATATTATGCTCAAATTTGAAAACTGATGAATTTACAATGATTTTCTACTCCTGAAACCTGCTTCATTAAGTTCAGAACACTAAAAAAAGGTGTCTTAACCTCTTTTTGCTCCTGATTTGGTCGAAAATTGGCTGAGCTATGGCTTCTCTAAGTCTGCTCCACATTTTCCTCCCCAAAAATAGCTAACTGGCCCCAAATTGGGCTAACTGGAATTAAATTTGGCAAATCCCGCCGGATTTGTTGGAACCTCCAATTAAAGTTGGATTAGTTTAATCAACCTGCATTAGTGGCTAATTAAACCAGATTAGTTTTAAATCAATGCCCGTTAATTAAACCAGTTTAAGCATTAACTAAACGCAGGATTAGTGTTTAATAATTGCACGTAAGGTTAAGTGCTCTTGATCCGCCAGTGGTCTTTGGGTATCGGTCAAATGACTTGGGGGCTAGCCCCCTCTCCCCCCATTGGCAAACTTTTCAAACCTTAAATATTAGTGGAGTTGTTATATGGTAAGAAACCACGTGTAGGCAGAGTGGTTAACGACTTGGCTTGTGCTTAGGAGGTCACGAGGTCGAAACCCAGCACCTCTGCCAAGACTATTGCAAACCTTTTGGTGGCCCACGGGCTGCCATGTGACGGCCTCTGGCCCTGCCATGTGGCAGCTTGTGATTGGATGCCTTCAACAACCCACAATCAAACCACAACTTGCCACTTGGTCCTACAGAATTGTGACACTTGGCAGCCCGAGATTTGCCGAAGATATGGGTTGACCAAACCGTTGACCTACCCATTCAACATGCCACATTAGTAGTGCAGACTTCTGACTGGGCTTCCTGTCTGCACACTTTTTTTACCAAATTTGCTTGTTTAGAAAAACATACAAAACTCGTTTCTGAAGGCATACAGAGTCCATTTCGTGCGAAACGAGTTGTGCCAGATTCAAAACGATGAACACTACGCGGTCATTCAGGTTTCATGTCATTCTGAGAACTTTGATTTTTGAGCATAATTCTGTGCACCTAATCAAGAAGTATATTGGATAGATTTTGGATGCAATATTGTAACCCTGTTTCTACTCCTATGGAGTAGAATTTGAAACTTACTTCCGCTGAAGGAAGTACATTTGAGAATCCAACAAAGTACATGAAACTTGTTGGAAGTTTAAATTTTATTTCTACTACTCGACCTAACATAGCTTTTTTTGTAGGGATAATTTCCAGGTTCATGCATTAGCCATGTGAAGGTCATTGGAATGCAACGAAGTGAGTGCTCAAGTATTTGAAAGACACTCAAACATATGGCACCAAATATTCCAAAGTTGCAGATTTCCATCTAACCGACTATTCAGATTCTGATTTTGATGGAGATAAGGAGAATGGAGTCTCTACTTCTAGTTATTTGATGAGTCTTGGATCAACATCCATTATTTGGAGATCACACCAGAAATCTGTGGTTGTTGATTCTACCACTGAAGTCGGATATGTTGCAGCAACCAAAGCTACAAAAGAAATCATTTGGCTTCGCAAAATACTTGAAGACTTGCAAGAGAAACAAAAGGATTTAACTCCACTACTCGTTGACAACTCTTCTGCAATTTAGTTGGCCAAGAATCCCAAGTTTCATGATCAAAGAAAGCATATTAACACCAAATATCACTTAATTTGACACTATGTATAGGCCAAAGTTATTCATCTGACACATTGTCCTACTTCATAGCAAATAGTAGACATATTTACCAAGGCATTGGGATGTGAAAATTTTGAAAAGTTCAGAATGTTACTCAACATGTGAGATGTCCCTTCATATTAAGGGGGGAATGTTAACTAATCCTTTAGGATTGTTACTATACAATATGTAATTAGTTTCATATTCGGTTTTTATAGTTAATAAGTTACCGAGACACATCTATCTCGTACCTAGTTTTCACATGTATAAATAAGTGATTTTATCATTAATACGATGCACTTTCATTATGCTCTTTCATTGTGGAGTTTATTTGGGCTTCTACAGAAATATCTGAAAAACATGGTCTCCGAACTCGACAGGTCAGAGAATTTTTAAAGACAAACATGAAAAAGAGATGGGTAACCTGGGTAAGGATCACGATAAGGAAGGATCTCATGCTTCGTAGGCACAACACATCGACCCTTCGATATTCCTTAGTATAATTGTTATTTTAATTTTTTATGACATTTTCGTTTTCCCTTCCTTTGGCATTTCCTTGAATGATATTATGTTAAAATGAATTAGTCCATTGACATTTTGTTCAATAATATTATGTTAAAAGTAATTAATATAATTTATTTTATTTGAATTTAAATGTCATTTTGATTTTTTTTTTAATATTATTTTTAAATTTAGAAGGGTGAATCATTTAAAAAAATATAATGAAAAGAAAATGATAATATAAATCAATATTAGACTTTTCATAATAGAAGTATTGTAAAATAATAATTTTTTATATTTAAGTGATGTTTAATTAATTATCTTATTAATTTAGGAGCTAAGTTTAAAAAACACTTATACTATATATGTAGGTTTATAATTTATTAATAATTAGAAATTATATTATTGATTTATGAATTTGAAATGACATTGTGAAAATAAAACATTATAATATTAAATTATAACATAGGTTGCAATTATGTATCCAATCTTCAAGGTCTTAATTTTTCTACAATTGAGGAGTTAATTTTAATTTTTTCATAATTGAGGAGTTAACTTTGTAATTAATAGATAAACATATTGCAATACATAGAAAATCATAAAATGAAGAGAGAAATTAACAAAAAATTAAGGAAAAGAAGAGAACATGATGGAGGAGAGGTCTTCTTGATATGGAAGAAGAAATTGAGGATTTATAGTAAAATTGATTGCAATTAACAGAAAATAAGGGAAAGATAAAAAAATTATTGGAGTAATTATCACACTCTTCTTATTTGGAAACAATTACATAGACTAACTGATTGATTGCATTTAATAGAAAATAAGGGAAATATAAGAAAATTATTGGACTAATTATCACACTCTTGTCATTTGGAATCAATTACATGGACTAACTGCCACCCAAAAACATAAGACTAACCACCCACTCAAGGTAAGAGTTTGAAACTTTACTATTACTTTTAGCTTTTGGTATAAAACAATGTCTAATTATTCTATTTTTTAGAGTTTTTGACTAAAATCCAACCAAACAATTTTTGGTTAGATCATACTTTTTTGTATTTTAAAAGCCAATTTTGAATTTGTAAAGGGATTTAATGTTGTGAAAAATGGCTGGGCACTAGGAATATGCAAAATATCCAAACAATAGGATGGTTAGACTATAAATTTTTGTAATGATAAACCTTAATATGGTATCAGAGCCTTAGCCTAGGTTTAATTCACTTATTGGGAATCAATTGTATAGAATAACTACCAATTATTCACTCAAGGTAAGGGTTTGGATGTTTATTACAACATGCCCATTTTAATGGAATAAAAAACCTCAATAAAAACAAGAAATAGATGGAAAAAAACTAAATGAAAAAAAAAATGAACGCATCTAATAAAATTTACAGAACATATTCATTGAGATGTTATATTTATATATGCCCATGTAAAAAATTGATGAATTTAAATAAATATTTGAAATTTAAATACTATAATGATGTATGTTTACTTTGCATTGATAATATACATCTAAAATGTACTTTTCAAAAAAAATATAAATTTGAGAAATTTGAATACTGAAATATTACACAATTTAATATAATATTATTAATGAATATTCCTTTTAAGTCAACAAAACTATAGTGATTTAGGAATGTTTTTCTCTTGTTTTTTAATCATAGAAATAAATTTTTAAAGAGTCTCAATTAATCTTTTACTTTTTTAAGGTCTAATATATCATATTGATCTTAATAGACATTAAATAGATTTATTTATTTATTTCATGAAATAAATAAATTTATTTATTTATTTATTTGACAATCATGAAATAAATTTATTTATTTCATATTCTACTTCATGTGAAATAAATAAAAAAAATATCTTTACAATAAATTTATCTTATTGTGAAATATAAATTTATTTCACAATAAATTTATAAATTTAATTTATTGAGAAATTTCCTAAATTTAATAATTTTTTATTATTTATAAAAATAAATTTATTATTAAATTTTAAATAAATTTATTTTATAATAAAAGTCACTTAAAAATCAAAACTAAAAATTAAAATTATCTATTACATTTATAATAAATAAAAGAAAACATATATAATAATAACTATAAACAAGAGTAATATGCACTGTTGCTGCTTAGTACCTACCTCTTATGTAAAAAATAATTGATAACAATTATTGAATGTTTGAACAAATTTATAAATCTAATAATGAAACACATTCTAATACTACTAAAAGTAATTAATGGACCAGATAACCTTGGAGCAAAATATAGACAGGTGAGTAGATAATTTTAGATGAAACATTAACCCCAACATCAGAGTTTATTGAATTGTGTTTGTTCACATTTTATTTAATCTTTAAGTTATGGAACCAAATAAGGATGATATATTACAATGTCTATTATTTTATATTAAATCATGTATATATATGATATAAATAAAATACATATTATTTTAAAAAGCTAATTATTGTAACAAATTATTTATTTAACTTTAAATTTATACTCATCTTATTTCAAGGGAAACTAAATAATCTATGGTAAAATTTCTATGTCAAAAAAATCAAATTGATATGAAGTATCTCTTTTGTATTTAAGTATGAGGGGTTTCCGCAGTGCATTATATTAGATATCATTTTTGTGGTTCAACTGTGTTAAGTAGGTCATTCATCTATGACCATTTCCAACTCAATGAATATTATATTAGATATCATTTTTGGGAATTAACTGCGTTAAGTAAGTCATTCATCTATGAGCATTTCAAACTCATTGCATCGGTTATATTAGATATCATTTTTGTGATTCAACTGCATTAAGTAAGCCAGTCATCTATAACCATTTCCAACTCAATGCATATTATATTAGATATCATTTTTGGGATTCAACTGCATTACGTAAGTCATTCATCTATGACCTTTTCCAACTCATTGCATCAAGTGATGCTCACAAGGGTGTAAAAGTGGGATTGAAACTAGTGAAATGAATCACATAGCATCAATCATCACTTCTAGGACTTGCACCCAGTAACCAGGACTTCCCGAGAGGTCACCCATCCCAGAACCCCTCTGGCTCAAGCGTGCTTAACTGTGGAGTTTTTCCCCACGATCAAGCCCACTTAGCTTGCTACCCCATTTGCAAAACCTTAGCAAGTATTGTGCCTCATGATTCATTCAAGTAGAGCTCCCTTTACTCTTTTTTATTTAATTATGAGGGGTTCCGCAGTGCATTATATTAGATATCATTTTTGGGATTCAACTGCGTTAAGTAAGTCATTCATCTATGACCATTTCCATGAGAGGTAGTCGTAACTGACTAATTTCTCATGATTTTTGAATAGTCCTGTTAGCACTCATTGAATCGGGTGATGCTCACAGGGGTGAAGAAGTGAGATTGAAACTAGTGAAATGAATCACATAGCATCAATCATCACTTTTGGTGCTTGCACCCGGTAACCAGGACTTCCTGGGAGATCACCTATCCCAAAACTCCTCTGGATGAAGCACACTTAACTAAGTGGACTAATAAAAAATCATGAGAAATTAGCCAGTTACAACTACTTCTCATGGAAATGGTCATAGATGAATGACTTACTTAATGCAGTTGAATCCGAAAATGATATCTAATGAATTATCTCGTTTAGTTTTAATCACATGGCAAAGAATTCACATGTAATAAAAAATCTAATATAAAAAATTACAATGTCTATTATATTAAAATAAAAAAATTAGTTACATAAAGACTTAAGTGTGTAAGTGTGAGTGCAAAAGATTCTTAATTATATATATCTTTAATTAAGTTATGATTAAAATTGTGAAGACAAAAGATAAAATCTTATTTGTTGTAGTGTCGACTTAATTTTGTTTTGTTTTGTTTTGTTTTTTTTTTTATTGCATTATGATTTAAAATTGAATTGTGAAAATATATAATATAGTTAAGGTTTACTGAGGAAAATGATTGAACCAAGTATATTTAATAATAAAAATCAGTGAGGGAGTTTTATGAAAAAAATGAGAGAGGGAAAAATTAGTGTAAAAATTCAAAAAATGAATTTCAATTTCTAAAAAAATTAATATTTAATTTTAGAAAAATATTATTGTAACCCCCCTATGGTTTAAAAGTTATTTTTTAGATTTACTATGGTAACTAATTTATTTATATTTTATGTTTAAGTAAAAATAAAATGTGAGAACATTTCATATCATTTTATTTTATTTTTAATATCAAAACCATTTTGTCTTAAATGAAAAAGAGAAAGAATTGGTTGATAACAAAACAAAGCTTTGGAAGTTAGGGCAGTTGCTTAATCATATCCACCCTTCTTCCGATTTATAGGATATCTGAAGAGAAGGGGGGGGGTTGTTTTTTTTATCTTTCTCAAGGGGAGTCTGACACAAAAAATGGTCTAGGAGAGGCCAAAGACAACAATCTGTCAAGGCAGGATGCTGCTTGGAAATACTTCTGAGCTGGACAAGGAGCCAGTGGATTATTTTTCCACCTGTTACCAGAGGCTGGACCGGAGTCCCGTTGCCCAAGTGTTGAGAGGTTTAGCAACAGTGTGCACTGCTCAAAACAGGAGCTCGGTGGGGAGAAGTGGACGCAATTTCCCTTCTCATAGTTGGGAGGTTTGACCAAGCTCGTTGAGGATTTGGTAATATTAAACAATTGCATTTATGGGTTTTATTATTCTATCTAAATGTCTAGAAAATCTAGGAGAGAATGGATAAGTTTAATGGTGCCAACTTTACTTAAATATTGGAAGAAATGGAAAAGTACAGAATTACATTTTATAATAGGCTTTACTAGAAAACCTAAATATTTGAAAATGTTCATTACTATATTAAATTACAACACTTTAACAAAATGCTAGTATAGTTAGAACAATCCACACATGAATAATCTTGGTTTAAAAACATTCGCATAGCTAGAATAACATAGATGTATTATCATAAAGGTTCCTTTAATATATTGCTTAAAAACAGGAAGAAAATATGCTAGTAGGTTTCTTACTTAGTATAAGCACTAGAGACAAAAGATTGACATAGAATTGAAAAGTGGAACATATGAAGCTTTCACTTTTATAATAATTACTACTATAACACCGTATACAAGTATTTTGGTAACTGGAAATGTAAAGAACAAATAGCCAAGGTGAAACCCAAAAATTGGCACCAAGGCCGTCTTAAGGTCTGCAAGGCATGAAAAAATTAACCAAGGGGTTTAACTAGTGGGTCCAAGACCTCACCAACCTTTCCCCTTAGGTTCTAAGAATAAATATTAATTATGGTTAGAATGTGAACCTCAGGGTATGCAAGAAAAAGGCTAGTAAATAGGCAATACATTTTTCAAGAAAACCTAAGAAATCATTTAGTACCACACTAGCTAAAAAGCCAAATACGATAGTGGAAATGGTTACTTCGAATATGCAGTAATTAGCCATGAAATTGTATATAAATAAATTACTTAAAAATTATACAATTATTTACATACTTGCTTGCCCAAGTAAAGGCCCTAGGAAAAAATAACTGACATTAACTAGAATGAGAACAGTCGGAATTCCATATATAAAATGTTCATAAAAATCGGAATATATGCTAGAAAATGTAACCATCCGAGCCATATGACATAACCCATGATAACTTGAATGTCACTGTATTAACATATGGAATAATGTCTTAATTGAGTACATGCAGTAAGGTGCCGCATGGAAAAACCCCTGCTACTTATAACAAACATTTAAACCTTGGAGGAAATCAAGGTATATATGCATCATTAGCAAACACAAAAGTCTGTCAAACCAAAATCTTCCCTTTCGGATTAGAATTATTAGTCTAGTATAAAAATACAAAATTAAAGACAAACATTCTTTCCATTAAAAAAGTTGCTAGAAAATGAAGCTAATATAAGTATTTAAACAACCAAACTGGGACATGGGTCTCAATTGGACGAGCCATTCGGTACGGAGATAAACCCAAAAAATTGAATTGCACAGAAACTACCCTGCAAGAAAACGAAGCACTGCTTGGTATGCGAGTACCGACAGAAGGAAAAATAATGAAGCTTAGGGAAAGTAAACAACTTTTACATGTGCCATGATGGATGCAAGACTCCCTTAATTTTATGGAAGCACGCCGCCTGAACCCTGAGAGAAACCTGCAATAGAAAAACCACCTCAATCAACAAAGAGAGTAGAAGCATAACTATAATGCAAATAACAAGTTAAGAAAATGAACCCCATAGTAACGAATGAGAACTTAGCACCTGTGGAAAGACGGAGAAGTAGTGAACACTCCATGGACACCATCCAGGTTGAGAGACACCAACATAGCAGTACAGACAAGAGCAGTGAAGATCTCAATAGATCAAAACACTCAACGAATACTGTGGATTTGCAGAGCGACGAAGGAGGAACAGAAAATGGCTGAAAGCATTCCAGACTGTAGAGGTAGTTAGGGTGGAGCATTCTGCACCATTCGATGAAATCGATGGTCTAGTGTGAGGGGTGAACTTACCAAAAACCAAAAATGTGATAAATGAATACAAACATCTACCGTTAGATCGTAACTATGGACGATTGCGATCCCACTAGACTGATCTAGATAGGGGTGCCATATCATAGTATTAATGCCAAGTATTGCGAACAGTTCATGGGTACCAAACTCATTAATGGCATGAGCATGTGTGGAGGGGTTGTTGTTAATGCAACAGTGATGGAGAAGACCTGTTCCAATAATATTAAAACTATGCAATGGAAATTGCGAAAGATTAATCCTCCTGAACCATGGAAATCATCAACCAAACCTTTGTACAACAAATTATTAAGAGCATATTGTCAATAGACCCTTTATTCCATAAGTAAAAAAAATAATGTATCAACTGTGGTGTATATCCAAAACTTCCAAACATTTATAAATTATATGGTTTGTGTGCACAATAATTATAAGGGTTGTCATGTGTATCGTAAGGCCTAAAGGTGATACATATATGTATATTTAATTCAATGTTTTGTTTTAGGCATAAACAATTTTTTTTTTTTATGATGTAAATAGGTAATGAATTTTCATGTAGATGTACATGTTACAAGTGGTATCAGAGCCACATTCCAAAACTATGGCTACATGGGAAACTGGTGAAGTGTGATGTATACAGTAATCAGAAGAGTCAAGAGCGTAAGAACCACAAGAAATATGTAGAGAGGATCCAGATATTCTGGAAGACCTGAAGCATCATATGGAGGGGCTAACCCCGAAATGTGGATACAGATGGATGCAAACTGACAGTACCACTTGATCATATTAATGGAGTAACAACAACAACAAACAAGATAGTTGTTGGAAATTGTGCCACAGTTACAAAATTATATGGGACATATGAGGAAGGAAAATGTGAGGTTAATCCAAGAGAAAGAGAAAATTCTGAAAAGTCTCTCTGATAAACATAATAACTAGGCATACCAACCAAATATTGAAGATGAAACTCAGTATGAAAGGGAGTAGAAATACCTTGAAAATAACCAAGCAGAGATTCATAATCAATGTAGTCAGCACTAGGAGAGGCATACGAGCGAATATGGGGAAGAGTCAGAGGATGCTAAAGATCCAGTAGTGACAAAGAAACAACGAACAAAACTCCAAGGAGAGTTCCAGAAAATCAAGCCACCAACCTATGATGGAGAAAAGGAGGAGGCAATTGAAGCCTAGATTATTGAAATGAATAAATAATTCCAAGTGTATGACTACAACAACAACCTCAAAGCGTGGTTGGCCGTCTACCAGTTACGAGGAAAGGCCACTCTGTGGTGGGAGGAGGTAAAGATTGTGCAAAAAGTCAATGAACAAAGGATTAATTGGGAAGATTTCAAAAAATAATTCAAGAATACATTTTTGACAGAGTGTTTCGATGACAAGAAATCCAGAGAGTTCCATGATTTATGCTTGGGACAAATAACTATGGACGAGTTCATTACCAATTTTTCTGCTTTATTGAGGTATGTACCTTATTTACATGGAGAAAGGGCTAAGGTGCAGAGGTTCTTAATTAGTTTACCCACCTTTATGAAAGAAATGATTGAGTTTGAAAACCCTAAAACAATGGATGAGGAAATTTAGAAGGCACGAATGTGCTATCAGCAAACCAAGTAGAGGGATTATGGGAAAAGATGGAACCATAAGAAAGCACCAAGGTGCTCCCAAAGTTTCAGAAATTTATGTCATCCCCTCAAAATGTATAGAGGAATTCAATAAATCAGGGGTTGGATAAATCACAATAAAAGGCAAAGTGGTAGCCAGGAGCTAGAACAACAGAAGAAACTAGCAAAGAAGAACCGGGGTAGGTGCCCAAACCCCCCTTACAGTACTGGGGTTGTGGTGAAGCACATTATTACCGGCACTGTCAACACAAATCAAGAATTGAGCAGATAGCTAATGTGTAAGAGGCTTCGACCGTGGGAGATGTAGCAAGGAGTATACCTCGAATTAACGTGGGATTGGAAGATCGACAAGCAGAGTACCAACACTCAACGATAGAGTACGAAGGTAAGAATGTTAATCAACATGTTTCTATTTTGATTGACCCTGGTGCTATCTTAAGTTACATCAACCTGAAATTCATAGAACTATGTCAGATACATAGCCTTAAATTCCAAAAACCTTGGTTGGTACAGTTGGCTACTGGTGCCAAGCCATGGGTAACCGAAAAAATATAAATCTGTTTAATTGAAGTATCAGGACAACAGATTCACGCGAATCTGAATATGCTTCCCTTAGGTTCATATGATGTATTGAGTGGAATGGACTCGCTGGAAAGCCATTGGTATTTGCTGACTGCAAAGAAAAGAGTGTCAACTATCTCACCAGTGAAGGGGTGAGGCAGAAGCTACAGGGTATTATAAAGATATCAAACTGTGACCCATCACAACCAATCAGTTAGGGAAGTGCATCCGGAAGGGTTGCCAAATTTATGTTGTGCAAGTTGGATATACAAAATCAAAGGACAAAATAGCTACATTTGAAAAATTACCAATCATCCAAGACTTTGTTGATGTATTTCCAGAGTCAATTCTTGGATTGCCACCGAAGAGAGACATTGAATTTACAATTGAACTAATTCCAGGAGCAGCCCTTGTATCAAGGACCCCTTATCGGATGAGTTTACCTGAATTGAGAGAACTCAAAATGTATATGTAGGAGCTATTTGAGAAAGGATACATTCATCTAAGTGTGACTCCTTGGGGAGCCCCGGTATTATTTGTGTGGAAGAAGGATGGAACCATGAGGTTATGTATCAATTCCCACCAGTTGAATAGATTAACTATTAAAAACAAATACTGGCTTCCACGAATCGATGATCTGTTTGATCAAGTTTGTGGAGCAAGTTTATTCTCGAATATTGATCTCCGATTATGATATCATCAAATTCAGATCAAGGACGAAGATTTTTTCAAGACTGCATTTTGAACTCGTTATGGTCACTACGAGTTTGTGATATTTACATTTGGCCTTACCAATGCTCATGCAACCTTTATGATTCTCATGCATGCCATATTTCATCCTTATTTAGATACATTTGTGCCCATATTTATTGATGATATTATGATTTACGCTAAAAATAAGGAGGAACATGAAAAACACCTCAAAATAGTGCTACAAACCTTAAGGGAAAATCATTTGTACGTCAAATACAACAAGTGTGAATTTTTCAAGGATTGAATCTAGTACTTGGGGCATGTAATATTAGCTGAAGGAATAGCTATGAACCCTGAAAATATCTAGACAATCATGAAATGGACTGTTCCTAAAAAAGTTGTTGATATAAGGTCATTCATGGGCTTGGCATGTTACTACCATCGTTTTATCAATAACTTCTCTTAAATTGCATATCCCAGAACTTCCCTACAAAATAAGGGAAGGGACTTTAGATGGATAACAGAATGTCAACAAATATTTGAACAGCTAAAACAACTGCTAACCTCGACCCAAATTTTGAAGGTGGCAAATCTAGAAAATGAATTTGTGGTGTGTACTGACGCGAGTCAAGGAGTGGGAGGAGTTCTTATGCAAGAAGATAAGGTAGTGGCATATGAGTCCCACAAGCTGAAGGAGAATAGAAAAAATTATTGAGCTTATGACTTGGAACTCACAGTAGTGATTCATGCATTAAAAATGTGGCGTCATTATTTTTTGGGGAATTTTTTTATCCTGCTAACAGATCACAGTAATCTAACTAGTTTCTTTAGTTAGCCAACACTGAATGCTAAACAAGCCAAATGGACTACCTTTTTGAGTGAATTTGATTTCGATATAAAACACTTGAAGGGAAAATAAAATTGTGTAGCAGATGCCTTAAGTAGGAATATATAGTGTGTATACGATATCCAATTCCACCACATTGAATTTGATGTGTCGGGACCACTTGCTGAGCCCGTTCTTGAAGACTTGGGTCACCAACACATATGGTAGGACACTCAAGATTTACAGAAAATGGGTAAAAGCCATGAGTATGAAATTAATGACCAGGGCCAATTGACCTTCAAAGGAATGATTTGTGTCCCTAATCAAGCATCGCTTAAACAATTATTACTAGATGAGCATCACTGTAGTCCTTACGCAGCTCATCCAGGATATCAGAAAAATTTTCCGCTTTGAAGAAAGAATATTTATGGTCGGAACTGCATAAAGATATCACAAAATATCTATCTAAATCCTTGGAATGTTAGTGGGTAAAGGATGAGCACCAACAACCTGCAGGTTTGTTTAATCCCCTTCCCATTCTGGAGTGGAAATGGGGAACAATCACACTAGACTTTATAACCGGATTACCAAAGACCCGGAAGCAGCATGACTCCATTATGGTGGTGGTGGACAGACTGAGCAAGGCTTCTCACTTTATATTGGTGAAATCCACTTACAAACAAGGAAAATTTTAGGAAATAATATTCACAAGTGGGCTAATTTTCTATGCTTTTTCTAAAAAAAATATTCGCTAATTTCAATTTTTCTCTAAAAATAATTCGCCCAAATTTTATGGTATAAAATTACTTTACCTTAAGAATCACCAAAATTTGATATACATAGTATATAAAATTATTAGAAATTTTAATGTTTTTATAAAAATATTGCCAAACATTTTATAGATTGCATGTAAAAGACTGTTGATCAGTGGTTGTCATTGATGTCAACCCGAGTAGCACTAGGAGCTACCCCGATCTTGCATGGGAATTTTGACCTACCAAATTACTATATTCTGAATCAAGGATATTTTTTATGGTTTCTACTTGTAGAGATGTTTCCGTTGATATATGGCACGCCACATAATTCTTCACGGTTTGAGAGATATTCATGTTTGAATTTAGTAACCCTAGTTAGTGGGCTAAAACCCCATAGGGTTGTGGCATGACACTAATAATTGGTTGTGGTCATTGAAAAATCAATAATTAATAATTTTTAAGCTTCTAAAATCCCTCCCACTTTCACTTGTTGAAGACCCTCTCAACCTAAGCATTTATATAAATTGTGATCCTCATATCCTCCTCATGTAGGGATTTCGCTACTTGAAACAGGTCATCATGGAATTTTCGCTATAAATTTTTTTGTACAAAGGTTCAGAAGCTGGAAATTTTTATCACAAGAAGCCGAAATCCCGAGGAAGCTCGTGTAAAAATTTTAGATCATGGTTCGCAATATTTTCAGAGATATGATCTGTGGAAGTTAGGGTTTTTGTAGGCTCCTCAACTTCATCTCAAAGAGGTGACCTTGGGAAAATAATCATAACTTTCTCTCTGTGCATCGGATTGGAATTATGTAAAAAGTGGTGGATAGTGCACGGATTGTAGTTTTCTGTATATCAATTTCATAGCCGAAGGAGGAAATAGTGACATGTGGCACGCCATACAAGTTCGCTCTATTGAACTAGTCCATAATTAGGTCATTGTGAGAGATTGTGCATAAGTTTTCCTTGAAGAATCCTTATTGGGTTAGACTTATAGAATTAGAAATAAGACTCAGAGGGCTACTACAGGACTGAAAATCACATATTGGGGATCTGAAATAACAAAGATAAATTAGATTCAATATCGAGCTCCTAGAAGACAAGAAAAAACTAGATCATGTGTTGTCAAGAGCTGCAAAGGACCAGACTTTCTAGGGAAGAAAAGCAAAGAAAGGTGAAGAAATGATGCAGTAGAGGTAAGATCTAGGTAATTATATTTTGTATATGCATGTTCATATCTTAATTGCATTAGGTTCTTTGTATTCTAATTTGTTTTTTTTTTTTGTTTAGCACTGACATATGCTCTGCAGGATGAGGTAAGTTTTTCTATTATCATGTCATGCGTATTTCCTTGAAGACCTTTTGCAAGTATTATATATTCATCATGATAAGACTCAATGCATGATCTAATGTTTTGACGAGTGAGAAAGGGTAGCATGACAAGAGCAGCAATTAAGGTGTAGAACATCAGCAAGAAGTTCACCACATGAATTCTTCAAGTGGGCAGCACTGCATATAGTCATTGTAAAGGTATCATTGTACTAAGTCATTGTAAAAGCATTATTGTAAAATTTGTACTAGTGTTTATATGCTAAGAATTGAAGAGGCACTGTCGGGAGGTCTAGGATCATCATTAGGTGGTTGTGTCATAGTTGGGGTTATGGTCTAGTGTGTCTTCTTCTTCTACATCATTCTATATCATTGTAAAGTGGACCATTTTCCCTAGTATGGGAGTCCATTATTCTTTTATTCTTCTATAGGGTGGTAGGGTGGTGCTAGGCTGGTACATGAAGTCACCAATAGGTTCAAGCCTGTGAAAACTTCAGGGTGGTAGGGTGAGTTGTATCTCATTGGGTGTTGGGGCATCCGTTTAGTTGACTACTGAAGAATCTCGGGGATTGGAGCGTCCATCCAGTGGGAGCTGGAGAAGAATGCTTTTCTAGATTCTAGGAAGTTGGAGCTTTATTTTCAATTGGAGTTGAATATTAAAGAATTATTAGAAAAACATTAGGTGGTTTTTGTCCCGAAGGGGGTTCCACCTTAAAAAATGTGTGCATTTGTGTTCCTTTTGTTTACTGCTATCATTGTACAAACAATGATAATAATTGAAGATTAACTAATGCAATGAAAGATTAATAATAATACTAATTGAAAGGAATACTGATTCACCCCCCCTCTCAGTATTTCCAACAATTCGTATCAGATCTTGGTTCCTTCAATAGCAGTTTACGAGCTCGAAGGAGGTCATGGAGCATACCAAGAATGGTGTACCTCTGTTCAATGAAAATAATTATGCACTATGGGACACTGTTCAAAATGGAATTACATCAACCACAAATGAATGAGGTAAGAATAATTTGGTAAATGATGCAAAAGAAAAGAATATTATTATCAGTGGAATTATTGAATATGATTATCATAAGGTTTTGGGTTGTAAAACCGTCAAAAATGTATGGGAAAAACTTGAGAATATATATGCAGGTGACTCAAATGTCAAAGAAGCAAAGTTTCAAATCTACAGAGAAAAATTTGAGCAACTCATAATGAAAGAAGATGACAACATTGCTACATACTTCCAACACGTTGATGAAATAACCAACACTTTGGAAGGATTGGGAGAGCTTGTTGACAATAAGACTATTATATGAAAGATTCTTAGAACATTACCAGGGAGATTCAACTCAAAGGTATCAGTCTTAGAAGACAATGAAAATCTGGACAAACTCAACAAAGAGGAATTTCCTGGAGTTCTCATAGCATATGAAATGAGACACAATGAAGAAGTGGGTACTTCGCATCTAGAAACTGCCTTTGCTACATCTAAGAAAACCAATAAGGACAAAAAACCTTCAAAGGAAAAGACCTACACCTACAAGTGTGAAGAAAAGAAATATGATGAAGAAGGTCTTTCAGATGGAGAATATGCTTACTTTACGAGAAAACTAAAAAATTGGTAAGGGAAATTTCAAAGGTAAACTTCCATTGAAATGTTTTTGCTATGGTGAGGTTGGGCATTTCGCATCAAAATGTTCAAACAGAAGTGATGGCAACTCAAAAGGAAAGAAAGGCTTTAAGAAATTAAACAAGCAAGGCAAAAAGAAAGGATTCAAAAGGAACTTTCTCTCTAAAGAAGATAGCTCATCATCCGATGAAGACAGTGATAGAAAAGAAGAAGCCAATGAGAGAGTACTATTTATGGCTAAGAAAAATAAACAAGAGGTATTAAAAAATGAAGAATAAGGGTTGACCATAGAATAATTTTCTAAGGAGGAAATCATGCTTATAAAAGATCTCAAGGCTGAGAAGATTCGTTCCAATACTTTTGAAGAACAAGTTCAAGGTCTCAAAATTGAAGTTGAATAACACAAATGTATTGAAGAGTCACTTCAAAAGAAGTTTGAAGAAAGCAACCAAGAAATGGAAGCATTAGAAGCCGAAGTAGTCTCATTGCGTAAGGAAGTGAAGAAGGGAAAAATTGTCCAAAACTATGCCAACAACTCAAGGGAATTGGAAGAAATTATCAACACACGTACCCTAGGAACCAATACAATTCCAGGAGATCTGTCAAATATGAACCTCCCAAGGCTCAACGAAACATCAATAGATTTGAACATTAAGAAACAATATGGAATGTTACAAATTTCAAAACTTTGGGCACATATCCAGAGACTGCATACTTGAAAATACTCTAGAAGAATCTTCAAGCCATAGAACGAACGAACATGGAAGAAGAAGAAGACTGATAATTGTGCTCTCGCTCTCAAGGCTCAAAACAAAAAAAATGTGTGGTATGTTGATAGCGGTTGCTCAATGCATATGACTGGAGATAGAAAGAAATTTGTATCTCTGAAAGAGAAGAAGGATGGAACCGTATCCTTTTGAAATGATGGATCTTCAAATGTTATAGGATCAGGTATGGTCACTCTCGGAAGAAAATATGTTCTAGCTAAGAATGTTCTATTGGTTGAAAACATGAATCACAATCTACTCAGTGTTGGACAAATGTGTGATCAAGGACACACAATGCTATTCAACTCCACAAAATCTGAAATCAGGAAAGGCAGGTATGGTAAAATTGTGGTTACACCAAGTCGAGCTCCAAATGACATATATGTTTTGGATGAAGCAACTAAAGCATGTCTACTAGCTAAAGAAGATGAAAGCTGGTTATGGCACAAATGCATGGGTCACATAAACTTTGAAAATATTGTTAGGATAATCAAAAAGGAAGCAATACGAGAAATGAAAAAATCTCAAAACCTTCCAACACACTATGTGAGGCATGCCGGCAAGGCAAGCAGACAAAATTCGAATTTAAAACAAAAGAAAACTTTTCATCACATCCATTGGAATTGATTCATACTGATCTATATGGTCCTATGAGAACAAAAGGCTTAGATGGAGAATTATATTTCATGTTAATGATAGATGACTATACCAGGATGATAGTCGTTAGTTTCATAAAGAAAAAATATGAAGCATTTGAGTGCTTTAATATCTACAAGGAGTTGGTCGAAAAGGAAACTGATTTGAAAATAAAGTGTCTAAGATCAGATACTGGCGAAGAATCCACTTCCAAATTATTTTAGAAATATTATGACTAAAATGGAACAAAAAGACAATTTTCAACAACACGAACACCTCTTCAAAATGGAGTTGCTGAAAGAAAGAATAGAACCATATAGAAAATGGGTAGAACAATGTTGAAGGACTCAAAATTGGATGAAAAATTATGGGTTTAGGCAATTGATACAGAATTCTTCATTATCAATCGAAGTCTTCTAAAAAATAATTGCAGCAAGACCCCATATGAATTATGGAAAGGAAAACCAGCTAATGTAAAATATTTCAGAATCTTTGGAAGAAAATGTTATATCAAAGGAGAAGATCAAAAGTTGGGTAAGTTTGAATAACGTGTTGATGAAGGTATCTTTATTGGTTACTCACGTAAAAGAAAGGCCTATAAATGCTATAATCTAAGGCGAAAATAGATAGTGGAGAGCATATATATTACATTTGACGAAGATTGTGTTCTAAGGAATAATGATGAGGACCTAGAATCTTTGAAACTTGAGACAGAGGCTGAAAAAGACATAGAGAAAATTCTAGAACAAGAAGCAATTGTCAACAAGGAAGAAGTAAATAATTATCATCAAGATATACAGGAACAACAACAAGAAGCTCCTCCAATAGAAAAAAAAGAATGGATTCAAAAGAACCATCAATAAAATCAAATCATTGGTGACATAAATGAAAGTCGACAACTTCGTTCATCATAACAAGCTCACATTTCTTTTCTATCAACCTTTGAGCCTAGTATTTTTGAGGAATCCAGCGAGAATGAACATTGGGTAGCAGCTATAAATGAAGAATTGGATCAAATAAAGAAGAATAACACTTGGGAATCAGTTCCACAACCAAAAGATAAAATTTCATTGGGACTAAATGGGTGTTCAGGAAAAAATTGAATGAAGATGGACAGGTTACTAGAAACAAAGCAATATTGGTTTGCAAAGGCTATGCACAAGTGGAAGGAATTGATTTCGACGAAAATTTTGCACCATTTGCCAGAATGGAAGCCATCCAGATGTTTCTCACCTATGCATGTTCAAGAAAAATCAAAGTCTACCAAATGGATGTTAAGTCAGCATTCCTGAATGGCGAATTAGAATAAGAATTTTACATCGAACAACCTGAAGGTTTTCTACTATCAAAAAAAGAAGACTATGTTTGCAGGTTAAATAAGGCTCTATATGGTCTCAAGCAGTCTCCTAGAGCATGGTATGCTCATATTGTTGGATATCTACGTCAATGAGGGTTCAAGAAAGGTACTGCTGATAGCAATCTTTCTATACAAATAGAAAAAGATAATTTAACAATCGTTCAGGTATATGTGGATGATATAATATTTGGTAGCAATGATGATCGACTAAGTAAGAAATTTGCTACAAATATGCAAAGTGAGTTCGATATGTATTTACTTGGTGAGTTGACATACTTCTTAGGGCTTCAAATATGACAGCAAGAGAAAGGAATATTTATATGTCAAGCCAAGTACATCAAGGAAATGCTCAAGAAATTCAAAATGGAAGATTGCAAACCTGTCTTTACTCCAATGGTAATAGGTTTCAAATTGATCTTAGACGACTCATCTAAGTATGTGGATCAGAGGTTGTTCAGATCTATGATTGGTAGTCTTCTATATGTAACAACCTCCAAGACAAATGTTATGCAAGCAGTTGGACAAGTAGCAAGATTCCAAGAAATACCAAAAGAATCACATATTATTTTTTTCAAAAGAATTATTCGATATCTAAAGGGCACAACAGAATATGGCTTGTGGTATCCCAAAGGTAAAAATCTCATTATTCAAGCCTTTACAGACACAGATTGGGTAGGAAGCGTTGATGATCGTAATAATTCTAGTGGAGCATCATTCTATCTAGGTGGTTGTCTCGTATTATGGTTGAGAAAAAATCAAACCTCAATCTCGTTATCTACAGCGGAAGCAGAATACATTGTAGCGAAAACTTGTTGCACTCAAGTCCTTTAGATGAAACAAACTTTGCAAGATCTTCAAGTACAATTTAGTGAGCCTATTCACATCTTATGTTATAAAACTAGTGCCATCAACATCTCCAATAATCCTGTCATGCATTAAAAAACAAAACACATTCCGATCAAATATCATTTTGTTAGAGAACAAGTTGCTGAAAAGAATATCAAACTTGAATATGTTGGTAGAAAAGAACAAATCACTGATATCTTCACTAAAACTTTACCTCGTGAAGCATTTGAATATCTTTGCTAGATTCTTTGGATTCTCCCAAGTTCTCATTAGATTTTCCTTATTTAGAAAATAAAGGGGGAGTGGAAGTGTGTACAGGTCCGCAGGATGGTTGTGTGTTAGGGGGAGTTACCCTTTTCCATTGATGTCAAAGGGGGAGAGAATGTTGTAGGAAGAGGTGTCATTATCATAGGGGGAGTACTTGTGTTGCCATCAATGCCAAAGGGGGAGATTGTTGATCAGTGGTTGTCATTGATGTCAACCCAAGAAGCACCAGGGGCTACCCCGTTCTTGCATGGGAATTTTGACCTACCAAATTACTATATTCTGAGTCAAGGGCATTTTCGATGGTTTCTAATTTTTGATATGTTTCCGTTGATATATGGCACACCACGTAATACTTCACGGTTTGAGATATATTCATGTTTGAAGTTAGTAACCCTAGTTAGTAGGCTAAAACCCCATGGGGTTGTGGCATGACATTAATCACTGGTTGTGGTCATTGAATAGTCAAAAATTAATAATTTTTAAGCTCCTAAAATCCCTCCCACATTCACTTGTTGAAGACCCTCTCAACCTAAGAATTTATATAAATTGTGATCCTCATATCCTCCTCATGTAGGGATTTCGCTACTTGAAACAAGTCATCGTGGAATTTTCGCTATAAATTTTTTTATACGAAGTTTCAGAAGCTGAAATTTTTATCATGTGATGTCGAAATCCCGAGGAAGCTCGCGTAAAAATTTCAGATCATGGTTAGCAATATTTTCAGAGATATGATCTGTGGAATTTAGGGTTTGTGCATGCTCCTGAACTTCATCTCAAAGAGGTGACCTTGGGAAAATCGTCATAAATATCTCTATGAGCATCAGATTGGAATTCTATAAAACGTGGCAGATAGTGCATGGAATTTAGAGTTCTGTATATCAATTTCAGATCTGAAGGAGGAAACAGTGACATGTGGCACATCGTACAAGTTCGCTCTACTGAACTAGTCCATAATTAGGTCATTGTGAGAGATTGGGCATAAATTTTCCTTGAAGAATAAAAATTGGGTCAGACATGTGGCATTGGAAATAAGACTCAAAGAGCTACTACAGGACTGAAAATCACATATTGGGGATTTGAAATAACAAAGATACATCAGATTTAATATCGAGCTCCTAGAAGGCAAAAAGAAGCTAGATCATGTGTTGTCAAGGGCTGCAAAGGACAGGACTTTCTAGGGAAACAAAGCAAATCAAGGTGAAAAAAAATGATGCCGCAGAGGTAAGCTCTAGGTAAGTATATTTTGTATATGCATGTTCATCTCTTAATCGCATTAGGTTCTTTGTATTCTAATTTGTTTTTTTTTGTTTAGCACTGACATATGCTCTGCAGGATGAGGTAAGTTTTGCTATTATCATGTCATGGGTATTTCCTTGAAGACCTTTTGCAAGTATTATATATTCATCATGATAAGACTAAATGCATGATATAATGTTTTGAAAAGTGAGAAAGGGTAGCATGACAAGAGAAACAATCAAGGTGCATAACAACAGCAAGAAATTCACCACATGAAGTCTTCAAGTGGGCAACACTGCATACAGTCATTGAAAAGGTATCATTGTACTGAGTCATTGTAAAATAATCATTGTAAAATTTGTACTAGTGTTTATCTGCTAAGAATTAAAGAGGCAGTGTCGGAAGGTCTAGGATCATCATTAGGTGTTTGTGTCATAGTTGGGGTTATGGTCTAGTGTGTCTTCTTCTACATCATTCTATATCATTGTAAAGTGGACCATTTTCCCTAGTACAAGAGTCCATTCTTCTTTTATTCTTCTATAGGGTGGTAGGGTGGTGCCAGGCTGGTGCATGAATTCACCAACAAGTTCAAGCCTATGAAAATTTCAGGGTGGTAGGGTGGTGGTAGGGTGAGTTGTAGCTCATTGGGTGTTGGGGCATTCGTTCAGTTGACTACTAAAGAATCTCGGGTGTTGGAGCGTCCATCCAGTGGGAGCTGGAGAAGAATGGTTTTCTAGATTCTAGGAAGTTGGAGCTTTCTTTTCAATTGGAGTTTAATATTAAAGAATTATTAGAAAAGCATTCAGGTGGTTTTTATCCCGGAGGGGGTTTCCACCTTAAAAAATGTGTGCATTTGTGTTCCTTTTGTATACTGCTATCATTGTACAAAAACTGATAATAATTTAAGATTAACTAATGCTTTGAAAGATTAATAATAATACTAATTGAAAGGAATACTGATTCACCCCCCCCCCCCCCTCTCAGTATTTCCAACAAAGGCTAGTGATATTCGCCAAGGTTTATAAACTTTAAGATAAATTTTCATCCTTAAAATTTTCCATGCTTACAAGACAGTGGATATAGCAGACATATTTATGAGGGATATATTTCGATTGCGCAGAATACCCAAGGTTGTCATCTCCAATCGAGATGTGAAGTTTACCTCTGCCTTCTGGAAAGCCCTCTTTAATGGATTGGGCACTCAAATACATTTCAACACCGCTTATCATCCTCAGATGGATGGTCAAATAGAGTGAGTAAATTAAGTATTGGAAGACATGATGCACATGTACGTAATGAATCAACCTACTTAATGGGAAGACTACCTCCAACTGGTAGAGTTTTCCTATAACAATAGTTACCACGAGTCACTTAAAATGAGTCCCTATGAATTTTTGTATGGTAGGAAGTGCAGAACACCATCCAATTGGAGCAGCCCAGAAGAAAAAATGATTTTGGGCCCAGACATGCTTAGAGATGGAGGAGGAAGTTAAAAATATTCAGCAGAATCTACAAGCTGCTCAGAAAAGACAGAAGATTTATGCAGACAAGAAGAGAACTCACAAGGATTTCAAAGTGGGAGATCATGTTTTTTTGAGGTTTAAACCTAGGAAAAGTACCTTCCAGTGGAATGGCTGTGCCAAGTTGGAAGCTCGCTATTAGAGACCCTTCTAGGTCTTGGAAATAATAGGTCCGGTGGCATATCAATTGGCCCTTATTAGCTATGTAAAGGTCCATAATGTGTTCCACGTTTCTCTATTAAAGAAATACGTGTATGATCCCCGACACATAATTAAGTGGAAATATGTACAGGTAGGTGTACCAAGTACTTTACAAGAATTAGATGTGTTTAAATGATGAAAACATGCATTGATAATTTACATTGTGATGGTTGGAAGGTCGAACTGGACGGAGAGTTCAGGGTAGAGCCCCTACGTATTCTCGACAAGAGAGAAGCCATGTTGCAGAGGTGAGTGGTCACCTAGGTTAAAGTGCATTGCGTGCATTTCAACCTAGAGGAGGCTACTTGGGAAGATGAAGAAATGATGAAACAAGTTTACCCAAATCTTTTCCAAAGCATGGAATGAACATCGGGGACAGTGTTACTTTGAGAGGAGGAATATGTAACCCCCTTATGGTCTAAAAATTTTTTATTACTTGGATTTACTGTGGTAGCTACTTTATTTATATTTTATGTTTAAGTAAAAATAAAATGTGAGAACATTTCATATCATTTTATTTTATTTTTAATATCAAGACCATTTTATCTTAAATGAAAAAGAGAAAGAATTGGTTGATAACACAATAGAGCTTGGGAAGTTGGGGTAGTTGCTTAATCATAATCACCCTACTTCTGATTTATAGGAAATATGAAGAGAAGTGGGCATTGGTTGTTTTATCTTTCTCAAGGGGATTCTGACACAAAAAAATGGTCTAGGAGAGGCCAGAGACAAAAATCTGTCAAGGCAAGACGCTGCTTGGAAATACTTCTGAGTTGGACAGGGAGCCAGTGGTGTATTTTTCCACCTGTTACTAGAGGTTGGACTAGAGTTTCATTTCCTAGGTGTGGAGAAGTTTAGAAACAGTATGCACTACTCAGAACATGAGCTCGGTGGGGAGAAGTGGATGTAATTTCCCTTCTCATGGTTGGGAGGTTTGACCAAGCTCGTTGAGGAATTGGTAACGTTTAAATAGTTGCATTTATGGATTTTATTATTATGTCTGAATATCTAGAAAAGCTATGAGAGAATGGATAAGTTTAGAGATGCCAAATTTAATAAAATATTGGAAGAACTGGACAAGTACAGAATTACATTTTATAGTAGGCTTTACGAGAAAACCTAAATAGCTAAACATGTTTAGTACTATATTAAATTATAGTGCTTTAACATAATGATAGTATAGCTAGAACAGTCCACACATGAATAATCTTGGTTGAAAAACATTCGTATAACTAGAATAGAAAATATGTATTATCATAAAGGTTCCTTGAATATATTGATTAAAATTAGGAAGAAAACATGTCAATGGGTTTCTTACTTAATATAAGAACCAGAGACAAAATATTACCATAGAATTGAAAAGTGGAACATAAGAACCTTTCACATTTATTATAATCACTATTATAACACTATATACAAGTATTTTTGTAACTGGAAATGTAAAGAACAAATAGCCAAGACGAAACCCAGAAACTAGCACCAAGGCCATCTTAGGGTTTGCACGATGTGCAAAAATTAACCAAGGGGTTTAACCAGTGGGTCCAAGGCCTCACCATCCTATCCCATTAGGTTCTAAGAATAAATATTAATTATTGTTAGAATGTGAATCTCATGGTATGCAAGAAAAATGCTAGTAAACAGGAAATACATTTTTCAAAAAAATAGAAGAAATCATTTAATACTACACTAGCTAAAAACCCAAACGTGATAATAGAAATGGTTACTTCGAATACAGAGTAATTAGCCACGAGATTGTACAGAAAGAAATTAATTAAAAATTATACAGTTATTTACATACTTTCTTGCCCAAGTAAAGACCTCAGGAAAAGAGAGTTGACATTAACCAGAATGAGAAAAATCAGAATTCCATACATATACTCTTCATAGAAATCAGAATAAATGCTGGAAAATGTGACCATCCGAGGCATATGACATAACCCATGATAACATGACTATCATTCTATTAATAGATGGAACAATACATGTGAGTACATGCAATAAGGTGCCACATGGAAAAACCCTGCTACTTATAACAAGCATTTAAACCTTGGCCGGAATCAAAGGATATATGCATCATTAGCAAATACAAAAGTCTGACAAACCAAACTCTGCCATTTCGGCTTAGAATTATCAGTCCAGTATAAAAATACAAAATTAAAGATAGGAATTCTTGCCATTAAAATGGTTCCTATAAACTAAAGCTAATATAAGTATTTAAACAACCAAACCAGGACATGGGTCTCAACTGGACGGGCCATCCGGTACAAAGAGAAACCCAAAAACCTGAATTGCGCAGAAAATACCCTGCAAGAAAACCAAGCGCTGTTTGATATGCGAGTACCAGCGGAAGGAAAAACATTGAAGCTTGGGGAAAGTAAAAAAATATTACCTGTGTCATGAACCACAAATGTGATACACGAATACAAACCTCTTCTGTTAGATCGTAACTGTGGACGACTGCGATCCCACCAGACTGATCTAGATAAGGGTTCCAGATCATAGTATTAATGCCAAGTATTTCGAACAATTCATGGGTGAAAAACTCATTAATGGCATGAGCATGCGTGGAGGGGTTGTCGTTATGGAACAATGCTGAAGATGACCTATCCGAATAACATTAAAACTATGTAATGGAAATTGTGAAAGATTAAGTTGTCGTTATGGAACAATGATGGAGATGACCTATCCGAATAACATTAAAACTATGTAATAGAAATTGTGAAAGATTAACCAGTCTGAACCAGGGAAATCATCAGCCAAATCTTTGTACAACAAATGATTAAAAGCATATTGTTAATAGACCCTTTATTTCGTAAGTCAAATAAATAATGTATGGATTGTGGTATATATCTGAAATTGCCAAACATTTATAAAGAACATGGTTTGTGTGCACATTAATTATAAGGGTTGTCATGTGTATCGTAAGGCCTAAAGGTGACACATATATGTATATTTAATTCAACTTTTTTTAGGCTTAATTTTTTTTTATGATGTAAATAGGTAATGAATTTTCATGTAGATGTACATGTTACAAGTGTTATCAAAGCCACATTCCAAAACTGGGGCTACGTGGGAAACTGAGATTGTGAAGTGTGATGTATACACTAATCAAAAGAATCAAGAGTGTAAGAACCATAAGCAATATGCATATAGGATCTATATCTTCGGGAAGAACTGAAGCATCATATGGAGGGGCTAACCCCAAAATGTGGATACCCCTGGATGCAAACCGATAGTACCACTTGAGCAAATTAATGGAAGAGAAACAACAACAAACAAGACAACCGTTGGAAACTGTGCAACAGTTACAAAATAAATGGGACAGATGAGGAATGAAAATGTGAGGTTAATCCAAGAACAAGAGAAAATTTTGAAAAGTCTCTCTGATAAACAAAATAACTAGGCATACCAAAAAAATCCTGAACATGAAACTCAGTATGAAAGGGAGAAACAATATGTTGAAGATAACCAAGTAGAGAGTCATACTCAACATAGTCAACACCAGGAGAGGCATAGGAGCGAATATGGGGAGGAGCAAGAGGATTCTCAAGATCCAGAAATGACAAAGAAACAATGAACATAAAGCCAAGAAGAGTTCCAGAAAATCAAGCCACCAACCTATGATGGAGAAAAGGAAGAGGCAAATAAAGGCTAGATTATTGAAATGAATAAATACTTCAAGGTGTATGACTATAATAGCAATCTCAGAGCGCGATTGGACATATACCAGTTATGGAGAAAGTCCACTCTGTGGTGGGATGATGTAAATATTATGCAAAAAGTAGATGAACAAAGGATCAACTGTGAAGATTTCCAAAAATACTTCAAGAATAAATTTTTGACAGAGCGTTTCTACGACGAGAAATCCAGGGAGTTCCATAATTTACGCATTGGAAAAATAATGATGGATGATTTCATTACCAAGTTTACTGCTTTATTGAGGTATGTACCTTATTTACATGAAGAAAGGGCTAAGGTGTAGAGCTTCTTCAGTAGTTTAACCACCTTTATGAAAGAAAGGATTGAGTTTGAAAACCCTAAATCAATGGATGAGGCAATTAAGAAGACACAAATGTGCTTTCAGCAAACCAAGCAGAGGGATTTTTGGAAAATATGGAACCAGAAGAAAGCACCAAGGAGATCCCAAAGATTTAGAAATTTTAAGTCAGCCCCTAAAAACGTACAAAGGAATTCTATAAATTAGGGGTTGGAGAAATCATAGTCAAAGGAAAAGTGGCAGCCAAGAGCTATAACAACAGAAGCACCCAGCAAAGTAGAACCTGGGCAGGTGCCCAAACCCCCCTTATAATGTTGGGGTTGTGGTGAAGCACATTATTACCATCACTGTCCACACAAAGCAAGAACTGAGCAGAAAACTAATGTTCAAGAGGCTTCGACCGTGGGATATGTAGCAAGGAGTATACCTCGAATTAACGCGACATTGGAAGATCGACAAGCGAAATACCAACCCTCAATGATAGAGTGCGAAGGTAAGAATGCTAATCAACATGTTTCCATTTTGATTGACCCCAGTGCTAGATTAAGTTACATCAGCCCGAAATTTATAGAACTATGTCAGCTACCTAGCCTTAAATTCCAAAAACCTTGGATGGTCCAGTTGGCTACTGGTACCAAGTGGTGGGTAACCACAAAAATAGAAAATTGTTTAATTGAAGTATCGGGACAACAGATTCATGCAAATCTGAATATGCTTCCCTTAGGTTCATATGATGTATTGATTTGAATGGACTCGCTGGAAAGCCATTGGTTTGTGGTGGACTGAAAATAAAAGAGTGTCATCTATCTCACTAGTGAAGGGGTGAGGAAAAAGCTGCAGGTTATTAAAAAAAATATCAAATTGCGACCTATGAAAACCAATCAGTTAGGGAAGTGCATCCAAAAGGGTTGCCAAATTTATGTTGTGCAGGTTGGATATACAAAGTGAAAGGACAAAATAGCTTCAATTGAAAACTTACCAATCATCCAAGAATTTGCTGATGTATTTCTAGAGTCAATTCCTGGATTTCCACCCAAGAGAGCCATTGAATTTGCAATTGAACTAATTCCAGGAGTAGCCCCTGTATCAAGGACCCCTTACTGGATGAGTGTACCTGAATTGACAAAGCTCAAAATGCAACTGCAGGAGCTTCTTGAGAAAGGAAACATCCATCCAAGCTTGTCCCCTTGTGGAGCCCTGATAATATTTGTGCAGAAGAAGGATGGAACCATGAGGTTATGTATCAATTACCACCATGTGAATAAATTAAATATTAAAATAAAATACCCGCTGCCACGAATCGATGATCTATTTGACATTAGGGGAATTTTGAGGTCTAAAATGGGCCTCATAAGAAAAATGTACAAAAAAAAAAACTTTATAACAACCAATAGGATTCAAGATGATGATGTCAACCATGGGGGATGATTCACCATTTTTTAAATAAAAGGGTGAAAATATTAAAAAATAATAAAATAATAAAACTACTTTTTCAACTTATCTCCCAAAATTTTTGCTCAAATTTCGAGCGGGAGTACTCGTTGGATGCAAAATTTAATTCCTCATCCAAGGAGTACCCATGTTGCATACTTTCGATGAACTCTACTACACGAAAAATGAGAAATACATAAAAAACGTGATTGTAATCACATTTTTTTATGTATTTCTCATTTTTCGTGTAGTAGGACCCATCAAAAGTATGCAACATGGGTACTCCTTGGATGGGGAATTAAATTTAGCATCCAACAAGTACTCCCGCTCGAAATTTGAGGAAAAAATTTGGGAGATAAGTTGAAAATATGAGTTGAAAAAGTAGTTTTTCCATTTTTCCCTCTAAAATTTGATGATGTCATCAAATCTTATTTGATTTTTTCCACTATTATTTTATAATTTCATTAGGAGGCCCATTTTAGACCTCAAAATTCCCCTAATGATCAAGTTCGTGGAGCAAGTGTATTCTCAAAGATTGATCTCCGATCATAATATCATCACATCTGGATCAAGGACGAAGATATCTGCCAGACTGCGTTCCGAACTCTTTATGGTCACGACGAGTTTGTGGTATTTCCACTCGGCCTTTCCAATGGTCCTGCAATCTTTATGAGTATTATGCACGGCATATTTCAGCCTTATTTAGATAAGTTTGTACTCATATTTATTGATGATATTTTGATTTACTCTAAAATTCAGGAGGAACATGAAAAACACCTCAAAATAGTGCTACAAACCCTAAGGGAAAATCAGTTGTACACCAAATACAACAAGTGTGAATTTTTCAAGGATCGAATCTAGTACTTGGGGCATGTAATATCAGCTGAAGGAATAATTGTGGACTTGTTGTGCTATTCAAAAACCGCCATTATTTTAGCATTAGTTACCTTAGAAAATAATGGGGATTCTTTTTAATTTTTTTAGAGTTAAACAAATAAGACCCTTAGAGTGATCCATTAGATAGAAATAGGAATAAAAAATGGATAAAGCCTTGAATTTTGGCCTTAAAAGCACTTAAGTGGAGAAAGATCGCATTATCGCAATCGCAATACTGCGATAAATCACATATGACTCCTAAAAATTCACTTAAAACATATTGCAATGCGATATAAGAAAAAGTGATTTTATAAAGGGAAAAGGCATATTTCAAGCGAATTCTATAAGAGAAAGCCTGTGGGACCCACTTTTGCAACGTAGGTCATTGCAAATTGTATTTCACATTTCGCAAATCTACCCCGTTGGCCTAATTGTCACACTCCATTTTTTCCTGATACGATATACTTTATCTTATCGCATTTCCACAAACATAAGCACTCTTTCCCCCGACCATATTGACCGATGCGATATAGTCTATCGCACATCGTAAATCTCACTTTCGCAACATAAACACTTTGCACTCCATCTATTATTGTCGATATTGCAATTGTGAAATCGCAAAAGGAAAAACTAAGTTGAATGATATTAAATGAACATTTACACACAAGCAATACTACGACGCGACGAATCTGGTTTTTAATGCGGAAATGATTATATGGGCACATTAACCCATATCAACCATTAATTCCATAACTTAATGTTTTTGTTTCCCATACCTCCATAATGATTTGACTGTAAGAATCATTGAATTCATATCTTAGCAGCATGCCAAGTTTCATTCATTTAATCGTTTCTATTACTATTGTACTTATGCATTTGTAAAATCAAATTTCTCTATTTCTGCTTATCATTTCTCATTTATTCGTATGCAAGCCAAAATAAGCAGAATTATTTGGAGATGTCTAAAGCTCTTGAGAAAGCCAAGAAATAGATGGCCCCTATAAACCCTTCACCTGCTCCAAACTAGAGAACAGAGATGCTTCCTCTATTTACATACACTACATGTGGACCGGAAAGCGAATCCTTCTCATGGGAATCCATGTACAAGCTGTTCGACGATGAGAAACCTTACAAAGTTCAAAGGAAAGCTATTGTTGATTCCTCCTATTCCTCAGAAGCTACTACTGAAGAGGTGGCTAATTATTTCCTACATTGAATTGTTGCACGACCTAAAATATTACCATACACTGATATGGTAAGATGGATATTTGATAACCTCAATAATGGGGACATAAGTTTCTGACTAGCAGAGGAACAATGTTTGATTCCTTCAAAGTCGAAGACTTGAAGCTGATGTACCACATCCCATACCCTGAAAAGGTCTATGAAAAATAATTTCTGGTGCAGTTCACCAGCAAGAACGCGCTCAAATCAAATCCAATCAAGAAATGGTGAAGCAACCCCAATAAGCACAAGAATGATGAAAATGGTATGTATTCTATTGAATCCCTTGCAAGTCCCAACTACTATGTAGCTGCCATGATGTCTAGGATTTTTGGTCAACTTGACACTGCCAGATTTTCAGTAGAATGGGTTCCTCTCATGGAAGCGGCTGTAGACTCTTATGTTATGGATTGGGGAAACATTATGTCTAATGATATTTCTACCCAAGTTTTGGAATATAGGAAAAATCGCTCTATTTCCTCCAAAATTTCCCCCCCATTTATGAGTGATTATATCATAGACGTTGTGTGTTTTACTTTTTATTTTCCAGCCATGGGATGGAAATGGACTACTTAGGACCTTGTACCCATTCATATATTTCATATCATGTTATGGGAATCGAAATTTGAGAATCATTTTTATAAAATTTTCCATGGAGTCATTCTCCCTCTGTTTCAAGCTTTTTTTAATGAGAAATCCCCCAGATTGTCAAAAGAGGCCTAAGTTTATTTTTCCTCCATAAGAAAATGGTTTGGAGAAGAGTTGTTCAGCTATGTCAAAGTATTTGGGAGCTTATCTCGGCTACACATTCTACCCTTGTATGTTCCTGACAAGCTTCTTGCGAGAGAAGTAGCATATCAAACTGTTTGCAATGGAGTAACTAGGTTTCTAAAGGAGGCTAAGATCATCATGGCCTTCCTTTCCAATTAATTGTAGTGTTTATGGTATGGAAAACTACAAGCATGCAGTTCTAGAGATCAGTCAAATTGAATGTTTGAAATTGTTTACAATTTGAAACAGATAATATGACCTAATTAAAGTTGCCAATAATTTTACTACCCAAGTTAAAATTAGGCCTTTTGTTCATGAAAAAGATGACTTGATGACATTTTTGTGTTGGTTGATAATTACTCCGTAGTTCAGAAGTTGGAAACCCTACAACTCCATCCAAAACAATTACCAAATTTCAAACAATAAATGAACAAGAGTTTGGAAGAAATTCCATTAAAAATTCTGGAAGTATCCCAACCCTAGCTCAAAAGGAAAAGGAAAATGAACTGGAAACTAAAGATATTGAAGTCCTTAGAAAAAATGACCAAGACAAATTTTTTGAGGTTCAAACTATGGGTTTAGATTTTCCAAGTAATCTGAGTGAAGTTTGGAAGGAGTTTAACTTAAAAATCTAGCAAGACTAAGGAGCTATAGTTATTGATCAGCAACAGATTGTGCATTTACCTCAAACAAAAAATCATGACTCGTTCACTGCTGAGCCCTTTGATAAATTAATAAGAATAGAGAGAGTGGAATTCATCCGGGCCTTCCCCACTACTGAAATTGTACTTAACATTGAGGAAATCCCTCCTTTGAACATTTTCTATAGTCTCAAACACAAAGCAATTATGAGTAGATATAAGAAAATAAGGATATCAGAGCAATCTCAACCCCTTTTTCAAGGAGATATCTCAATGGATGTTGTTTGGAAAGAATCACAGGTAGATCCTTCATAGGATATAACATGCCTAAATCAGTTCGTAGTAGTTTATGCCTCTACAACCATTGACAAATATTCTGAAGTTCAAGAGTTAATGAAGTAAAATGATGAGAAAATTGGTGAGCCCTGGTATTTCACCAAGAGTGCTATAACTCCCAGGGGCTTCCCTACTTTACTTTATCAACCCGGGGTTCAAAAAAACTTGAAGGTGACATTAATATATACACAACAGATGCATTCTACTCATTTCATCCTCTTCCTCTCTACGAAAGGGTGCTTCTTCTATGGGTTCTTAGTGAAGTCTATTACACTTCAATAAAACTAAAATAAATTGCAAAAATGAAATGACAGAAATGAAACTAAACAAAGTTATTGAAAAGAAATGACAGGAAAGAAAATAATTTATATTGCCGAAAGGAACTGACAAAAAGGGAACTAATTTAAATTACTGAAAAATAAATGGTAGAAAGGAAAGTAATTTAATATGTAAAAATGACAGGACTATAAAGAAACTAAACTAAGTTGCACCTAGCTAGGCCATCGGCTAAACGCACCCTACTTATCCTTTAATCTATTTACCATGCTATCATGCTTCTAACCATGCAACTATTCATGATAAACTAAAATTGAGAAAGTGTGGCTTGCAGTTTGGAGGAAAACGGGCTAAAAGTGCTAATGGAAAGCTCACCACATGAAACAACGCTTAGAGGTGGAAAGAGGGGGTTTAAACCTTATTAAAAATTTATAGCACATAAATACTTTAGAGTGGGAGGCTTTTAGAAGTGCGATGACAGAACTGCGATGGAGGGACGGAAGTGCGATATGCAATATGCGATATCACAATTGAAATATCGCAAAGTTTGAGGAGTAGCGGAAGTGATGTTCGGGAGCGGGAGCGAAATGCGAAATGTGATGAGTAGCGGAAGTGGCCCCACTAGGATTACATTGTGGCCCCATGGACTCCTATATATAGAAAGGAGGTTTTTTCATTTGTATCATCCAATAATTGTTCATTCATGTAATGTATTGGAGGTTGCCCCCTCGAAGTGGCTTATTTCTAAGGCGTTGATATATCTTTTCTTATATTTTTGGAGCTGGTTTCACAACATGGTATTTAAATATAATCTTATCTCCATACATATACACACATGTATGTACATATGGAATTGATTTTTCATCAATTTTGTGAGTTAAATTAGTTGTTAATAAGTTTCATTTTTTTATTTCTTAGGAGGTAGGAGGATAAGGGTGTCTACTCCATCAATGCAACATGGTCATAGTTCAAGCAATCATGGTATGGTTCACGCAATTTAATCAATGAATATGTACATGTATTTATATGTATGAACTTATTTTTGAATTGATTATAAATTCATATTTTTTATGAAGCTTCCTTCTCGTCTCGTGAGGTTGGTGGTGGTACACATTCCCTTAGAGGGCCATCAATAAGTTTTGGTAAATTGCGTGAAGGTGGTGATATGAATTCCCTTAGAGGTCAATCAACGGATGGTTTTGTTGGTTCTCAACCAATCGGTGGTCATTTTGGTTCTCAACAGTCTCAGGGTGGGAAAGATGCTAGCCAACCATATCGAGGTGGCCATCAATTTGAATATTATTTTCATTCAATTTGTACAAATTTGTTTACATATGTTTTTTTACTATACAAAATATTAAATATTGATGCAGAGGGTGAAAATGTTGCTAAAAAAAGACGTAGGACAGAACGCATTATTCAAGAAAAAGTTTGTACAACAACCACGACTTATCCGTCTGACATTTCTGATATACCTTGGGAATAAAAAATGCAGCAATGCACCCTATAAAGGTGTCAAAATCTTCATACAAAATTGAAGATAGATTTCGTGGCTTTGACTTTCCCTGCTGAGAGTCGACAAATCTTGGAAATAGTTACTCACTCTTTAAGCAAACTAGTAGATGTGTACCTAAATCTTAGGCCAACCATTGATACTTTTGTAGAAGTGGTGAGAAAAATAAAGGAAACAATGATGGGTCCCGATACATGGGAGGTTGTTAATCAAAGAGTTACAACAAAAATGGTCAAGTCTATGTTTAATTTCAAAGAATGGCTGAAAAAAAATATGCTGAAGGTGAAATATTTGAAGCACCCTCATATAGCTCACTATTTGTATGATAGACACCTTGTGGCCTATGAAAGACTCCCATGGAACGACGAAGTTCCGCTTTATTTTGAAAAAATATTTTATGCAAAATTGTTTTTGGGAATGAAACCCAATTACAATGACCTTCCCTCTGAATTTTTTGGTCCTAGGAAAGGTCAATTGTGTGACCGTAGGGGCACTAGGTGTGATGTTGAGTTGCCTCGCCCTAAGCCACCATTGGTTAGTCGACCTTTTCGTGTCGAAAATTTGCGGTCAGAGATGGATACCACTTCTCAAATTAGTTGAGAAGCAAGGGATGACATCATTGACAATGTTCAGAGTGGATTGGGTGGAGTTGATGTCTGTCTAAATCGACAAAGAGCATGTGAGAATGCACGTGCTAATTTTTTGTATTATACAGATGAAGAGATAGACAACATGGATGTTGAAGATCTCAGAACATATGCAAAGAATTGTCCAAATCATTGGCATGACCTCATGATTCATGAGCAAGAGGGCATGGGAACGATATGTGTTAATGGTTAGGGTGATTATTTTAACACATGTAAAATTTGTAATAAATACATATATATACATACATTTATTTGTATACATTAATCTAACAAAAATGTATCATTATATGTTAACACCATTTGCAGTTTTCACGCTTGATGAATGAACAAGATGTTTATATCACGGTCAGAGCCTCCGGTTCAAACAATCAATATAGGTCTCACCATCAATCACACAATCAAGATGGTTCTCACCATCAAGATATGCTAGAAAATTTTAGTGTTTTTTAAATGAACATGATGATGTACAATTATTTTTTATCTATTATTATATACATCGAAACATGATGATATTTTTAAAATAAATAATTGTGCACACATGTACATGTATATATATAATAAAATGTTTTAATAGATTCCGATTCCATCCGATGTTTTTGGGATGGCGATACCTTATTCTTCCTTGGGAGATGTGCCAAATCCACCATCACAAGTATGAACAATTTTTCACTTTTAAATATGTTTTTAAGTTATATATTCCAGCTCAAAAATTTCTATTAAAAAATGAGATCTCTAGATCTTGAGATATTTTAAATTTTTTGAATTTTAGGTTTTTAAAGATTTTTTTCAGAGCCACTCTTAGGAGATGTGCCAAATCCACCAAAACAAGTATTCAATTTTTCATTTAAATATATGTTTTTAAGTTATTTAAGTTATAAATTGAAGTTCAAAAGTTTTATTATAAATTGAGATCTAGATCTTGAGTTATTTTAAATTTTTTGAATTTTAGGTTTTTGGAGATTTTATTTTGGAGCCTTTCTTAGGAGATGTGCCGCCAACACAAGTATTCAAGTTTTCACTTAAATATATGTTTTTAAGTTATAATTTATAAATTGAACATCCACACCATTTCAACCATTTGAACAAGTTTAACTTTTTTTTTTTTTAATATTATTGAAAATTAGTTTATATATGCATTTTCATTTGAAATTTTTTAATATATATATATATATATATATATATATATATATATATTGTAAATTTTACTGTGGAAGATGTTCCGGTGGGGGAAATTTTAGTAGACGAGCAACAAATGGAGAGGGAACCTAATGAGGTATTGCATGCTTTTTTTTTACATTTTGTTTTTATACATGAAATTCTATATTCTCATTCAATTTTAAAACATTAATTTTTAATATTTGTACACATTGTGTACAGGTTCCCCATGCTTCGCAGGATAGCTCAAGGATTGTGGCTTTGTTGGGAGAGACACTACATCCATCTGTATTTGATGGATGATGCACATGCACGTGCAACATTATATTTGATAGATTTAGTCTTAAATTTACTATTTTATATATATTCTTATCTAGATGCAGTCATATATAACTTGATACTTGTAACACTATACATTGAACTATATATATATATATATATATATATATATATACACACACACACACACACACATACTTACTATGTGAGATACAAATTTCATGGACATATTTTATACCTTGATATATATATATATATATATATATATATATATATATATATATATATATATATATATAGTTCTAAACTACATTTACTCTTGTGAGGAATGATTTTAAATTTTGGATAGTTACATTTAGCATGTGATCACATGTTGTGATATATATATATATATATATATATATATATATATATATATGTATACAATGTTTTGTTTTTAAAACTCAAGTTCTCATTTTATTTTTTAAACCATGTACATACATACATGTATATTTTGGATCTAGTTGAACTACATTTCTCATGTAATCACATGTTGTGATATAATATTTCAAGTTAAATTACGATATTTAATGTTTTGTTTTTAAAATTCAAGTTGTCAATTTATTTGTTATTTATATAAAATGAATCACTAGATGGAAATTTCAAATTACATTTTCACAACATTTTGGATGGTTGAACTACATTTGGCATGTGATTGTGATATAATGCTTTATTTTTAAAATTCAAGTTGTCATATTATAAACTTTTTAAAAATATAAAACGAATCTCTGTAGAAATATTAAATATCAAATTACAGTTATATTTTTTGATAGTTAAACTACATGTTTTGTTTTTAAAACTCCGTACAATACATATCGACATATATATATATATATATATATATATATATATATATATATATATATATATATATATATATATATAAACAATCATAAGATTCTAGGTCTTTTTAGATGTGTCAAACAATCATAAAATTGTAAAATTGCATTCTAGAACATATATATCTAGTACGTGCAACATTTTTCATCAATGCACATAGAAAAGCTACTTTCATTTAATTGCATTCTAGAACATATATATCCAGTACGTGCAACCTTTTTCGTCAATGCACATAAAAAAACTACTTTCAGTTGATAGTAAACTGGAAATTACAAAACACGTACCACACATTTTGCATTCAAGAAGGAATATTATAATTTACTTTTAAAAGACACGCACGTCTAAAACAAAATTGTCAACTTTAAATTTTCATTATATCAACTATCCTAGATACACAAATATGTACATTTTTCAATAATGACATTATGAAAAATTGTACCAGAGAATGTATGAAATCATTTAGACCAGATAATATAGACATGTGTATGTGTACACATGTATAAATTACTAGTGTGCATGTACCAAAACAATGTACATGTGCAAACACTTGCACATATAACATAACAAGGAAGTTTAATTTTTAGTTGAGTTCTGGATGTTATAAAACATGAATCCAAAGAGAAGAAATTGGTGGGCATTCAATCAAAGAATTTCCAATGGAATGCCATCTTCAATGATCCGTTCATGATTGGAATTTTACATTTTCCATTTCTTAATTTTCGTTTTTTTCTTTTATTGAACCTCTATCAACTTTATGTGTGCTACACACACCAAGTGACTATTGACAACTTAAGACATCATGTTCATAGCCTTGAAATTAAACAAAATCCCCACTTTGATTAGTTTGTCTGGAAAAGAAAAAAGAAAAAAGAAAAAACTAAAAAAAAACTTTTAATATAATAGACCCTCTGTCATATGGAAACTCGTGATCATTATAGTTTTCTAATAATTTCATCTTTCGTTCAGTGCAACACATCAAATAATACTTCACATTTTCATTGTTGATAGTAGGTGCAATTACAGCAAAACATCTCCTGCACAATAAAACAAACTTTTGTGTTTAAATTTAGATCATAATTAACATGAAAAATTAACTTTAAAATAATTTTATTATCTATTTCTAGATCTTTATCATTTGAAATCAATTCAAATGTTACCTTCTCTAACAAGATCAGAAACTCAATCACCATCAGATGATATTGTAATCTCCGCTGATTTCATTTCTTCAAACATTGCAATGGAAATTTTCCCCTTTGTATTTAGCTCTGTATGTTGCCAATCTTTTACATGCATTTTGTTTTCACAAACATAATTGGATTTTTTGTTGTCTATGCAAACATGAAAAAAACAAGAATATTTTCTTTTATCCAATGCAAACACATTTGTGGACAATTTTGTTTTAATTGAATGCAATTTTTGAGTCCTTTTTATTGTTTCAACGTCATTTCCAATCTATCTATCTACGTATTCGACCCTAATATGCCAAAAAAACTATATGGAAAATTCAAAGAAGAATATAAATATGATATCAAAATACATCAAAGATAATCATTGTGATAAATGTACACTGTTTAAAATTGGATATCCAATAAAAATAAAATTGAATGTACCTTCACACTTCCCTTGATCAGTTAGTCTCATGGCTTAGTGCAGTGATGCACCATTGAACAACTTCTTTAGCATACACAAGTCGGTTTGCAGAGGGGTCCATTTGATATCTTCGAAGTGCTTGTTTAATGCATGCCCCTGCACCGTAATATTATCCTTTTCCATGACCAGTCTCAAAGAAATTCCAACAATGTTTAATGCGGGTTTTCATATGAAGACAACACAACCAAAATAATGATCGTGAAGATTTGAATTGACCTGCACATCCATCTCACCATATCCAATGTTCATTGAATTTTATTCCACGACTTCTTCAAGGAGTCATAAATATTTCCAAAACAGTGTTGTACAAAATATGTATCATGTGTACGATCGTCACAGATATAAAAGTGATATTCTTTAATAACATGTCGATTTTCACTCATGCTTTCTATATGATAAACATTTTGTTTCGCATGCCTATATAGAATATGGACGAGCGTGGAGACTTGGTCAGAATGATAGTATTCCCTATGAATTTATTTTTGTGGAACAAATGTGTTGTTTTCTGCAAAATCAATTACTAACAAAATGGTCCCTGGTGGAAAAACTTCATGAGATTTTTTGAATTGCAAGTCCTGCCATCAAGCTCTATGGGAATGCTTGGTGTATTTATAAATTTCCGCCTCAAAGTTTCTCAAAAAATATATCACAAAAAATTCTTCTTCTTGTAAATAAATTCTTTTAGCACTTGTAGTACTACTTGAACCTTGAATTGATGTATGGATATATTCATATCTCTTCCATTTCACTTTCATGTTGGACAATGATTGATCATTTATATTAGTACGATATTTGTTTTGAAATTTAGTCAAATTTCCACAATCATCACATTTTTTACCACTAACACATTTCTTTTTGTAAAATAATGCATGCCTTTCTCTTGCACATAAAATTTGAGATATGAAATCACGGATAGTTGAAGGAGGAGGTGAATCTTTCCAAAATGTTCTACAAAAATTAAGGAATGTGTCATAAGATAACTGAAATTACACATGATAACGACAACAAAAGTGTCGCGTACGGTGATAGGTTTTACATACCATGGTTTTTGTTGCACAAAAGCACTAATTGAGACATAAATTTCACGATTCTCTTCTTTGAACTTGTTGAACAACTCTATCTGACTGGTGTCCAAGAAATGTTTTAGATGTACTTCGTATTGATTTCGTGCTATTATTCTTCGCATCACATCCCTTGCATTTAGCGAAACACGTGAATTTTTCATCCAATATTCATATATTATTTTTTTAACATTTTCTCCAAATCTATCCTTGTATGTTTGCCTACAAATAGCTCTCCAACAAGCTAGTTCATTATTTACATTTATTTTCAACCGAAATTTCCAATGTTTGTGCAAATTTTTTCGTGAGCTTCCTAATGCTCGTCCATAGATTTTACCAATCGATTCTCTTTAGTACATTATGAAACCACTGCCATATGTATTGATCTACGTGCAAATGAAACATTTTTCTGTCTAGATCTTCTAATTGAATTTATAGCACTACTTATATTTTGTATCACATTTTCCTTCTTTTTTTAATCTTTTGTTGATTTTCGAATGCCCAATAAAATCATAGCTTCTTTTAATTTCCTTAATGATAGGAGAACTTTCAACAATTGGGCTTGAACTGCCACATTTTCCTTTATGAAGTACGTATCAAAAATGCGATTAACACGATATTGTATAACATGGTCAGCTCTTTTATCTCCATATGTGTGAGTGTCAACATTTTCTAACATCTCATCATCGACATTGATTTCATATGTACATATTCGAATTAATAGTACATAATAAGTTTACATATTCAATAAATAATTGAATTAATAAATATGTATAATTTCAACAATATGTGCATGTATTCAACACATATATATATACCTGGCAATTCAATTTCTTCACTTGAATTTCTTTCAACATTTTCACCATCTTGAATCATTGGTTCAATATCTCTTTCACTTTCTCTTTCAAACTTTTGTATCTCATCATCAATGTTTTGAGGAATATCTCTCTCTGTTTACATTGCAAAATATTTTTCAAATTAGTTCATCAAATAAAAATTAAGCTTCACATTTTACACTAGGAAAATTTTAAATATCAAATTTATAATATTTATATTTACATACCTGCTTCAACTTCTAGTTGAGGTTGATTTTCCCTTTCAATATTTGAGTGTTCTCTCTTTTTTTTTGTGAGATTCTCTCTCTTGTTCTCAATTTTCCTCAAGGTCTCTCATTCGATCATATTTTCTCTTGAAATTCCTTCGATTTCCCATGATAATTGAGTATGAAGTTCAAAAAATTTCCTTCAAAAATTCAGACAAAAACTCAATTAAAAAAAACATCACAAAAGATTTAATTGAAAAAAAAATCATTTTAAAAATTTTGCAAAAAATACATACTTCAATCCAAAACAATTACTTTAAAAAATCCGAGAAAAAAATGTCTTATAAAAATGAAATGAAGCTCAAAATATTTCCTTCCAAGTCTTGCAAAAATTTTTTATTTAAAAAGTTAGACAAAAACTCATTTTAAAAAATCATTGTAAAATATTTACTTCAACCCAAAACACATACTCTAAAAAAAATTTCACTTCAAAAAATACCTCGAAAAATTGTCCATTGAAAATTAAGCTCAACTTCTTAAAAAATGCCACTTCAAAAATATACCTCTAAAAAATGTCCTTTGAAAATTAAGCCCAAAAAACCTCTAAAAAAATATCACTTTAAAAAAATACCTCCAAAACATGTCCTTTGAATATTAAGCCTAAAAAGATTCCTTTCGAAAGTAAGCCAAAAAAAAGTCCAAAAAATGTCTTTTAGAAATTAAACCCAAAAACCTCTAAAAAGAAAATACATCCAAAAAAAATGTCCTTTGAAAATTAAGCCAAGACCTCTAAAAACTATGAAAATTATGCCTTTTGGAAATTAAGCCCAAAAACCTCTTAAAAAAATACATCCAAAAAAAATGTCCTTTGAAAATTAAGCCCAACCTCTAAAAACAAAATACCTTAAAGAAAAAATGAAGCCCAAAAAACATCCAAAAAAATGTATCACATACCTCCCAGAGTCCTTTGAATATTATGCCAAAAAGAGTCCTTAAGCCCAAAAAAATATTTTGCAAAATCAGACCAAATGAAGAAATGTACAGTTGTCCAAATGTGCCACATCTGCCAAGAATCATATCTCGAAATCTAGGTTTTGAGAGATTCTGAAGTTCCTGTTTGATGTAAGAATGAAATATGTTCCCATCGTTTTTCTAGATATAATAACATGGATCCTAGTGAGCAACCTCATATTTTAAGAATTATTACTCAAAATTAAGAAATGCTAATAGCACATGTAAATCCTATTTTTCAAGTGACACATGCTCGAGGTGGGAAATATAAGTATAGTGGCCACACAATTAGATTTCCCCAAGATATTTCTACAATTGCACAAAGTCTTCCTCGACATGTTGAATATCATGACTTTCTAATTGAGAGGAGACATGCCACACAACCTAAATATTATGAATGTTATGTCAAAATATCTTGATTTTTGGCTGCATTACTTTTCAAAATTGAACGTGATCAATATTATTGTGATGTTGTAATTGAATATGATTAAATGAATGCTCTGCCCATGATTCAGATTTATGAAGGAACACAATAAAATATAGAAATAGACATAAACACATAGATGCAGTAGAAATAAAGTTTCATTTCATTAATATCAAATAACATAAAAATGCTTACAGACATAATGGAAATAAAATAGCTGGGGTGTTGGTAGCTTATCTCTGAGAAGAGATGTGGCATCTACAGGCCTCTGAACTGTGTTACAATGATTCCCGAGGGCCTATTTATTATTGAGAAATAATGGAAAACTCTAAACATCCAAAAACCTAACCCTAGGAGATGAAGCGCCAAAACTATGGGCCCCGTTTGGGTAAATTGGTGTTTCAACTTTCCTGGGACGTAACTTTTGCATGTGATCTCCTTTTGACGCGCTCAATAACTCGTTAAAAAGATTTTTTTGAGGAGTAAAAATTTGATGTGAGAAACATCAATCCTTGGATCCATGTTGCTCCCAGGTTTCCCAAAAAACGTCGTTTAGGGCCTCAAAACAACTCCAGAAGTTCAGGACCCGAAAAAATGATAAAAATAGTAAGTTGTGGTGAAACAGAAAAAATGAAAGAACCAATGGTGGCATTTCAAACGGAATAGGTGGGTGGCCACCAATATCCTCCTGGATCATTAGGGACCCAAAACAGCTCCGGGAGTGCGGGACTCGAAAACGTGCTAAAAATAGGAAGTTGTACTGAAAGTGAAAAAGATGCAAGAATTGATGGTGCGGGTCCAAATGGAATAGGTGGGTGGTGACCGATATCCACTTGGATCATTCTTCCCTCCTTAGGAAGAAATGGTCCCCATTGCGTTGAGATCCTCCATGAGATGAGGAAAATTCTGTTGAACTAGGTATTAGATTTGTTGACGATGTCATGGAATTGCGTGCGGACATGCTGGATGCATTTATTAAATTTGGTTTCTTTATCAGCCTCAGACAATATATGTGTGGATTATGTCTATGTAGTTTCATGAGGTATGGAAACATCAGGCGACGGTGCGATGGGGTTCAGATCAATGGAGTGCTTGTCCTGACAGTGTAGAGGAACCTCTGTGAGTGAGGAAAAAATGTCCTCGTATTCCTCCATGACTTTGTACATCTGCTGTAGCCATGCAGGGGAACCCTATTTCGAGGTTTCGGCCACAATATTCTTCTTTCCCTGTGAGCGAGTTGTAAGGAAAATAAATTTCCTGCTTTGGTAAACAATCTTACTACATTGTTTTGCAGTAGTCAAAGAGATGACAGGAGTCGGTACTACCTCTGGTATCCTATACAAGCTATTTCCCAAAGTAATAATAAAATCATGAGGTCCAGACTCATACACAACATGTCACCTCCACAATTACGGTTGGCCCAATAATATATCATCTACATCAAGAGGAACAACATCACACAATACCTCATCCATGAATGGCTTGATGTTGTATGGAAGGCGGCACCGTTGGCGGATGCAGATATCACTCCCTGGGTGAAGCCACCCGATGGTATACGACTATGGGTGTGCAATGGTCAGTAGGTCGAGCCACTTCACGACTGTTACACAACATTTTGTCACTGTCCCTGCAATGCCCATCTCGCCCATTGGAGGGTCATTTCTATGATCAATAAGTGGTGTCATGCCTTGTAAAGACCATCATTGCATCCCTTTACATGAGAGAAATATTCCTTCTATTGATAATTCCCTAAGCAGAGCTTCAGAAACCATTGTTTTTGCCTTGGTGCGAGTAGCCTATTCTTCCCTCGTGCCAATGAGGAAGATTAACACTGTGCCCTGCGCTAGTTGGCGCTCTATCCCATTTAGACACCCTTGCTGAGCTGTTTATGGAATTTTAAAAAAAAAACAGAGGTGGATATTCCACTCTAACAACTTCGAGGATGAGTCATTAAGAGTGGTTGGACTGAATAACCATGAACTCTCTCCTTTAGTTTATGGTTTCCACCTCCCATGAGAACCTCCTAAAGGATAGGCCTCCCTTCCACCTTTGTAGGGATCCTAACCTCATCCTTTTCCTCTATAAAAAGAAGCTATCTCTCCTTGCATAAGCTAGCTGAACATGGAGAATTGAATTACTAGAGCTGAATTATTGAAGAGATAGAACAAGAAGGAACTTCGTTGAGAGAGATTAAGTCCATTCCCTCATCCTGTCTGAATCCCTTGACGAGCATATGAGACACGTTTCGGCTGAACCTCGCTGGAGGAGACTGCGACGTCAAAGCTTTGGTTGTAACTCTTCCTTCTATCAATTCATATACTATTGTTTGGTTTCCATTTTGTGTTATGTCATTTGTTTAATGCAATATGCTTATCCCTCTTTGACTGGCTAGTAGTTATGAATGAAGTTATTATGTCGTATGATGTTCCTGTTTTCTGATCTATGTGCAAGTATCCGAGCATGATTGCAGAAGGATTGTGACTTGCTGAGGCAGGAGTGAGAGGCCACCACCACTACAGCCGTAACGACAGCATTGGATTCCAGGTAGGTTGATCTAGCATGTCCTCTTTTCATTCAGTAATTAGGAACCTACACTCTAGCATGTCTATTTGTTTCTAGACCCACTCTAGGGCTAGAGGGATCATCTCTGTCCGCAGAGAGGATTACCTGCTTAACAACAACCTCTGCTGAAATGAGGTTCTTTTGCAGTGGAGAACCCTTCACCCACATCTGTGAATGGAAGAGGCACTATCCCTCCTCTGGATCTTGGTGGTGGCAACAATAGCACTGGGATCTACATCAATGATCTGTTTCCCTTTGTCATTGTCTTTTTCTAGTTCTAACTCAAGATCAGAACATGCATTTGATTCGAGTGCCTTTATTTCGGCCACCAACGACTATTTGGTCTGACACTCATTTATGCTATGAGTGGGGATGTTATGAAATTCACACCACTTCCCTGTGTCCTTCTTTGGGTTTGGGTTGTTTTTCTGAGTCGCCTCGCTTTGGCCTTGCCCCTTGTTCTGTGGTTCGGTGGCGCCTTTCCCTGGCTTCGGATTCACGGATCCAAAGTCTCACTTCTTCTGCTTAAATTTCTGCTTGATCTTGGTGGCATAGCAATATGTTGTGCAAAGCGATGTAATGTTGAGGAACTCTATTTCCTCTTTAAGGTGTCTGTGTAGACAACTATGATACTTGAGCACCAAATGTCTCTCTAAATCTTTAATATCCAACTTTGTGTGTAGGGTACAGAACAAATTCATTAGTTTGTGCACATCTATATCCCTATGCTGTTGCAGCGTGGTCCATTGGATGTACTTGTCCTCATAGATCCCCATGGGGAAATATTGTTCCTTGTTGCTGTCTCGGAATGAATTCCAAGTGGGTGCGGCTGAGAACAGAGAGGTTTTTGTCCCATCCTTTTTCTCATAGTAGGTTTCCCACCAGTCTTTGACATGGGGGGGCAACTTTGAGGAGTGAAAAAATAATCTTTTCTTAGTTGGAGAAATTATGGACCGAGAAATACCCTTCCAGCAAATTCAACCATCTATCTATGGTGTGTGCATCTATCTGGCCTTCAAATACAGTAATTTCAAATTTTACCTGTACCTTGAAGGGAGTGGTGCCTCCAGAGTGGTTGTTGGATGCAGATGTGCCGTAGTTGGGCAGTAATTGAAGGATCTGAGCAAAGTTATCCATCATCGCGTTACTTTTTTTTTCGAGGGCCTCCTCGAGCAATATTTTGATAGGATATCCTGCTCCCTCGTCTTTATTTTCTTCCACCATGGGAGGTTGTCGGGGTTTGCGTGGCTGATCTTGCAAGGGTTCAATCAGATTGAGCCCTAACTCCTTATACCCTAACCACGTTGGGGACATGCAAAGAAAAATATAGAAAGACAAGATTGCTCTGATACCACCGATCCAGATTTATGTAGGAACACAATAAAATATAGAAATAGAAATAAACATAGAGATGAAGCGGAAATAGTGCTTCATTTCATTAATATCAAATAACATAAATATGCTTACAGACATAATGGAAATAAAATAGCTAGGGCACTGGTAGTTTATCTCTAAGAAGAGATGTGGCATCTACAGGCCTCTCAATTGTGTTACAATAAGCCTCTAGGGCCTATTTATTATTAATAAACAATGGAAAATGCTAAACATCCAAAAAACTAACCCTAGGAGATGAAGCACCAAAACTATGGGCCCCGTTTGGGTAAATTGGTGTTTCAACTTCTTGGGAATGTAATTTTGGCATATGATCTCAGTTTTACTCGCTAAATAACTCGTTAGAAAGATTTATTCGAGGAGTAACCAATGTTTCTCCCGGTTTTCCCCAAAAACATCATTTAGGGCCTCAAATGGCTCTAGAAGTTTAGGACCCGAAAAACTGCTAAAAAGAGTAAGTTGTGGTGAAACTGAAAAACTGAAAGAACCAATGGTTGCATTTCAAATGGAATAGGTGGGTGGCCACCAATATCCACCTCGATCAACCCGAAAGATCAACAAATGTATCCTCTAGGCTTAAATTTATTGATTGTGATATTGAAGAATCTGAGATCAATGCAGCTAATAATGAAGGGTTTCCTCTTGAGCATTTTCCCTCAAATCCTTCTTCTTTTGTTGCTCGCCTACCCAATGAATGCAGAGAAGTGGAAGAAATTAGAGAATTTCTTGATAATTTTGATTCTTCACATGTTTAAGAAATGGATTGGCCCAGTATTGGAACATCTCTGGTGAATGAATATAGTACTGAGGGTTTATTAGATATGGCGTTCCCCAAATTGTTCCCCACTGGTGATGTTCATTGGTTGCAACCACGCATTTGTAGTGTTTAACTTCATTAGTATGCATTGAATATTCTTAGATAATATGATCAGAGGTTTGGAATCCATCCTCGCTTTCGATATTACCTATTGAACATGATAATGTGGCATCGAAGCCAAGCAACTGCTACAGTTTTTGTGAAGAAAAACTTACATGATAACTCACTGAAAACAATTGAAAACTTGCGTCACCAACTTTTTGATTTACGAGATAATAATTTGGTTGAGCATATTATGTGGTTTGGTTTGGTTCTTCTCTAAGAGGTACAAGGGCATACAAGACTAAATGTTGGGCTGAATTGACTGGCATGATTACTCAGTTGGGATGTCCATATTTTTTTTTTACTTTGAGTGCAGCTGACACAAAGTGGCTAGAGTTGCATAACCTCATTCCTGTACCCTCAAATTCTCGTTCTTTAAATGAGCATCGTATGGAAATTGAGAATGTTATCCAATACCCTCATATTGTTGCAACATTTATGCTCCATAGATTCAATATATTTCGAGAGGAAGTTATCCAAAAATATATTAAAGCGAAAGACTTTTAGTACAGGTTTGTTTTGTTGAATTTATTTTCTATTCATTGTCAATTTATTATTATGGTTCTATTTATATTTTTTGTAGTAACTCTATTCATTTTCTTCAGATATGAGTGGCAACATAGAGGTTCAACACATATCCATGGTTTCCTATGGTTGCAATAAGCTCCTTATATGGAAAGACTTGATTGGTCAAATGATTATGATTTACAACTTGCAAAGAGATTCTTTGACAATTATGTAATTGCATGGAATCCACGTGAAATACATCATTGCAATATAATGGTTCCAAGAAGTATCAATGATGACCCTTTCCTATTGAATACTAATCAAATTTTCTCTTGCAATCCTCATAATGATTATAAAGAATTGTTGAACTGTGTCCAAAGGCACACAAAGTGTAGTGTAGGAATATTCTTGTTTGTGCAAAAAGGGCACTATTCTCACATGTTGTATAATGTTGTATGTGATCTTTCTAAGGAATCAATATTGTTCATAGATGATCAAAGAATAAAAAAATATGACCCGACAAGAAATTATGATAGGCTCAACGTACATAACATTTACCTTATAACAATGTGGCGTGAAAATATTGATTGACAACCAGTGCTTTATCGGTATGTTGTCCTTAAATATATTGCTAACTATGCATAAAAATCAGAGAAAAGGTTTGAAATATATCATGATATGTTAACTATAATTTTAAATTCTATTGCCTCCGAGGATCATGTTTTATGTTCTTACATAAGGTTTCTTGCAGAAACGATTGTTGACCGTGACATTGGAGCACAAAAAACATGCCATATGTTTCTTAAGCTACCTATTGTTGTTTGTAGTCAAAAATTTGTTTCATTAAATGTTGGAAAAAATGTTTTTAGGTAGATATCAAGGGATGGCATGCAATTTTAATCTGAAAATACTTTTTTTCAACATTATCATAAGAGGCCTTTTTTCCTTGAACATCTATCTTCTATAGAAACAACAAGATCTTGGACATTTGATAGTAAGCGTAAGAAACATCCCTCGAAGCCTAGAGATGTTCATGTTATTGTTCGGGTTTGGCCACAATTTTATTATATTCCTAGTGAGGGTTCAAACGAATTTGAAACCTTTTACTGGACATAATTGCTCTTGTACAAGCCATTTCATGACATTTCTGTGGAGATTGGGATTTCAGCTGAAATTATTGTTGAAAATTTGAGGAATTTCCGATATCGAGAATGGCATGTTGATCGAAATCCATCAATTATCGAAAATATTGAAGATGGAGAATATGGTGATTTTTCTAACCAGGTAATGAATCTTGAAGATGATTTTCAAGAATGGAAACTTTTCTCTCGCTTGGTTCCACCAAATAATGTGAATGTTTCTGATCTTCACACCCTTGGTTGAAGGGATTTTGATATATCCTTTGACTGGAAAAGTACAACTATTTCCGATGATGTGGATGAAGAATCTATTAATTTTATAAGGAATGGACTATGAAGGGGTGATATTGTTGACATTTCAAATAGAACATTTTCCTCTCCATATTAATTGGTAGAAAAAAAACGACTTTATTTTGAAATTGTTTTAAGGTATTTTGCTGAATATAAGATTTGTGAAGCTCTTTTTATGACTGTTCAGGGCATTGTAGGCACTTGCAATTACTTCCTTATCCATTGTATTTTTGAAGCTCTTTCTAATTTTTCAAGTAATGTAAAAATTCATTTGCTTCTTCTTGCCCCAATAGGAATAGATGCTTTTAATATACATGCAAAAACAATACACTCTACTCTAAAAATTCCGATTAAAGATATGAAACCACTACAGGGTCAATCATGAGTAGTATTCCAAGAAGAAATCTGGCATATTCGATATATATTGATTGATGAAATGAGATTTTTAGGATCAAGGTTATTCATGCAAATAGATGCTCAATTACGAGAAGCATTTCCAGAGAAAAATAATTGTCCCTTTGCTGGCAGATCGATCATCCTTGTGGGTGACCTTGGCTAGCTACCTCCTGTGAGAGATAAGCCTTTGTATGTAGGTAATAGAACAGGGAAAGTCTTGGGGAAAAAATTCAACATTTTTGTCACTCTTGACACAATATTTCGCCAACAAGGGAATAATGAGAAACAATCTTGTTTTCATAGAGTCCTCAATAACATAAGAAAATGTAGAACTTGTTCTAGATGATTGGGAGTTTCTTATGTCGTGGGTTGATATGAGGTTGCATCCTAGAGAAAGGGATTTATTTAAAGCAGAAGTTCACATGTTTCCAACAAATAATTTCATGTCCTTCCATAACAGGTATATCTTGAAATCATTAAATTATCCAATTGCACGATGTATGGATGAGAATTCAAGGCATTCAGAAATCAATGGTGCCAATGATTATCAATTGGACTGTGAAGTTTTGTTGTGTCGTGGCCAACGTGTTATGTTGACATGTAATTTGTGGGCTGAAGCTAGTTTGGTGAATGATGCACTTGGTTATGTGAAAGAGATATTTTATATGCCTACCTCTAAGCCACCTCAACTTCCAATGTTCACAAATGTTGTTTTTGATAAGTATTTTGGTGTTCCGTTTGATGCAAGAAATCCAAAAATTGTACCTATCACACCAGTAATAAGTGGAAATCAAAAACAAATTCCTTTAAATATGGCATGGGCTCTTAAAATCCACAATTCACAGGGTTTGAATTTAGAATGAGCATCAATTGATATCGGGAATAAAGAGCAGCAAGGCCTGACCTTCACAACCATATGAAGAGTGAAATCAATAGATGGTTTGCGCATTGCACCACTTTTCTATTGTCAGCGTTATGCCAAGATGAAAGATAGTGCATATGTTAACATTAGGAAGAAATAAGAGGAGCGATATAAGTCCATATCGTTATGACATGAAACTATTAATACTTTTAGCTCTTTATAGAATGTTTTTAAATTTATTTTTTTGTCCTCTTTATTTACTTTTTTTTTTTTCTAAATGAGATTAATCTATTAACAAAAGAGTAAAATTACATCGTGACTGTAGTCAAAACTACTTCCTTGGAGAAAGGCAGAATTATCATGAAAAAACACATATGGAGACAGCCCAATGTCAGGGAAACCAGTCTGGAAAAGTTTCCAAAACCCACGCAGGGGAGCAAGTTATGTTCTTCCTGATGTTGTAGAGTTTGCATGGATCCAAAAATGAACAAAAATAGGCCAAATTCCACATAACAGTTTGAACATAAACATGCCCAATTGTATGGGCCGCAAGGTAAGATAATAGCACCACAGTAAGCAGACTAGTCATCTGGAGGTTCTTCAACAATACGACACCAACCTGAAGCAAGCAGATCCCTGGCAAGAGCAGCTTCGGATTATGAGGGACCTGGATCAACTAATGCCATCACAACATCAGGGACGCTGCGAGCTTGAGCATCCGGAACCTGCATCGACGCGCTGCCAATCCCCATCTAGAGGTTCGAAGTCTGGGCAAAGTCCGAAACAAGGCTCGTCGTATGAGCACTAGACTCCCCCATTTGGGCTTCCTCATGGAAAACCACCGTAAAGAGAGCAATAATCCTTGGGCGATTCAGAGCGCTGTTGAAGGTGAAGCGCGCGGAGCCAGTTGTGGGAGGATGCGAAGTGGCTGGAGGTCAGGGACGAGGGGAGCCCAAACAATGGCGGGATTCAAGAAAACACCCTCTCCCATTGCGGGTTCGAGGGTAGTGGCCAGCCAACAAACCGCTGGAGAGTGAAGGCGAGTCAGAAGAAGGGCTGGAAGGCACGCTCAAAGGGCGACCCCTGGTGCCGCCTCTGTGGCTCCACAGTCTGTGCGCAGACGAGGCATAGGGGAGAAAAATTGTGGCCGAGAAACAACGATGGAAGAAAACAAGTCGAAAGGAAGCCAGAGGCCCGAGTGAAGTGCCAAAGGTCCAACGGAGGCAGCTCCGCTAAAGGACCAGAGTGAGGCTCCAAAATATCTTCCCCCTCCAGGCAGCAAGAGGCAACAGGAATGGTAGAACCGACACCATACAGTTTGAAACCAGAATTGAGGCCGGATGCCAGATAGAAATGGGTGCGGTGCGACCGAAGCAACTCCAAAAAATTCCCATCACCACGCTGCAATTTATCCTCCCCTCTCACGCATTGAAAAACCCCCATCATAACTGAAACATTGAAGAGCGCCGAGGTCTCCAGCATGCAGGAGCATGCAAAGGCAGAAACCAGAGCGGTGGGCATGATATGAAATCCTGAACCCCTTGAAACAATGCATTTCAACTCTGCAAAATTTAAATGCGAGGATCCGTCGAGCAGTGGCCGAATATCCTCCATGTCCTGGGTAGGTAGGTGTCGACCCACCTCGCCGCACCCCTGTCCCATCAAGTTAAACGCCTGACTGTTCACCCGCATCCGGGACTTTATTTACTTTTAATATAATAATGATTTTGATATATTAATTAGATTAATACATTCATCATATTCATAGTAATATTTTGGAAAGTTGTTTACATTGTTTTTCATGTTGTTCAATTTAGTTATTTTTTTAAAGTGGTTTTTGTTATTTTGTTTACAATGAACCATTTAGAGAGAAACAACTAGTTATATGAGCCAATCATTAAAAATCAAGATGGAATTCCATATCACTATGACATGCAGCTAATAATATTGTGACATATTTATATAATGTTTCTTTTATTGTTTTTCTTTTCCTCTCTATTTACATTTAGTATAATAATGATTTTCATGTATTAATGAAATGAATATATTCATCATATTCATAGCAATATCTGAGAAAGTCCTTACATCGTTTTTCATGTTGTTCAATTCACCTTATTTTTTTAAGTCACTACTTTTCTTTTGTTTACAATGAACCATTCAGACATATACAACCAGTTATATGAGCCAATCATTAAAAATCAAGACTGAAGTCCATATCCCTATGACATGCAAATAACAGTATTTATCAATGTGGTTCGCTAAATATGTTATGGTTTGGTTCAATGACAACATATTTATATTTGATATAAATATTAAACTAAAATTAAAATATACAATAGCATTAATTTAAATACAAATATAGAATTACTAACATTACTAATATTTGATTTTAAACATTAAGTTTAAAAAATTGTGATTTCTTGTTGATTATTGTAATAAGGCTCATATCACTCATTTCATGTGTACAATATGTATTTCTAATGAGGTTTATATTTTTGAAATTTTATATCATTTGGTTCATGTAACGTTAGGTTATTTTATAACATGACGTTTTTAAGATTAAGTTTTTTAACAACAATACAAATGGGGTGTTTTGTTTTATATGTGTGTGTGTGTGTGTGTGTATGCTCAGATGTTTCTATCTCTGTGTGTATTAATTCTTTTCAAATGCAGATATGGATAATAATGATGGCATCTATTATAATCAAGCAGTGGCAAATATGTCTAGACTGATAAGTTTTCTTTCATATATTTGGAACAAGTTTGATACAAAACATTGCTTCCACCCTGATTTTATTGATGAGCATCGTCATATGCTAGATGAAATTAAAATGAATGTAAAATACTTGTTGCATGTGCACATGAGGGAAACTAGGAGAAAAACAAGAAGCAATTAGTTGGAAAGCGTTAAGTATCGTGATAATTATCCTATTGATTTGAATTGGTGTTCCTTTTGTGGTCAGTCTGGTTGTGTTCTAGAAGAGGCTATTTGATAAATGAATTTTGATGGAGAGTTAAGAGTCCATTTTGTAGTGGGATTTATTTATATAAAAACAACAAAAAATATATGTTAATTTCAATGTTATTTCTTTGGTTTCACTGATGGTGGAATTGAATATCACTTTAGTTTATTTATTCATTCGGTTCATAATATTAAAAATCAGTAAGGTTGATTGATCACTAGGGGTTTATAATATTAATAATCATGTGACTTTATCAATCCTTTGTGTTTAAAATATTGAGTCGTAGGCTTTGTTAAGCTCTTGTATTTTTAATATTAATCCCTTGGCCTTATTGATCCCTTAGGTTATTAATATTTATCCCTTGGGTTCACCAATTCCTTTGTTTTATAATATTAAACCCTTGGATTTATAAGTTCTTTTGTTTTATAATATGAATAATCCCTTGGGTTTATTAATCTCTTGAGTTTAAAATATTAATTCTTAGGGTTTATTAATTTCTTTGGTTTTTATATTTTTTTATTAATTTTATTGATCCTTCAACTTTATTAATCACTCGAGTTTATTAATAATTTTTATTTATAATATTAATATGTTGGGTTTATAATATTAATAATATGTTCGTTTTATTGTTGTTTTTTGTTTATAATATTAATAATCCCTTTTCTTTATTGATATTTTATGTCTATAATATTAATATTTCCCTCTATTTGTTGATCCATTAGGTTTATAACATTGATCCCTTAGGTTTTTGAATTCTTTCGGTTCGTAATATTAGTCCCTTCATTTTATTAAATCCAAATATTAGGGGTTAAATATTAGTCCTGCAGTTTAATACTAATGCATGGTCCAATGTCACATTGATCCAGGGTAAAATTCTGATACCCTTGACCAAGACCTTTTACTTCAGCTGATAACTTAGAATTGCATTAATTAAAGCGTCAATGAACATGAATGAAAAACTGCATGTTTTAAAGAAGAGGAACATAACATGTCAAGATCAGAAATCATAAGAACACATCGCTTGGTAACAGAGTTCGTCCAGAAGGGACTACATCTCCGGGCCTCGGTGTCAAGATGGTGTAGGCCGTTGCATTAAGTGTTGCAAGAAGAAGATGTACATGGATGTGTTTCTCTGACATACAAGGAAAATTCCCTCATGTAGGAGTGACTAGACCTCTCTACGGGGTGTTCCACTATGGAACTCTCATGTATAAAAAGGACTCCTATCAGTATGAAAATAGCTCACACATAAACACTGTGAGTATCCTGCCAGCATGGTAAACAAGGGATCTCAATGACATACATGAGTATCTCGCCAATATGGCATCAAGGGATCTCAAATATAATACAATTCCATGACAAAAAGTACATCAATAAAAAAACAAGACAAGATCCCACGACTCATACATCAACAGGATCTGTATAACACTAAGCATCTCAGGAACAAAGAAGTACATGAAATAAACTCATCATATACCTCACATTGAAGATGACTGAAGAATGGTTGTTGTTGCTGCTAGATTTGAAATCACCATCATCATCACAAGCGTGGCATCGAAAGGTGTGAAATCGACTACTCACTTGCTGAAAAGTGACACCTGTAACTTTACTTCAAAAAGTGACCAAAAATATGAATCTCAGATGGAAAATCTGGATATGCCATCAGATTCATGACATTGAATAGTGCAAAATCGACTGTCCATTTGTTAAATTCTAAGAAAGTGAAGATTTGGGGCAAAAGGAATCTTTTAGATTCCCCCACGTAGCTGCTTTATGAGTGGATTAGAAATCTGAAATTCAAACGGAAAATCTGACCTCGCCATTGCGTTCCCTATGGAAATCCATGAAAATTGACTGTAAACTTGACTATATTCCGACATGGAGAAAAATTACCTCCACGGGAAAATTTCAAGGCTCATGGTTCCGCTTGCATAATTACTGCTCCACGCTCATGGTTCCACTTGTAAATTTTCCTCAATCCAAATGCAAGCTCTACTCCTCCATGGCCTACGTGCACTTTTGAATTGCAAGTTTAAATAATATATGATGGGTGGAATTACCAAAGTCACCTGTAGCCGAATTGGTTGAGGTTCGATTTAGGTGGGAGGAGGTCGAGTGGTCAAACCCTGACCCCTCCGAATTAAGGCAGAGTTTGATATTTTTTTTGACCCGCATTTACCTTACAACGCTGCCGTGTTAAGTTTTATACCAACCACATTTAAAAATATGTAATTAAGTTGGTTGGGGAGGGGGGGGGGCACATTGGGTGGCCCGCCCCCAAATCCCTTATTGGCTCCGCATAAGCTCCGTAGTGGTGTAAAGTGGAGTGGTTAAGGTTGGTGGTGCCGCCCGCTCGGGGGCCAACCATGTGGCCGAGTGGGTTTGACCCCCATCGGCACCGAATCTCATGGTGTCTTTTATAACATATATTTAATATGTCCTGGGTTCCGTCAGAGGGGGTGGTAGGGTTGGTGGCCTGTCACCCCATATATATATATATATATATATTTTTAAATTTTAACAAACCATTACATTTTGAAAATTCGGTTTTTAGGTCATAGGAGGAAAATTAAATAGGCCACAAATTTTCCCGGGATTTGGTCGGAACTGGCCAGAATCTGGTGGTCGGGTTTTGTCCAAATTGCGCCTTCCTTAAGGCTGCCCAGTCACCAAGTCAACCCAGAACTTTGACTGGCTCTAACTTTCGCATACGAGCTCAGTTTGACGAACTTTTCACACCGTTGTGATCAGGACGACAAGATATATGCTCTGGTGCTAGTTCGAAATCAATCCAAACACTTTGATTTTTGAGCCCTCTTTGTCATGGGTGTGTCCCTGGAGCCACCTGGATCAATCCTCCCCACTGAGGAGCTTTTGGTCCTCCAAAAGCATCAAAATAATCTGCACTGCTGTGTACTATGTTTTCACCACAAGCGTCTTGAAAAGTCACCCTTCCTTCTCCTTCACCTTTGTCCTTCGGAGTCTTGAGCGATGAACTAACACCTGAATCCCCTGCAAAATTGTAGTACAATCCCCTACAAATACCTGCTCAAATTGACCAATCTATGACCCAAATATTCCCATACTTGCCACGAGTTTATAAGATGTACTCGATGGTCAAGTTTACATCAAAAGGGAATCATACCCCAGCTATTGTTATAAGACAAGACATCATTGTCGCATTTCGAAGTGATGTCAAAAACCTCATCACTTTTACATGAAATAAATGCATCACACGACTCATAAAACAAGGCCAACGACATCATCGTCGCATTTCGAAGTGATGGCAAACACCTCATCACTTTCACATGAAAGAAATGCAACACACGACTCATAAAACAAGGCTAGCAACATCATTGTCACATTTTGAGGTGACGACAAACACTTCATCACTTTCATATGAAAAAAATGCAACACACGACTCATAAAACAAGGCTAGCAACATCATTTTCACATTTCGAAGTGATGGAAAATACCTCATCACTTTCATATGAAAGAAATGCAACACACGACTTATAAAACAAGGCCAAAAAAAATATCATTGTCGCTTAAACAAGTGATGTAAAGCACATCATCACTTTCACAATTAAAAATGTGAAAAATGATTTACAAACATAAGGCCATGACAAGCTAACATATCTAGAAAAAACAATCTAGAAGAAACATCTTTGACTTATCAAAGTGAGTGGATCATTTCCTTGTGGCGAACTTGCTTGTCGATCAACTCTTTCGACCGGTGTATGCACAAGAGCTTTGTCATTAAGGTGCTACTCTAGATGAAGTGGCCACTTAGGTCACAATGGGTGCAAAAGGTCTTTTTCCTCCAAACCTGATTTACCGATTTCTTTCCCTGCTGTGGAGGAGGCTTCCCATTCCTCATCCTCCTTTCTGTTGTCATCCTTTTCCAACACTTGGAAATCACATGGTTATTTAAACCACAAAAATGACACGTTTTGCGATGCCATGATTTACGACCATGGTTATCAACATTTTTATAATCAAAATGCACTCTAGAATAATGAGACTTATTATACCTTCTATGGTGGTCTCTGGGGCGATCATGGTGAGGGGAGCTCTCCTCAGCTCTTTCACTACAACATGCGCTTCCATGGAATGATGGCAAAGTTTCCCCATCATTCCACTTCCCTGGAGAGCTCATCAATATCTATTTTCCCTTGATGTCCTTCAAACATCCTTATTTAGTGTACCCCAAACCTAGATAACAAGGTCTCTGCACAACCTCCAATGGTTGAGCTATGCCTCGGCCATGAACGCCAAGTCCTCCTCCTCTGTACCCCATCTTGGTGAGGAGTCTCATGCCGATACTTGAAATGGGTATCTCCACAGTTCCAACCGAAATGATATCATGTGAAGAAACTGAAGAGAAATCAACATTGTTTACGTTAGTTATCGATTGCAAAATAGGTGAAGAAGGCTTCTGTAAGCCTTCGTTGCACTTCACTTCCTCCAAGGCCCTTATTGCGGCTTGTAGCTGAAGCTGCAACTGCTGCTTCTCCTCCTTCTCTTCCTATAGGAATTCCTTCAATGCATCACGATCTGCTTGAATAATTTTTTTGTTGTGCTTCAATTCGTCCCATGCCTCTGTCATGGCTTGCAAATGAAGTTGCAATCGATGTTTGTCCTCCTTTTCTTCCTATAGGAGTGCCTTCAATGCATCATAATTTGCTTGAAGAATTTCGTTTTTGCGCTTCAATTCTTCCCATGCCTCTGTCGTGGCTTGCAACTGAAGCTACAACCCATGTTTGTCCTCCTTTTCTTCCTATAGGAGTTTCTTCAATTCATCGTTCTCCACTCCTTGTTTTTCATAAGCCTTATACAACATGTACGTTTTCTTAGACACCCTGAGCATTGTTTCGTACATGTCCTTGACATTCTCCATGGCTCAACTCAACAAACGCTCAATAGTTCATGTCTGCAATCCAATCAACAAGAAGACCTACTCTGATACCACTTTATCCAGAGTAAAATTCTGATACCCTTAATCAAGACCTTTTACTTCAGTTGATAACTTAGAATTACATTAATTAAAGCATCAATGAACATGAATGAACAACTACATGCTGTAAAGAAGAGGAACATAACATGTCAAGATCAACAATCATATGAACACATCGCTTGATAATAGAGTTCTTCCAGGAGGGACTACATCTCCGGGCCTCGGTGTCAAGATAGTGTAGGTCACTGCATTAAGTGCTGTAAGAAGAAGATGTACATGGATGTTTTTCTCTGACATACAAGGAAAATTCCCTTACGCAGGAGTGGCTAGACCTCTCTACGAGATGTTCCACTGCAGAACTATCATGCATAAAAAGGACTCCTATCAGTATGACAATAGCTCACACAGAAATGTAGTGCTCAACTTAGTGTTCCTAAATTGAGGTCATAAATTGTCAACCAGGGCTAGTAAACTACTGAAGTGAGGTGCACTATATGTGCCTAGGTATCTGTTTCTCACTACATTGTATTTAGTGTTTTTCTTATGTTTTTGGTTTTATGGTTTTATGTAAAAAAGGAAAAGAAATAAATGTTGGTAAAGAGAAGTGGATAGTTACATTAAAATAGAGCAAAACCTATTCTAAACTGTGTAAGGCACTAAAGAGCAGAAAATGCAAAGCTTGATAATGACTCATGGCAAAGAAATAAATCACAACATGAACTCAATAGCTCACAACATAAACTCATCCAATTCATTCATTAGAAATATGTTGGAATAGCTTGAGGAAAGGACAAGTTTAGTGCAAATGAGGTTCTCCTAAGTAAACAATCATCTTACAATATTACAGAGAATCTCATCCATGGCTAGAATTTTATTGGAACACAATTGAAAGAGACTATTTGTACCACAATAAGATTTCTACTCTAAATTAACTTGTAATGCTAAGATTAATCCATTCTGCAGCTCAGCTTGTCACTACTAAACCTCATTCAAAAGTTAGAGATTTTCTAGAATAATTTTGGGAAAAAGGATTATTTGTGAAATTGCAAAAGATTGCAGAACAATCAAGGCCTTAAATTGATATCACTAATTCATTCCTGTCCATATGATGATGCATTAATAGAAAGTCAGAACAAGATTAGTTTGTAAATAATGAAGGCCGTGAAGTCTAATTTTGACTGTCAACACAACTTAAAGAACAATGAATGACACTGAACTAGAATGCAATTGATCAAACTTGAAACACAGTGACCACAACTAAACTAAAATTTCATTAACCTAACTTGAAATACAGTGAACTGGAACTGAACTAGAATGCCACTAATCTAACTTTAAATGCAGTGAATTAAAATTGAACTAGAGTGCCATTATCAAACTTGAAATATAGTGACAGAATTAAACTAGAATGACATCTACCTCTGGAGTGCTATGACTAGACTAACGATGCAACTAATCACTGAAATGTTTCAGCTCTGTCTCATTCGGAATTAGTGGTATTTTAGAATAGTTTGTAGAACAAGACTGGCTGGAACATGTTATGTAAATGAGCATGAAAGCATAAAATTAAACAAAACACAACAAAGCTCTAAAACACCACAGCTATGTCTCATCTGAAGTTAGTGATATTTTGGAAGAGTTTATAAGATCATGACTAGCTGTAACAACTGATGTAATTGAGCATAAAAACAAAATGCAACTAATTCCTAAAATACTACAGTTATACCTCATCCAATATTGGTGATATTTTGGAACAATTTGTGAAAACAAGACTAAACTGTAGTATCCAATGCAAGTGAACATAAAACACAAAGTTCAGGAAATTGATTAAACTAAGAATGAAACAAGGCTAATGTACTTATATAAACCATGTGAACAAAGCTTTTCAGGTAGCAGGGGCCCTCTACCACTGGATTAGCACAAATCTACTCAAGATTGACTCAGCTCTTGCAATAAAGTGATGCTTCTTTCATTAAAAGAGAAATTCTTCAAAACAAAGTATTTACGGTCTTCTGAGATCTAGCAATAAAACATAAATCTAGCTAACAGTTTCTCGGTCTCCCGAGTCATACTTATAATGAAATTACATAACTACTCTTGAGAAAAACAGGGATAAGTGTCTTTCCCACTTCTAATCAAATTAAAGCTCTTATTAACCGTCTTGTGCTTTACCGCGAACATCTGTAGAGTCCGTGTTTTGATAGGAAACTGCTTCTCTTCTACGTAAATAACCGCTTGGAGACTTTAACTCAGACTTCGTGGGGAGCAAGAGATGATGGGGAAGTGTTGTGGATTTCACCCATATGCCTTTTTCTTTGCAGTGACACCTGGAACCTACGTAAAAATGATGATAGCTGCAGAACAAACGACTGGCTACGGAATCCTGTATTCTGTAGCCGAGTCTTAGTAAAAAATTACTACAACAACAAAATCATGAAAACATAGCAAGTTAGTCATTATATAAATTCTTAAAGCAATTTTAATTAATCCTATTGATCATTTAAGCCTGTAATTGATGAGGGACAAAGAAAATGAAGTGGAATGTGGTGAAGGAGAAGAACATCTTTGGGGCTCAACATACCCCCACTGCAAGGTTTTTGCATGTCCTCATGCAACTACTCCATGTACTCTGAGACCTCTACTAGGACATCCAACCCTCTTCTTTTGCTTTTCCTGACAATCAATGGTCTTTTAGGCTTCCTTATGACTAACTTGAATCTTAAATTTATAAGTGCCCTGATTAACTTTTTGTTTTTTTTCTTCAATTTTTCACTGGCCTTGTACAATTTCTCCATTTGTAAGGACAGAGTTGAATTCATATCATTTTTTAGTTTCACCCGCTCCCTCAAAATGTCATTCTCATTCTTGATATGCCTATTAAGTACTTCTAACTCATACTTATCTCTTCTTAGCACATCAATTTCAGATTTTGGTGGGCTAGGAGTTCTGTCTCTACTTTCTGAAGCTCTCCTCTGTAATGACTCAATATAATTGTAAATTTGTTGTTGTGCTGAGTCAATTTCTGGAGTTTCTTCATCCTCAATGTTTATGATCCCTGTTTGTCTAACCTCTATTTTCTTTAGTATACCTCTAAGTTTGTGGCTCCGTCTTGGTTGAGATGGCCCTTCTCCTCTGTTTTGGCATATTTTCTTATTATTCTCTCCTTCTTAAGCTGCTTCTTTATTTGAGCCAATTTCTTAGAAATCATCTCTTCACTGTCCTCTTGAATTGATTTACCAGTTTCAACTTCAACAGCTTTGGAAATTTCTCTTCTCCTGCTTCTTCTTGTAGGTTTGCTTTCAAGTGGAGATTCTTTGGGTTCCTCAAAATGGTTCCTCACTAGAAACTCTTCCCAATTATCTCCCATTTTCCTCAAATGATGTTCAATTAAGATTTTGACTAAACCATGGTGATACAAAGTTGTTTCTAGAAATTGAACCCTTTTTTGAACATTTGAGGCCATTCTTTTCAAACTATGAAGTAGGAAAAAGGGAAAATTAATTTCCTCATCTAAGAAATGCATCATTAACCGAATATGATAGACATAGAGGGTACCAAATCTGCCTTCACAAGTTATAAATTTTTGCAAAATGAGCAACATGTTCCTCCACTTATTCTTTAGTGCCAAGCTAGGAATACCCTTTTTAAAAATGGAAACATCCATACCTGGAGTTTTAAGCATTTGCCTCCATGTTTTGTTATGAAATTCCCTATTCTTGAACCACCTTTCTCCTTGCCTGGGTAATTCCGTTGCCTCTGCCATGAAAGCCTCTGTAACAGTGAATTTAATGTCTCCTATTTCGACCTCAGCTCCATTGAAGGACCGTGCAAATGTTTTAGTCACCTCTTTGTGAAAACCACTGAATTTTTCCAAGAATTGCAACCACCCTACTTGCTGTAACATTTCTCTGATTTGTGGATAACCCTCCAAGTACTTGGTTCCAACCGGTTCAGTCCTCACTATGAGACCCATAGCTTTTCTTCCAACCTTCAGTTTGCTGCTCTTCTGCTCATGGTGAGAATGGCTGTTAAAGAGTTGTTTTTTCCCCACAGATGCTTCCTCTGTTTTTACAAACCGGAATGGCTAAGAATTGGCTACAGAAAGAAATGATATGGAGTGGTTATGAAACGAGTATAATGCGGTGAGGTGATTCATATGAGTTGAAAGCTAACACGGAAGAAAAGACTGTGGAGATATTTCGTGAGAAATTCAAAAATCATCATTAAATACTTCGGCCTAATGACGTGAATGATCAAATCACTTCAGTACTTTAACTGTTAAGTTTTAAATGATGATTGGATATGGCAAGATGGAAGGGTTTTTGTCCAAAGTTTTTATGATGGATTTAATAGGCATGATCAACACGACTAACCAAAATTACTTTTCGAATCATACATGACTTAACTATACTAAAATTTTCATGATCTGTCACTATAATAATTTCATAACTTTTACCTTGCCTTTCCTTTGATTCTTTTGTGGTTTTGATATGCCTTGTCCTCCTTTGAAAATATTTGATCTTCAGTCCTCATAACTTCTTTGATTTTGCTTGTTGTCTTGGATATGCAAGATCAATTTGTTGCTCAATCAAGTGATTACTGGATAGTGCCTTTAGGATCTCTGGCTGCAGAATGTCTGTCTGGCTGCAGAATGTCTGCCTAGCTGCAGAATGTCTGACTGATTGCAGAATGTACCTGTAGAAGCCTTGAAATGGAATGGTTTGAAGCATGAATGGAATGTTGGAATGTTGTATGAAATGAGTTAAAAATGGATAATGAAATATTGTGCAATGGAGTATGGGTGAAGTGAATAATGGAATGAAACAGATCACAATTATGAAGTGGAGTGAAAAAGTGACCTGCAGCTTCTGATCTGTATTATTCAATTGCAGAAAGAAATCAATCTGAAAACTCTAAGATGGAAATGAGATGGACCATGAAATGAAATGAATGAAGTATGGATGAATGAAATGGAATAGAGTATGAAATGAAATGGAGTATGGATGAATGGAGTGAAATGGATCATAAGTGGGATGTGAATCACTTATGATTTTATGATAGCTGCTTGCAGAGAAAAAAAAACAAACTTGAAAAGCTAAAGTGTCAGAAAGATCTTGATTTTCACTCTATCTTTTCTGTATAAACATGCTAATCAAAGATTAGTTTTCATGTTTATACTTTATTTTTATTTTTATTTTTTCAAATATCTGACTTCAGAAAATTCAATCAAGTTGATGAAGAAGAAATTTTTTTCTTCATTAACTTCATGTCACTGTTTTCCTGGAATCTCTTGACAAATTCTTCTCTTGAAAGTGGCTTGTGATACAGCTTCAATCTATGACCATTTACAAGAAAAGTGACCTTCTCTTCATCTATTGTCCTGATTTTTATTGCTCCATTATAAAAAATTCTTATAATTTCGTATGGCCCAAGCCAATGTGTTTGGAATTTACCTTGAAAATCCTTGAACTTTGAATCAAACAAGAGAGCCCAGTCACCTTCTTTTAAATTCTTTTTCTTGATGTACTTGTCATGCCATCTAGTCCTTTTCTGTTGGACTATACTTATTTTCTGAACTGCATCTTGTCTGATCTCATCAAATTCATTAATCTGCTCCAATCTGTGCTTTTGTGCCTCTGTTAGATCAAGTCCTAGCTGAACTGCCATTTTGAAAGTTTGAATCTGGAACTCTATGGGAAACAAAACTTGCTTTCCATAAACAAGTTCATAAGGAGTATGGCCTGTTGTGCTTCTCCATGTAGTTCTATAGGCCCACAAGGCTTCAGGAAGCATATCTACCCAATCTCTTCTATGTAAATGAACAGTCTTTGTTAGGATCCTTTCAATGACCTTATTAGTAGATTCCACTTGACCATTTGCTTGTGGATGATAGGGAGTAGATTTTCTGTGTCTGATTTTGTACCTCTCCATCATTTGCTCCACTAGCCTTAATGTGAATTGAGCTCCTTGATCTGTAACAATTTCCCTTGGGACACCAAAATGAGTAAAAATATCCTCAAAAAGAAAATTAACTACAGATGCTTCAGTAGCAGAAAGTAATGGCTTGGCCTCTACCCATTTAGTAACATAATCAGTGTAAACTAATATATATTTCTTTTTTCTTGATGGAGGACTAATAGGTCCTACAAAATCCAAAGCCCATTTTTCAAAAGGTTCAATATGTACCTGAGGCTGCAATGGCATCTCACCTGAAGGAGAAGGTTTCCCTACCCTTTGGCAACTGTCACGCATTTTGACATACTCTTTAGCATCTTTAAAAAGGGATGGCCAATAATATCCTAAATGAAGGATCTTATAAGTTATTCTTTTATCAGCAAAGTGTCTGCCACAAGGTTCATCATGACATGCTTTGAGGATCTCAGGCATCTCATCTTCCCGAACACATCTCCTAATGATAAAATATGGACCTGTTTTGTATAACTCATTAGCAACCCATGAATATTTTGCACTGTCATAAATGATCTTTCTTTTGTTTCTTGCATTCATTATTGAAGGAAATTTCCCTGAAACTAAATAATTAGCAATGTCAGCAAACCAAGGAGTTTGAGTAGAAATTACAAAAAGAACACATATTTCATTAAATTTGGAAATATTTTATTACAAGGACATCACTAGAATATATTTTTTTAGTTATGTTGAAATTCTAGATCCACCATTTAATTCCAAATTTAATGAAATATGTGTTAAAAATATTCATCAGGAAATTGATCTTCAACTAGAGTATTGTCTTTGATGTTTTGGAGTCTAGATAGGAAATCAACTACTGTGTTTTGTTTTCCAGGCCTATCTAGAATGGTAATGTTGAATTCTTGTAAAAGCAATAACCATCTTATGATTCTGCCATTAGTAATTGATTTGTTAATTAGATATCTAATTGCAGAGTGATTTGTGTGAACAAAAGTTTCATAACCTGTTATATAGTGTCTGAATTTGTTTATGGCATGAACAACAGCTAAAAACTCTTTTTCAGTTACAGTATAGTTTAACTCTGAAGGAGTCAAATTTTTATTGGTATAGTAGATGGCATAAGGAATCATGTCTTTTTGTCCCAATACTGCTCCTAGAGTTGTATCTGAGGCATCTGTTGAAATATGAAAAGGTAACTTCCAGTTAAGTCCCCTTAAAATAGGTGCTTCAGAGATTTTTGTTTTTAGGGTCTCAAAGGCTAACTGGAAATTAGGATTCCACTTGAATTCACAATCTTTGGTAAGTAATTTGAAAAGTGGAGATGCTATCTTGGTGAAGTTTTCTATAAACCTTCGATAATATCCTGTAAATCCAAGAAAACTCCTAACATCTTTTTGACAACTTGGAATAGATAAGTTAGAGATGAATTCAACTTTTGACTCATCAACTCTAATCCCATCCCCTGAAATGTGATGTCCCAAAACAATTCCTTTAGTAAACATCATAAAACACTTCTCATGACTTAGTGAAAGATTTGCTTCTTTACATCTCTTTAAGACTTTTTCCAAGTTTGCTAAGGCTTCTTCAAATGTGTTTCCATAAACTGTGAAATCATCCATATATACCTCTACACAATCATATATTAGATCTGAAAAAATTCCTAGTACTGCCATTTGAAATGTTGCTGGTGCATTGCATAGTCCAAATGGAAATACTCGGTAAGCATAGGTACTCCAAGGACAGGTAAATGTGGTTTTGTCTTGATCTTCCAATGTTACTTGGATTTGATTATAACCACTAAACCCATCTAAAAATGAGAAGTACTTTTTTCCAGCTAATGTATCTAACACCTGATTTATGAAAGGTAAGGGAAAATGATCTTTAAGAGTAGCTTTGTTTAATTCCCGGTAGTCAATACATACCCTCCATTTACCATTTTTCTTTGGCACAATTACCAAAGGAGAAACCCACTGACTATCTGAAATAGGATAGATAAAGTTGACATTCAATAATTTCTGCAATTCTTCTTTAACAATCTCCCTTAGATTTGGATTCATTCGTCTCTGAGGTTGTCTGATTGGTTTACAATTTTCCTCTATGTAGATGTGATGAGTGCAAGTCTTGGGGCTTATCCCTTTCATATCAGTGTACTCCCATGCATATGCAGAAGAATGTCTCTGTAATATTTTGACTAGCTCTTCTTGTTGAGATTTCTCTAGGTTCTTGTTTATGTTTAAAGTTTTGCCTGGAAATATCTCAATTGTAGAGCTGCCAAATTTATCCATGGAATAGAGAGACATCTGCCTTGATGACAAAAACTCAATGTTGGATTTTTCTTGAAATTTTTCATGTTTATATTCCGAAGAGGATTCAAAGTTTTCCAAGGTATTCAGAATCTGGCTATCTTCACTAATTTCTGAAATTTTGAAGAGATGTTGTAAGTCTTCTTCATCCTCTATCCATTGAGTATCATCTAATTCTGTAATTGTTCTTGCTAGAGGATACAAGGTAAATTTCTTGGTTGAACTACCATCAAAGATGTACATATCACCAGATCTACAGCTAATGAAAGCATCAGCTGTAGCTAACCAAGGTCTTCCTAATATAATAGGGTGTCCTCATAGATTATTCTTAGGAGTTAGGATCATAAAATCCACAGGATACTCCCAAGAGTCTAGGGACACTGGAATATCTTCTATTACCCCATCAGGTTTGATCACAGATCTGTCTGCTAATTGTAATAATGTGGGTGTAAAAAGAAGATTAGGAAGTTTCAGTTTATCCATGATTTGTCTACTCATGAGATTGATTGCTGCTCCTAAATCAATGAGTGTGTTTTGGATTTCAATTCCATTGATGTGAATTTTAACAACTGGATTTCCTGGGTCTAGATACTTTGGAATAGCAATCTTACCCATCATGATATCTACTATTTTTCCTGCCAGTTGAATTTTCTTTGTCTCTCTTATTCTTTTTCTTGTATCTTCATGCTCAACTCCTTTATTGTCTTTGCTAAGATTGGAATTTCCTTGATGGCTTGCAATAATGGGATTTTTATACAAACATTTCTCAGCTCATGTAGGAAATCATAATTAGGCACCATAATTTTTTTTTCTACACCCCTATCAATTTGTAATCTTTCTGGAAAGGGAGGTGTAGAAGTGGATGTTGATGGCTGCTCTAATATAGGAGTTGAAACTATTGGTTCTTTATGTGTTGATTTTTCAATGTTTGAGTCTTGGAAAGTTGTGTTCTCTTCAAGACTTTTATTTACCCGCAGAGAATCTTCCTCGGAATTGTCTTACTCTTGTATGATCACAGAAGGTTTCCTCTTTTCAAGTATTCTTCCAGACCTAAGTTGAACATCACTAAGGTCTAAAGGAGTGATAAAATAAGTTGGAAACTGTTGGCCTTCTATCATGTATGTGTTCTGAGGATTTTTATTGTTGGGGTTTGGTATGGGTTGGGCAGGCAACTGATTTGTTTTCTGAGGAAATGGTAATGGAAGTGGTTGATTTTGATGTTGTGGATTTTGAGGATTGTGTTGAAGATTTTGTGGAGGAGGGAAATGTGGATATGGTGGATAGGATGGTGGATATTGATAATACTGAGAGTATCTTCCATAGGGATTTTGTGCTCCTTGTGCCTAAGTTTGTGATTGATTTTGAAATTGGGGCCAAGGTTGTTGCCAAGAATTCCAATTTGGTGGAGGTTGATTATACATCTGATCATGAAATCCTTGTGTTTGAGGTCCTTGCCAAGGCCTCCTGGAGACAAAATTGAGAGATTCTGGGGAACTTGTAGGAGTATCTTCTTGAAATACAGCTTTAAGACCAGGAAGTGAAGGACAACTCTTGGTCTCATGTTTTTCTAAACAAATTACACAATTCTCCACAACTTTGGCATCCAAAGGGCACTCTCTCAAGGCATGTTTCTTTCTACATTTGAGACAAAAGATTGCTAAGGCATCAGATTCAGCTTTTTGCTTGTTTTGTAACTTAAGGGTGTCTATCTGTTCACTAAGACTCCCCAAGATATCAGATTTGAACTCATCAAGCATATGTCCTATTTCTGCCCTACTTACTGTCCCAGAAGCAGACTTACTTGCCCTTGCAAGAGCAGGGTCTCTTGGTCCTTTTACAGTTTTAGATTTCCCTCTTGAAAGGTCGATACATAATTCAGCTATTTCAGGTAATGTGAGCTGAGATATATCCCCTTTTCCCATCATGTTAAGGATATCTAACCATTCATCCCTAATTGTCTTCAACAAGAGAGCTTTCAAAGTGTCTTGGTCTAGGTTTTCCATTTTTGCTCTTTTGATGTTGTAGTTAAATCTCTCCAACAAATCTTCCAGATTTTCATCTTCTTCTTGTAGCATTTTAAACACTTCCTCCTTATGGTTGGCTGGCATACAGTAGTCCAAATACCTCTCTAGAAATAATTGTTTCATGTCTTCCCATGTCCTAATAGAACTGTTGATCAAACTCATAAACCACTTCAATGCTACTCCTTTCAATGTTGAAGGAAATAGTTTAAGTTTTTGAGCATCTTGTAAGTAGTCATAGGTTCTACATAGGACTTCAAATTCAAATAAGAAGGTTTTAGGATCTTCAGTTTTAAGTCCATAAAAGTTTGGGAGGACATAGGGTGAAATGTTTTTCATAGTTGTATTGGTTTCTTCATCTACTATAGGAAACCCAAAAGAGCTTCCCATTTCTCTTCTACCTCTTCCTCTGCCTCCTTCTCCTTCTGCACCTCTACCTCCTTCTCCTCTACCTCTACCTCTACCCCCTCCAAATAGTGTGTGTTCTCCATTAAAAACTCCTCCTCCCCCTTCTTCTACCATATTTGATTCTTCTATAGAAGTTGAAAAGTTTATGTCCCTATCAGGGGTTCCTGAATCTCCTTCTAAGACAGGTTCAGTGGGTAAAGTGGAATTTCTTTCTAATGGAATATCTAATCTTAAGTTCTCTGGAAGTCTAGGATCAGTAAAGGATGGAATATGGGTTTGAGTTGGAGGTGTGCTGGCTCTAGGTCTTGGTGAAACAAGTGGTGTTCTAGGAATCAAGCTTCTGCTTCTTATGAATCTACCCCTTGAGTCTCTTTCTCTACGCATATCATTGTTTTTGGGTGGTAAGAAACAAGGCTACCTAGTTACACTTCCCCAAAAACGGCGCCAAAATGTAGTGCTCAACTTAGTGTTCCTAAATTGAGGTCATAAATTGTTAACCAGGGCTAGTAAACTGCTGAAGTGAGGTGCACTATATGTGCCTAGGTATCTGTTTCTCACTATGTTTTATTTAGTGTTTTTCTGATGTTTTTGATTTTATGGTTTTATGTCAAAAAGGAAAAGAACTAAATGTTGGTAAAGAGAAGTGGATAGTTACACTAAAACAGAACAAAACCTATTCTAAACTGTGTAAGGCACTAAAGAGCAGAAAATGCAAAGCTTGATAATGACTGATGGCAAAGAAATAAATCACAACATGAACTCAATAACTCACAACATAAACTCATCCAATTCATTCATTAGAAATATGTTGGAATAGCTTGAGGAAAGGACAAATTTAGTGCAAATGAGTTCTCCTAAGTAAACAATCATCTTACAATATTACAAAGAATCTCATCCATGGCTAGAAGTTTATTGGAACACAATTGAAAGAGACTATTTGTAGCACAATAAGATTTCTACTCTAAATTAACTTGTAATGCTAAGATTAATCCATTTTGTAGCTCAGCTTGTCACTACTAAACCTCATTCAAAAGTTAGAGATTTTCTAGAATAATTTTGGGAAAAAGGATTATTTGTGAAATTGCAAAAGATTGCAGAACAATCAAGGCCTTAAACTGATATCACTAATTCATTCCTGTCCACATGATGATGCATTAATAGAAAGTCAGAACAAGATTAGTTTGTAAACAATGAAGGCCGTGAAGTCTAATTTTGATATTCAACACAACTTAAAGAACAATGAATGACACTGAACTAGAATGCAATTGATCAAACTTGAAACATAGTAACCACAACTAAATAAAATTTCATTAACTTAACTTGAAATATAGTGAACTGGAACTGAACTAGAATGCCACTAATCTAACTTGAAATGCAGTGAATTAAAATTGAACTAGAGTGCCATTATCAAACTTGAAATATAGTGACAGAATTAAAATAGAATGACGTCTACCTCCGGAGTGCTATGACTAGACTAAAGATGCAACTAATCACTAAAATGTTTCAGCTCTGTCTCATTCGGAATTAGTGGTATTTTGGAATATTTTGTAGAACAAGACTGGCTGGAACATGTTATGTAAATGAGCATGAAAGCATAAAATTCAACAAAACACAACAAAGCTCTAAAACACCACAGCGATGTCTCATCTGAAGTTAGTGATATTTTGGAAGATTTTATAAGATCATGACTAGCTGTAACAACTGATGTAATTGAGCATAAAAACAAAATGCAACTAATTCCTAAAATACTACAGTTATACCTCATCCAATATTAGTGATATTTTGGAATAATTTGTGAAAACAAGACTAAACTGTAGTATCCAATGCAAGTGAACATAAAACGAAAAGTTCAAGAAAATTGATTAAACTAAGAATGAAACAAGGCTAATGTACTTATCTAAACCATATGAACAAAGCTTCTCAGGTAGCAGGGGCCCTCTACCACCGGATTAGCACGCAAATCTACTCAAGATTGACTCAGCTCTTGCAATAAAGTGATGCTTCTTTCATCAAAAGAGAAATTCTTCAAAACAGAGTATCTACGGTCTTCTGAGATCTAGCAATAAAACATAAATCTAGCTAACAGTTTCTCGGTCTCACGAGTCATACTTATAATGAAATTACATAACTACTCTTGAGAAAAACAGGGATAAGTGTCTTTCCCACTTCTAATCAAATTAAAACTCTTATTAACAGTCTTGTGCTTTACTGTGGACATCTGTAGAGTCCTTGTTTTGATAGGAAACTGCTTCTCTTCTACGTGCATAACCGCTTGGAGACTTTAACTCAGACTTCGTGGGGAGCAAGAGATGATGGGGAAGTGTTGTGGATTTCACCCATATGCCTTTTTCTTTGCAGTGACACCTGGAACCTACGTAAACATGAGGATAGCTGCAAAACAGACGACTGGCTACGGAATGCCTGTATTCTGTAGCCGAGTCTTAGTCAAAAATTACTACAACAACAAAATCATGAAAACATAGCAAGTTAGTCATTATATAAATTCTTAAAGAAATTTTAATTAATCCTATTGATCATTTAAGCCTGTAATTGATGAGGGGCAAAGAAAATGAAGTGGAATGTGGTGAAAGAGAAGAACATCTTTGGGGCTCCACAATAAAGACTGTGAGTATCCCGCCAACATGGCAAACAAGGGATCTCAATGACATACATGAGTATCCCGCTAATATGGCATCATGGGATCTCAAACATAATACAAGTCCATGATAGAAAGTACATCAATAACAAAACAAGACAAGATCCCATGACTCATACATTAGCAGGGATCTGTACAACACTAAGCATCTCAGGAACAAAGAAGTACATGAAATCAACTCATCATATACCTCACATTGAAGATGACTGAAGAATGGTTATTGTTGCTGCTAGATATGAAATCACCTTCACCATCTCAAACTTGGTGTCGAAAGGTGTGAAATCGACTGCTCACTTGCTGAAAACTGACATCTGCAACTTCACTTCAAAAAGTGACTGAAAAATATAAATCTCATATGGAAAACCTGGATATGCCATCAGATTCGTGATGGCGAATAGTGCAAAATCGATTGTCCATTTGCTGAATTCTGAGAAAGTGAAGATCTGGGGCAAAAAGGAATCTTTTAGATTCCCCCTAGATTCCTCCACGTAGCTGCTCCATGGGTGGATTGGAAATTTGCAATTCAAAAGGAAAATTTGACCTCACCATTGTGTTCCTTGCGAAAAATTGTGAAAATTGACTATAAACTTGACTATATTCCGACATGGAGAAAAATTACCTCCCTGAGAAAATTTCAAGGCTCATGGTTTCGCCTGCATAATCACTGCTCCACGCTCATGGTTCCACCTGTAAATGTGCCTTGATCCGTGTGCGCACTCTGCTCCTCCATGGCTTGGGCGCACTTTTGAATTGCAATTTTAAATAATATATGATGGGCGAAATTACCAAAGTCATCTGTAGCCGAATTGGTTGAGGTTCAATTTAGGTGGGAGGAGGTCGGGTGGTCAAACCCCGACCCCTCCGAATTAAGGTGGAGTTTGTTATTTTTTTTGAATCGCATTTACCTTACAACACCACCATGTTAATTTTTATACGAACTGCATTTAAAAAAATCCAATTAAGTTGGTTGGGGGGTGGGGGGGAGGGGTCGGGCCCGCATTGGGCGGCCCACCCCCACATCCCTTGTCGGCTCCATACAAGCTCCGTAGTGGTGGCAAGTGGAGTGGTTATGGTTGGTGGTGTCGCCCGATCGGGGGCCGGCCATGTGGCCAGGTGGGTTCGACCCCCGCCGACACTGGATCTCATGGTGTCTTTTATTACATATATTTAATATATATGTCGTGGGTTCTGTCGGAGGGGGTGGCAAGGTTGGTGGCCCGCCACCCCATATATATATATATATATATATATATATATATATATATATATATATATATATATATATATATTGTTTTAATTTTAACAAACCATTACATTTTGAAAATTCGGTTTTTAGGCCGTTGGAGGCAAATTGAATAGGCCACAAATTTTCCCCGGATTTGGTCAGAACTACCCAGAATTCGGTGGTCGGGTTTTGTCAAAATTGCACCTTCCTTAAGGCTGCCCAGTCACCAAGTCAACCTAGAACTTTGACTGGCTCTAACTTTCGCATACGAGCTCGGTTTGACGAACCATTCACACCGCTACGATTAGGACGACGCGATCTATGCTCTAGTCCTAGTTATAAAGAAATCCAAACACTTTGATTTTTTAGCCCTCTTTGTTTTGTGGCCCTAGAGCCACCTAGATCACACGTTATGAAAAACATTGTCTCAATATGAAAATCAACCATGGAAAACCATTTTTAATTAACGTTAGCCATAGTCGATCAATGTCTTCCATGGTCAAATGTCACATTGTGACAATTCTTGTCTCAATATGAAAATCAACCATGGCCAACCATAGTCATAGTAGGTCCAACGTCGCATTGTGACAACAATTGTCTCAATGTTTAAATCAAGCATGGTAAACCATGTTTGTTTCACGGTCTATAGTATTTTTCAAAGGGACCTTATATACTTCGAGTTTATAATATTAATCTCTTTGGTTTAATATTATTCCCCTCGGTTTATAATATTAATAATCATGTGACTTTATCAATTATTTTTATTTAAAAATTTGATTCCAAAGATTTATTAATCTCTTTATTAATCATGTGAGTTTCTCATTCATTTGTATTTAAAATTTTTATTTTTTATTTTTTATTTTTATTTTTATTTTTATTTATTTATTTATTTTTATTTTTTCTGAATAAGACTGATTCTATTAAGCTGAAATATAGTACAAGATGGTGCTACAATCAAGTGAAACAGAAAACCAGCAACCGGAAATGATAAAACTATCAACCTCAGCCCTGGAGAAGGAGTGAAACAAGCAAGGAAGTACAAGAAAACACTGGATGACAAAAAGACTGAAAACTACCCAGCGTGGGCAGAGGCCTCAACACGAAGCTTTTTCCCTTTCTTTTTACTGACTTTAACCCATCCTTCCTGGGGTGAATGAGATAAAACAACCTGAAGATCGGAGTTCTCCTGAGGAGGGGCCTCCTTATCAGAGTCGGAAGAGGAGGTCACATGAGCTCGCTTCTGAGCAATGGAAGCATCAGGAGGTTGCGACTGAGTATCGGTGGGGATGTCCATTCACTGATTCTGGTCCGAATCGGCATCACTTCCTTCATCTTCAGAGCAAGAGGAATCAGAGTCCACTACAGGAGGTGGAGAATAAGGAGCCCATCGCTTGGATTTGGGCTTGGAATTATTCTTATTTTTCATTTTTGCCGGGAGAGCTGGGCATGAGTTCTGCAGATGCCCTGTTTGGTGACAGTGTCGGCAGCAGAAAGTAGTATTCTCATAATCCAGAGGCTGAGTCCATACAAAGTCGTTTATCTTGAGATTGATTTGGTCTGGAAGTCCCTTGCTTAAATCTAATTCCACACATATTCTGGCATATGTGTAAAGACCTTTGTTTTCCCGCCAATAATATCCCATCAGAAAATTGCCCAAGGTGTTTCCTATCGCCTTATAGACTCTTACATGCCATAGGTGGGCTGGTAAGTTGGGGAGCCTGATCCAAACATGTGTCCTGGTGATGACAGCAGTTGCTGGGTCAAAATCTGGGAACCATGGAGTTAAGAAGAGCCCTGCGGTTCCCATGAACCAAGGACCTTCTTCTATAGCCTTTTTGTAGTGCTTGAGATTTTCAAACAGTACTATGAAATACCCCTTTGAACAGAAGTTGACTTTGCAATGGTGAGTCCAGTTATCATGGATCCAGTCATAGAGTTCCTTTGATCGCGGCCACAATCCATTAAATCTGCAAATGATAGCTCTTTTTGCATATTTTTGAAGATCATTTGCAATTTCTGCATGGGAAAACTCAACAGAGGGAACCTCCTCAAGCTTGTCAACCAAAAAAGGCTTTGGTTTAAGGGCTTCAGGGGGTTTGGGGAGCTCCGAGTGAACCGCATCTTTGTATGAGAAGGAAGGAGTAGAAGAGGACTGCCCAACAGCCCCACCTCTCAAACGAAGGGTTAGCACTAAAGAGTCATTCTTATTAACGCTGTAAGCAGAGAGGGACAAAGGATCTTCAAGTTGTTTACCTCGAAAGAGAAGTCGCTGAAGAGCTGAGGGAATCCCAATCCGACGTGCCAGATTTAATTTGAGAGTCAGCACCAGATCTGAGGAGCAAACCCAAAGCAGAATGGTCTTGCCAGAGGGTTGTGAAATTTGGATCTGGTAAGAGGCAGAGTAGATCTTAGATGTCTGCTGTGATACCACCGAGATAGGATCTCTGTCGTTTCCATGAGTGAGTCTGCCTGAGAGCTTCTGAGGAGGCCAGTTCTTCAGCGTAGGGAGATGGACTCTCCATCTCAGTTCCAATCCGTTGGACAAGGAGACAGAGCAAAAAAAAGCCGGCGTTTTCTGCCACTGCATACCGAACCCTGAACAGCGACCCACGTTCTGAGAGAAGAGACAGTCACACTTTTCGCGCCAGTCTTGAGGGCTTGGAGCAGGAGAGACTCCGAGAGAGTCCGCATGCAATGCCTCAATGGAGCAGACGGGGCAGCCTAAAAACAGAACACGTCGTCGATCTGAAGGAAATGAGATCAGCTTTGGGTCTACTAGACAGCGAAAATGTTGAACTAGTAGCTCTGAAAAGAGGGCATCCGAAAGAGGGGGAAAGGAGACAGTGTTCATGAGGCGCGCGAGGGCCCCAGAGAGAGAGCTACCGTCCGAAAGTGTAGAGTCGTGAACCCATTTGTTGGGATGATTTATGAAACAAAACTAAAGCTTTCAGATCCCACCCACTCAAGAGTAAACTGTAACCCAAGCAAGTCTAGGAGAAGCTCGATGGGCAATGCTGTAAGAACTTGAACCCTCTCAACCTAACGACTTGTGATGCATCTGCCCTTCATGAAACAACCTGTGACTGAGATCTTCCCCATTTTCTTCAACACATACGCACTGCTAAATTTATAATGTGTTTGGCCTCAAATCCATTTCCCTACTCGTCTTCTCTTTCAACAAATTATATTGGTATCCCATTTTCATCTATTTAAAATATTTATTCCTAGGCTTTACTAATCTTTTTTGTTTTTTATATGGATCCCATGGCCTTGTTAATCTCTTATGTTTTTAATATTTTTCCCTTGGGTTCACCAATTCTTTTGGTTTATTATATTAAACCCTTCGGTTTATTAGTTCTTTTGGTTTATAATTTTAATAATCCTTTGGGTTTATTAATTAGTTGATTTTAAAATATTGATTCTTATGGTTTATTAATTTCTTAAGTTTTTGAGTTTAAAATATTTATTCTTAGGGTTTGTCAATCTCTTGTGTTTTTAATATTGATCCCTTGGCCTTATTGATCCCTTAATTTTTTAATAATTTTCCCTTGGGTTTATTAATTATTTTGGTTTATATTATTAATAATCCCTTGGGTTTATTAATCTCTTCAGTTTAAAATATTAAATCATATGGTTTATTAAATTTTTAGGTTTTTGGTTTTAAATTATTAATTTTTAGGGTATATTAATCTCTTGAGTTTAAAATATTAATTCTTAGGGTTTATTAATTTCTTGGTTTATAATACTAATATTTATCCCTTAGGTTTATAATATTTTTCCCTTGGTTTTACTAATTTTTTGGGTTTATAAAATTAAATGCTTGTGTTTATTTGTTCCTTATCTATATAATTTTAATAATTCCTTTGGTTTGTAATATTAAACACTTGGGCTTATTACTTATTTTCGTTTACAATATTAATAATCCGTTGAGTTTAATAATCTCTTCAGTTTAAAATATTAATTCTTATGGTTTATTAATTTCTTAGCTTTTTGAGTTTCAAATATTAATTCTTAGATTTTATTAATTTTTTGTGTTTTTAATATTGATCCATTTTCCTTATTGATCCCTTAGGTTTTTAATATTTATCCTTGGGCTCGCCAATTCCTTTGGTTTATAATATTAAATCCTTTGGTTTACTAGTTATTTTGGTTTATAATATTAATAACCCCTTGGGTTTGTTAATCTCTTGAGTTTAATATATTAGTCTTACAGTTTAATATTAATGAATGTTCCAATGTCACAATATGAAAAACAATTTCTCAATATGAAAATAAAGCATGGGAAACCATTTTTAATGAGTATTAGCCATAGTCGATCAATGTCTTCCACGGTCGAATGTCACATTGTGACAAATATTGTCTCAATATGAAAATCAACAATAGCCAAGCATGGTCATACTTGGTCCAACGTCACATTGAGACAAAAATTGTCTCAATGTTTAAATCAAACATGGACAACCATGTTTATTTCACGATTTATAGTATTTATCAGAGTTATTTTATATACTTTAGGTTTATAATATTAATCTCTTTGGTTTAATATTATTCTCCTCGGTTTATAATATTAATAATCATGTGACTTTATCAATCCTTTTTTTTAAAGAATTAATTTCTAAGATTTATTAATCTCTTTATTAATGGGGTGAGTTTCTCATTCATTTGCATTTAACATATTTATTCCTAATATTTACTAATCTCTTATGTTTTTAATATGGATCCCTTGGCCTTGTTGATCTTTTATATTTTTAATCTTTTTCCCTTCGGTTCACTAATTCCTTTGGTTTGTAATATTAACCCTTGGGTTTGTTAGTTATTTTCGTTTATAATATTAATAATCCTTTGTGTTTATTAATGTGTTGATTTTAAAATATTGATTCTTATGATTTATTAATTTCTTAGATTTTCGAGTTTAAAATATTTATTCTCACAGTTTGTTAATCTCTTATATTTTTAGTATTGATCCTTTGGCCTTATTGATCTCTTAGGTTTTTAATATTTTTCCCTTGGATTCATCAATTCCTTTGGTTTATAATATTAAACCCTTAGGTTTATTAGTTCTTTTGGTTTATATTATTAATAATCCCTTCGGTTTATTAATCTCTTCACTTTAAAATATTAAATCCTATGGTTTATTAAATTCTTAGGTTTTTGGGTTTAAACTATTAATTATTAAGGTATATTAATCTCTTGAGTTTAAAATATTAATTCTTAGCGCTTATTAATTTCTCGGTTTATAATACTAATATTTGTCTCTTAGGTTTATAATATTTTTCCATTGGGTTTACTAATTTCTTGGGTTTATAATATGAAATGTTTATGTTTATTTGTTCCTTAACTTTATCATTTTAATAATTCTTTTGGTTTATAATATTAGACACTTGAGCTTATTACTTATTTTTTATTACAACATTAATAATTATTTGCGTTTATTAATCTCTTGAGTTTAAAATATTAATTCTTAGGGTTTATTAATTTCTTAGGTTTTGAATTTAAAATACTAATTTTTAGGGTCTATTAATCTCTTGTGTTTTTAATATTGATCTTTGTAGTTATTGATCCCTTAGGTTTTTAATATTTGTCCTTGGGTTCACCAATTCCTTTGGTTTATAATATTAAACCCTTGAGTTTATTAGTTCTTTTGGTTTATAATATTAATAACCCCTTGGGTTTATTAACCTCTTGAGTTTAAAATATTAATTGTTAGGCTTTATTAGTTTCTTGGGTTTTTGAGTTTAAAATATTAATTCTTAGGGTTTATTAATCTCTATTGTTTTTAATATTGATCCCTTGGCCTTATTGATCCCTTAGGTTTTTAATATTTATCCTTTGGGTTCTTCGATTCTTTTGGTTTATAATATTAAACCCTTGGGTTTATTAGTTCTTTGGTTTATAATGTTAATAACCCCTTGGGTTTATTAATCTCTTGAGTTTAAAATATTAATTCTTAGGCTTTGTTAATTTCTTAGGTTTTTGAGTTTAAGATATTAATTCTTAGGGTTTATTAATCTTTATTGTTTTTAATATTGATCCCTTAACCTTATTCATCACGTAGGATTTTAATATATATCCCTTGGGTTCACTGATTCCTTTGGTTTATAATATTAAAACCTTGGGTTTATTAGTTCTTTTGGTTTATAATGTTAATAATCCGATGGGTTATTAATATCTTAAGTTTAAAATATTGATTCTTATGGTTTATTAGTTTATTAGGTTTTTGAGTTTAAAATATTAATTCTTAAGGTTTATTAATCTCTTGTGTTTTTAATATTGATCCCTTAAATTTTTAATATTTATCCCTTGGGTTCACCAATTCATTTTCTTTCTAATATTTAAACCTTGGGTTTATTAGTTCTTTTGGTTTGTATTATTAATAATTTCTTGGGTTTATTAATCTCTTGAGTTTAAAATATTAATTCTTAGGTTATTTTAATTTCTTAGGTTTTTGGGTTTTAAATATTATTTCATATGATTTATTAATCTTTTGAGTTTAAAATAATAATTCTTAGGGTTTATTAATTTCTTAGGCTTTTGGGTTTTAAATATTAATTCTTAGGGTTTTTTAATCTCTTGAGTTTAAATTATTTATTCTTAGGGTTTTTTAATTTCTTGGTTCATAATATTAATATTTATCCATTGCTTCACCAATTACTTGGTTTTATAATATTAAACCCTTGGGTTTATTAGTTATTTTGGTTTAAAATATTAATAATCTTTTGGGATATTGGTAAGAGATATATAGTTATTATAAATATTAATAAAATATATATTTTTTTTTGGTAAATTAGGCTACTATATTAATTCGAAAAGAGAAACATTACATATGCTATAGGCTAGGTTGGGAAGCTACGCTTAACAATTCCCAGCCTTAGTTGCTCGATTTCGGGGTTGCCTCCATGGAGGAAACCAGCCTGGAAAGTACTTGAGACAAGAAATTACAAAATGGGCAGCGACGCTGATGTATCCAGATATTACAAAATGTGCAGAAACATAAGTATATCTTGAGATTCCTTGGTAGTAGCATAATTGACAAAAGCGAAGGAAGAACTGAGTAGCTTCACAGTCCTCAGTCTTCTGCATCCTCATTACTGTCCAGTGCTTCCTCCTCTATGAGGCAAACGTACGCCTACGCAGTCGCATCCTCTGAGTCTTCTTCTGGACGCATAGGTTTGGGCACCAGTGTGCATAGGATGGGGGACATCGGATACTCCCCATCAAGGATGCAAGTCCAAATTCTATCACAATCCATAATATATACGTCTGTTTCATCGCCTTCATCCTCCTGAGCCGGCAGGAGATCAGTCTTGCGAGGAGGGGGTTGCGCTTGGTGCACGATGGTAGACTTTGGGGGACCGCATCTGCCTCTCTATGCAGCTTGGATAGGGGCTTCTTCCTCCTGCTCAGAATCGGGGCTCTGTCTAGCATAGTTTCCAGAGGGGGAGCGTTCAACAGACTCCAGACGGTTGTCCAAGCCACGGTGGTAACGTCCAGGGAGAGCCCCTCTCTGACCACCGCGAATGGTTATTTGGTGCAACCTGGGAGCCATTAACCACAGAACCAGAGGAGTGGATTCACTGGAAAGATGCGCGGCAGGGGGAAGACAATCTCAGATACTATAGGAATAGAGGGACTGGGGCTAAGATGCGCAGGTTGGATAGTTGCAACAGGACTCTGGGAGGAGAGCTGCGCGGCGACCTGGTGGAGTAGGAGGGCAGAGAAAGAATCAAGAGGAAAGACTGAAGGAACTTACTGTGAGTTTGATTGGGATGAGGGTACATCCTTTTATAGGGTCTGGGACATATGCGAGGGGGAGAGTCATGAGTGATCCTAGCACGTAGCTGTGTGCCATATCCAATTCCCTGAGCAGGCTCGAGGGAAGAGTTATGGTGCTTTTTCATATTAGTCATGTTAATCATTAAAGTTGAATGCTGCAGAGGGGTACCCTGGAGGGGGTAACTCAGTTCCGGACGTCTCTTCATCACGCCTTATCCCATTTCTCGCATGCGGAAGGTTAATGATATGAGTATCCACATTGGGTGAGGCCCAGCGCAGTTGATCTCCGTCCTTAAGGGCACGGGCAAGATGATCATCATTTGTGCCACTTCTGTCACCTGCATCTGGGGGGAGAAGATCATTTTGAATGAGAGAATGGCATTCTTGTCTTAAGGAATCATCCTCTACCTGTGTGAGATTGGAATGATACAACTCTCTGTGGCTGTCCACCCCCTTGTTCGCAAGGAGGTCCGCTACAGAGTTTGCTTTCCTTCGCACATGATAGAAAGTGATAGCTCTGTGATTGTGTATCAGTTGTTCCAGAAGCTTGAGCCTATGGGCTAGCCTCCAGTAGGTGGAAACCTTTGAGGACGTCGTTCCTTGGAAATTCTTGTGGCCTCCATAATGATGATTTACGAGTCTCCCTCTATTTCCGGGGGGAAATAGTGAAACTCAATTGCGATGTGAATACCCAGGATTAGCCCCTCCAGCTCTGCATATTTGTTGTTATCCCATCCCATATTTTCGTAGTAAATCCGGAGTGGCTCTCCTTGAGAGTTCCTGAGAATGCCTCCAAATCCTGCATTTCCGGGGTTGCCTCTAGACACACCGTCGAAGTTGCATTTAAAGAAGCCATTTTGGGGGGGGGGGCGGCTTCCATTTTTCAGGGGCAGGGATTCTTCCTACACTTCTAGGATTGATGTCCAGGGGGGTATTTATACTCATATGCCAATTATTCCATATGTGGCGCTCCGCGATAGAGGTGGGGAGATCCTCCTCGCTCCAAGCATCTAGGGCCATTGTTTCAGAGAGGTTCCCATGTATCCGGGCCCATATATGCTCTAAAGTGGATACTTTATCTTTGAAGATGCAGTTACTCCTTTCCTTCCATATGTTCCAGATAAGAATACCCAGAATTATTTGCCAGAGTCTATTAAGGAGAGTGTTGGTGTAAGGGTTATCCGTCCAACTACTGATGGTGTTGATGATGTTTCCCCTTACTTGGTTGGTACGATGACATAAAACAAAAAAAAATTCCCACAAGTCATTAGTTGTAGGATATTGGTCCATCAGGTGGTCGATGGTTTCCAATTTTTCTTGGCATAGGGGGCCTCTGGAGGGTCCTACAAACCCTCTCTTCAAAAGATTCTCCCAAGTGAGGATGCGATGTTTACTGAGCAGCTAAAGAAAGGTGGCTACTTCACGCCAGAGGTTGGTTGACCATATATTTTTCCAGATGATATTTGTTGGACCTGGTTTTTTATGATGAAGGAGGTTGTAGGCTTCCTTGGTGGAGTAGTTGCCACTTAGCATGTGACCCCGACGAAGGATCTCAGGGCCTCGCTATACTCTGATTTTTATTTTAGTTCTTAGTTCCTCCCAAATGTCTGTGTGGCTCTAGTTGTTCCAATCATCTTTCCATCTATCCGTGTGTAGCCATTTCCTATATCCTTGGGATGTATCATCAGTCCAGAAGTCATGTACATTATGTCTTTGCCTGTTTTGTAGGGCTGCACTCCATATAGGTCTAGGGAAGATGGACGATAGTCTCAGCAGCTACTGCCATGGGTCATCCTAGAATCTTGCTTGAGTGCCACTGCGCAGCTCCCAGAAGCTGTGGCTTTGTATCATCTGCTTTTGGCTACTAGATGCTTTCCATATTTGGGATCCCCCAAGCTCTATGTTGAAACAGATAAGGTCCTCCTTGGGCCATGAATGGGCATACTTGGCTGCCCATAGATTATCCCATGGAGTGTAGGAGTTGGAGACCCATTTCCACCAGATACTAGCTCCCATGATGTTGTTGTTGTGCTTAGGGTCGCGTAGCCCTAGCTCCCCATGAATTTTTGGAGTGCACACAACCTTCCAGTTGACTAAGGCCCATTTGTTTTTCTCTTTGGTGCCACCCCATAGGAAAGATCTTTTCAATTTGTGCATGGCCTTGAGAACACATTTGGGGGCTGCTAGGATCGAGAAGAGGTAAATGGGGAGGGACTGTAGAACAGATTTGATGAGAACCAAATGGATTTCTATGTAGAGTGAGCGATGGGTCCAATTGGATAGTTTGGTTTCCCTTTTGTCTAGCAGAGCTCGCAAGGAGGAGTGATTAATGGCAGTATCAGTGAGAGGGACTCCGAAGTATTTGGAGGGAAAGGATGTGATGGAAAAGCCTAGGATGCGGGCAATGCTATGCTAAGAGAGAGGGGGGGTATGGAAGAAACATATTTGGGATCTATCAAGGTTGACCTTAGTATTGGAGGCTTCAGAGAAGGTATCTAGAAGAGATATGAGGGTATGGGCTTCTTGGACCGGGGTGTAACCCCTGAGCATGTTGTCATCCACAAATTGTTGATGGGAGGAGGGAGGTAGGTTGTGAAGGGGTAAACCATGTAGAGCACCTGACTGGATGGAGCTTTTGAGGAGGTGACCCAGTCCTTCAGCCATAATGACGAAGATGAAGGGTGAGAGAGGGTCCCCTTGTCTGATTCCTCTTGAGGGGTTGAAGGTTGCAGAGGGAATACCATCGAACAAAATGGAGAGGAAAGGAGAGGTAATGAGACTCATGATCCAGCGTACCCAAGTGTGGCTGAAGCCGAAGGCTATGAGGACATTTTTGATGTAATCACAGCTAAGTTTGTCAAAATCCTTGGAAAGATCGATTTTGAGAAGCATGCCAAGTTTTTTGGAGGCTTTGAGAGAGTGAATGATCTCGTGGGTTAGGATGATGCCATCAAGAATTTCCCTGCCTTCAACATAGCTTGTTTACTCTAGGGAGATGATCATGGGGAGGAGCTGCTTCAACGTGTAAGCAATAACTTTGGAGATTATTTTGTAAATGTCATCGCAGAGAGCTACATGCCTATACTTACTTGGCGAGGTAGTGTTGTCTTCTTTTGGAACCAAGGTGATGAAGGTGGAAAATATTAATAAAATATTATTATTATGTTATTTTTGAATTATATTGTAGTTTGAGTTAAAACTATTAATATATTGAAAAATTTTAATAATATATTTTTATTATATATTTTATTATTAAATAATATAATATTATATATTTTAATATATTATATTCTTTTATATATATATATATTAGGTTAATGTATAGTGTGCATATAATTAATATTATTAATATATTATAAGTAAATATATAAAATATATTGTTTATTATATTCATAAATATATAATATTTATTTTGGAAAACTACATGTGGTGCTTGATTGATATAGGTTTGCATATCTATATCAACCACATTAGTAAATGTAATTGTGCTAATTTATATTTCATAAGAAATACATTCATACTAAATCCAATGTGTTGAAAGTTACATTCATTTGCTTTTAATACTTGACATTTAATTGGGAGAAGGAAATACTTACAGCATAATAACCAGTACTACTAAGAATAGTCTCTCTCCACTTGAAGCACTCTTTGAAGGACCAATATACCAGTGTACATTTTCCTTGTGGACATGGCATGTTTTTCCTCTTTGGCTCAAACCATAGCATATATTCTAGTTTTCTGTTCTTCTTCTTTATGGGAAAAAGGTTTTAGGTTCAGAATAAATGTAAATTGCATGTTAATTTCTTTAATGTTCGTCAATTATTTCCTGTCTAGAAATGTAAAATTCAGTGTATTTACATTTTCTGTATAGTTCACTCAAAATTATTCATTGATTCATCAAGTATGAAACATTTTAAATTGTAATTGGAATAAAAACATATAAGTGTAAGAAAAAATAGCCTTAATATAGAGACTCAGATAATACCTTTTTCACCTTAAAAAATATTGCTATCAACCATCTCCAATCGTCTCTTCAACAATGTGCAATGTAGTTGCTTCAGCAGTCTTCAGAGAAGAAACGGAGTGGTTATAGCTTTTTTAATTAAAGATCGTTACTGTTATAATTATTATTAACAGTATTTTATTAACGCTGTTTTAGCTGTTTAATGGTGGGTATAGAATGCCCAATCGCATTAAATAGTTTATAGTTTGGGAAATATGTGTTGTGGTCTCCTGTAGTTTCTAGAGGAACGACATGGGAGTTAGTGTATCTCTGACTGGATGAAGAGTTTTTTAATGTCGTCCATGAAACTTTATGGTTAAGGCATCCCCAACTAATACTTAACTATATTCAAATTAACACCTAATTATGTTCAGATTTTTTTTCCAAGTTAATTTTGTTATTATAGATTTGAAGAAATTCTTTACATTGTGAAATTTTATCTTTCAAAAAATTCAAAAAGTTCAGTGATAGTGATACACCTTCAGTGATACTTTGCACAATTTTTGATAAAATACTATTCTGTTTCTCCCACCTTTCTTACCAACTCAAAAACAAGAAAATGAAAAAATTATAGCTATGGTTTATAGATCATTTGAGTGTTTTTTTAAAGTCTATACTTTATTTAATGCATTACTTCATTATATAAAAATGATAATAATGTGCTATAAGATATGTTCTTAAGTCAAGATATGTGACTCTTCTTCTAACTAAAAAGCCAAATAAGAATTTAAGAATTTTGATGGATTAAACAAAATTGTAGTCAATTTTTTAATAAGCTTAATTTATTTTTTATAAAATATCAAATTAAAACTTTAAACTTTTATTGATCTCTATTATGAAAAGAGAAGACTAATGCAAACCACTTGATGGCTATGTCACTTCATTGGTCGGTAGTCACTATTTAGCTCTTGTTATATAATATTTATATAAAATCTTAAGATCGTCGTTTTTATATCAAATTTATTTTTTATTCTATTTTATTTTTTGATTTTTATATTAAATTTACTTTTTATTTTATTTTATTTTTTTATTTTAATTAAATTAAAAAAATCCCTTTATTTACATTTATAGTTGATAATTTACCTTATTTTATAAATCGATTTCTACAAATTCAAAATTGCCTCAAACAAAGCGGTGTAAACTAAATTTTACCAAAACAAATTAAATATTAATAAATACCAAATATCCCGTAATTTCATCAAATTTGTACGATGGGTTTTCACTTTCCCGACGGATCTCGAGGAACGTGCAGAGAAAAGTGAGTGGGTCCCACCGTCGTGGACAAAATGATGAGATTACATCTCGAAGTGCCCGGTTGTCAATACGCGCTGCGCTTCACACGCTATTTTAAGAAAAAAATAATCGTCTGCCTAAATACTTTTTCTTTATTTATTAATCACCCGCCGTATCGATTTACCATTTTCCTGTTCCTGCGTTGGCGGCCTAACCAGGGTTCGAGTTCGCAGACAGGGACAACAGACCCCAATAACAACAGAGCCCACAGAACCTCAAACTAACTGTGGGCTGAGGAAGCTATTGTTTAAAAATTAATAAAACCTTCACAACCTTTCATAGAAACTGTAAAGACGAGTTGGGGAGTGCGAAAACGTCAAATTTGATGAGTGAGTTTGTTTGAAATTGATATTAAAGATTTCAATAAATACATTTAAAGAAATAAAAAACCATTAATAAAGACAGTGTTTCTTCCTCATGTCGGTGGACTACGTCACACACTGTGAATGGAAGGAACAGTTCATGAATCGGCCACATGCGCTTGAAGCGCCGAAGAACCTGCGAAGAATCCCATGAATCCTTTTATAATAATTTGCCGTGTGAGACAATCTCAACTTCAACACTGTTTGAATATCGTCTGCGCGTTACGGAAAACGCGGTGAAGACTCTGTCCCTTGCAACTGGCCTATAAAGCCGTCTCCAAACCTACCAAGCATTTCTTCTGTCTATTTGCATTTCCATTTCCCCCAAATCTTTCCTCATTCAATTGCTATTTTTGTACTTCCAGATATAACATTCATCCAATTCAAGTTATATTTACAGTGTTGATGATGGCGAAGAACATAGAGATAACCCTAATTTCGGCCCGTGATATCAAGAACGGTGATGACAAGAACATAAGTGCGTCGGCGGTGGCATGGATCACCAACGATCCGAACAACAACAACAGTAAGCAGAGAACGCCAGTAGACACAACCAACGGCAGCAACCCTATGTGGAACCACGTTATAACGTTTACCCTCGACAAAGCCGCCCTGAAGCAGGAAGGCCTCCTCATTCTGGAGATCGCAATATACACGGAGACTCCCTCCGGCGAGGAGGAAATCGGGCATATCAGCCTCCCCTTGATGGGATTTCTGCAGTCAATCCGCTCCCAGTTTGGCGGGAAGCCCGTCAGTTGCCAGATCCGCAAACCATCTGGAGAGTCGGAAGGAAATCTGGACATGTCTGTGAAAATGGATTTTAGCGTGAAGAGATTCTTGAAAAACTTGTCCAAGAAAAAGGCCGTACACGCGAGCTTGTTATGTGCCCATTTGTTGGTCTTGGCAGCTCCCATGTGACACCATATATTTTGGGTAGAATAGTTGGGGATATGCGTGTATTTCTGAATTTGTTTGGGCTCTACAGGTAGATCAGAGGAATCAGCCCAGGTTGAGTGTTTGTAATTTGTTTGGGCCAATTGGGCAAAGGTAAGTGTCGGTTAATTGAAATTTGTGTGTTGAATTTCATTGTTGATTTTAAAAGCATTTTTAAATAATGAAATTAAAGAATTAATCGGATGATTGTCCCATTTAATTTGGAAAGATTTCCTGAATTGACCATAAAAATAAGGGTTATTAAATCTGTATGATGTTGCAGCTGGATTATTGTTGTTTGGAGATTCGTATTTGTTTAAGTAATTTTGGGTGTAGCTTGAAATCAGTTTGTTTTAATAAAACTCAAGGTATTTTAAACGTGATTTGGTTCAATAAATTTAAAATGAATGTCTAGAATTTTACTTCTGTGATTCATAAATCATATAAAAAAATTTATATTTTCTTGGTGATTAGCTATTATTCCATAAAAAATTTTAAATGTGAATAATTGGTGCAGAGCTATTTAATGGTGGATAATAAATGTGGTAGATTGAACGTGAATAATTGGAGCAAAGGCATCTAACAGAAAAATAATATATATGATTATTATTATTGTTTTTTCTTATTTTTATTTTGAATCTAATAAATATTTTCATTTTTAAAGGTAAATAATTGGTGAGAGGTATCTCATGGCCCATATATATATATAACTTTTATGATTATTATTTTATTTTTTACATTTAAAGTGATTTTTCTTATAAATTAAATTTGTTTGAATTTTAATAACAAATTTTATTTATTTATAAATATTATTAATTTATTAAATTTAAGAATTTTGATAATATTAGAAAAATAAAGATTAAGCGTATAATCATTTTACCAATCATATAATTCAGAAAATAAAAGATAGTGGAAAAATAAATTGGAATTTATTTTTCTTAATTGAAATTATTTTTAAATATTTAATAATATTGTTATGTTAATTTGTATAATATTTTTTATTAAATTGTTTGATATTTGTTTATTCAAATTCTTCAAATTTGTGTGTGTTTTTAAGAGGTCACTAATTGACCATTGGAGTATGGGAATTTCAAATATGCATTTTGTTTTTATTTATTTATTTATTTTGTTTACTAGTTTTATACTGTAAGGTATCTTTTTTATTAAAAAATCCCTTATGTATTGTTAGACGATTGAAGAATGCTCTGCCATAAATAAAAAATCAGTTTAAAAAATAAAACATTAAAATACAACATTATTATTAAAACAGAAATGAATGTAAGATTCGTCCTCCTCCCTGAGCTAATAGTCGCCTTTCCTAGAGGAGGGGCAGCTGGAACAATCTTAAATCCTTTTGTGCAGGAAGAGGGGTAGTTGGAACAACAGTAAATCAGTAGCAGGCTTTGGTAGTTATTAGTTAGGTCTGGGTAGTCGCCTTTCCTAGAGGAGGGGCAGCTGGAACAATCGTAAATCCTTTTGTGCAGGAAGAGGGGTAGCTGGAACAACAGTAAATCAGTAGCAGGCTTTGGTAGTTATTAGTTAGGTCTGGGTAGTTTTGAGATGTTGTTTTACATCTATTTGTTTCTTTCATTCATCTATCTATTCTGTTGTTGTTTCTATTTCTGTGTTCCACTGAAGGTAGACTTCTTTGTTCGTTCGTTCTATCTGTTGTTTGTTTGTTCCACTGAAGGCAGAGAGGCTAAAGGTTGCATCTGAGGGTTGAGGGCTGTCAGTGAAGTCAGAGAGGAAGGTTGAAGGTCGTGTCTGTTCTGTTGGCTGCCAATGAAGCCAGAGAGGAAGGTTGGAGGATGTGTCTTTGTTCGGTAAGTGCTTCTTATTCTCCCTCTACTTCCAAATTGTGAACTTGACTCTTTTTCCCCATCAAAACTCCCTGCCAAATACTGTGAGCGTGCATGTGACCTATCTTCCTTATTGCTTGACCCTTCAAAGGCTTGCCTTATGTCCGCTTTCAAGACCATGGAATCTTACCTTGAACTCTGATCTTCTTACTCACTGACCATTCCATCAACCACTGATGCCTTCCTTCCCTATTCTAAAAGAAGGGAAATGAAAACTTGCTAGCTCATTACTCCTTTCTAGAGACTGTAGTCCCTATGGAACTTCCTGTTCAAACTTATAGCTACCTGTAAAGATATGTTGTGAATTGGTCTTTTAGATTCAAAGTAAGTTGCTTCTTAATACTAATTGGGTCCATGCAGAGTCGTGGTAGATCAAATCAACGAATTCTGGCAGCAATTGTGATATGTTCATATGGACACAGATGTGGGCATAGGTCGCATGCCGTCAACGTTTGGTGATCTCTGAGGTTTTAACAAATGCTCCTATTGAGTTCCTCATTCCTTCTAGGATATCCGGCTCCCAGAAATCATCAGGGAGGGAGTAGAGTTGTACCCATATAGGGGCCGCGGCGAATTCTTCTTTGTTTGGGTTGTATTATTCCTTCCAATAGCGGATGAATAGGCCTACACTTCCCATAAAATATGGTCTGTTTTTTAAGATCCACTTGTGGTCTTCTAGATCTTCAAAGATCACAATAAAGAACCCTTTGGACCTTATTCAAAGCTCGATATTTCCCTTTGGGGACCACTTGCTCTAGATCCAAGCAAAATATCTTGTTCTCTAGGCCAGATCCCCAAAAACTTACAGATCATTGCATGGTCTTTCATATACTGTCGAGTTTTTTCCAGGCGGTTGTTACAGATGACAAATTTGGGGTTGATTGCTGCCTTAGAAAGGCAGCGACTTCTACTCTCCTTTGCTTGCCAATGTGCTTTGATAACTGGGGTCTCCGTAGCCGAGGAGGAGCCATTCAATCCACTGGGAGGCTATCCTTACACAAAGGGGGTCCGGTTTGCTGCGTAGCAGTAGGACTGTGGCCCCTCGCGCCGCGGCGGGGGGCCTGACATGGGAGCTTCCACCCAGGTCTGGATATGCTCAGAGCCCTGCAGAAGCAGCACACGACGAGGCAAAGTAGATGGCTAACAACACAGAGAGTTATGGCTCATAAAACCCTAGCAAAGAAAAAAATCTAACACACATTTTTTAATCTCTTTATCCACACACTTTCTTCTTAATATTTTGTTTATATTATTATTTAATTTTCATTTTTTTAAATGAATCAACCTCTAATGTTTTAAAAAACAAAATATCATCTAAATTCAAATAAAATATACCATATTAATTACTTAGTATAATATCATTAAATAAAATAAAAAAAAGGTATTGTTCAGCAGGAAGTCTCCGCCGAAGGCATTTTCCATTGAGCTAAGTCACAACCCAATTGTAGGGTAGCATAAGTTCAATTCTGAACAATGGAGCGGTGAACCATGGTGCATTGTTGCTAGCGTTCCTTTTAAAAATAAACGGAAGCAATGGCCATAGAGACCAGAGGTATTACACCTTTAAAAACACCATTTCCTGGCTCGTCATGAATGTATCCCGTCTCGCGCCATTCATTACGCGGGTGCACCCTCAAATGCATGTTGTTCCTCTTTGGCTTCACCATAACATATATTCTAGTTTTCTGTTCTTCTTCTTTATGGGAAAAAGGTTTTAGGTTCTGAATAAATGTAAATTGCATGTTAATTTCTTTCATTTTGGTCCATTATTTCCTATTTAGAAATGTAAAATTCCGTGTATTTACATTTTCTGTATAGTTAGCTCAAAATTATATTCATTTTCTGTATAGTTCACTCAAAATTATACACATTGATTTAGCAGGCATGAAACATTTTAAATTGTGATCAGGATAAAAACATATAAGTTAATACCTTGTTTAACCTTATTCACCTGTTGTATATTGCCCTTAAAAAGAAATTACTATCAGCGATCTCCAATAGTCTCTTCAACAATCTGCAATGCAGTTGCTTCGGCAGTCTTCGGAGAAGAAACAGAGTAGTTATAGCATTTTTATAGTAATTAAAGGTAGTCACTATCATAATTATTATCAGCGGTCCTTTAGCTGTCTCCGGTAGTCTCTAGAGGAACGACGTATGACGGAGTTGTTAGTGTATGAATGAATGTTTTTTTTTTTTAATGTCGTCCATGAGACTTTATGGTCTAAGGGAACACCAACACACACTTAACTATACTTAGATTTTTTTCCAAGTTAATTTGTAAATTTTGTTGTTATGGATTTGGAGTAAGAAATTTTTATATTAATTATATTCAGACCTTTCTCCAAGTTAATTTTGTTGCAAGTTAATTTTGTTGTTATCGATTTGGAGGAAGAAATTCCTTATATTGTGAAGTTTTATCTTTTCAAAAAAGTTCAGTGATAATGATACACCTTCAGATTCTTATCAAATTAACTCATATTTTTTGATAAAATACTATTCTGTTTCTACTCTCTCTTAGCAACACAGAAACAAGAAAAAGAAGAAGTTATAGCTATAATTTAAAGATTATCTGCGTGATTTAAAAATGATAATAATGTGCTATAAGATATGCTTTTAAGTCAACATATGTAGCTCTTATTTTAATTAAAAGTCTAAACTAGAAATTGTACCACATGTTGCAAAAAACGGCGTAAGAAAATATCATAGGAAAGAGTAGCCTAGAAGAAATAAGATGTTGTAATAAGGAGCTATTTTGAAGGAATAAAAGGAAAATTTTGCAGGTCGTGGAGGTTTCAAAGATATTGATAATAAGAGTTATCAACCAGAAAAATTTGTTATAAATATTTAAATAAGCAATTTGGGGTGAAAACATATATGTAAACCAACATAATATGTTCACATAAATAAAAAAAATTGTTATAGATATTGAAGTAGGAAATTGGGGGTGAAAATCCTTTGGTGATTAATAATCATCCTAAACAAGCATGAAATGAGAAAATATTTTAAATACATTCAAGTACAATCTATCTAGCATAAATGTAAATAAAGAGAATTTTTATTAACAAAAATAGAGTTTACTCCAATTTCATCTACATATCCAAGCTTCAATTGCATGCTTCTCAGAAATTGTATATGAAGAACAATAGTTTTGGTATACAAGAGAGTGAATGTCATTTTAATATGGAGACATTTTTGGAGGGAGATATTGTTCTTTATGTTATGATTTATTTTCTTAACTCCAAACTTGGTTTAGTCTTTTTCTATATACATAAGAGAAAGAATAAAAAGTAAATTAACAAATTGATATTATAGTTTTATATTTTATAATTAGAAATCTAGTTTCTTATTAAAATATTTTACACACATCTTTTTATTCAAATAAATTATATTGTGAATATTTTGTCTCCTATTATTTGATTACAAAATTATTGTACTCCCTACTAAGTAAAACAACTTTATTAATAAAGAATTGAATGACAAATTGAAAGATTACTCAAGTGAGAACTACTATAATATATAGGACTGATTTTTTGATGTATAAATTATTTGTTTTATATGTCATTCAATTTCAATTACCTATTATCTTCAAACCCCATTGGGAGGTATTGAACATGGGAGCCAACTTTAGGTAAATAAACATTCACATTATCAAGTTGGACAAACAAAAAATTTATAATCTTAAAATTCTCTTACCTAATCCTCTTTTTAAATATATAATTGAGTTCCATTTATTAAAAACAAAGGTAATATTAAGAACCTCCTAGAGTTATAAAAGGTAATTAACATGAAAAATAAAAAAGCTCCTCAGGAAAACATACAAATGTTAATCTTAATTAAATCATTAAAAAACTAAAAAGGGATAATAGCTTTACCAATTATATATCATTAAAAAAGACCAATTTCACAATCAAATTTCTACATTAATTTTTAAAAACATTATTTTATAATTACATATAATTATAATTGTATAATTTTAAGACATATAGTTGATGATAATAATTTTTTTTTTTGGGAAAATAAGAATAAGTTGGAACTAAATGGAATTGGCGATTTGCATAGAGATTTAACACATTAGGGCACATTAAGTGAAAGGGCGCTAGTGTTCCTTACCTCCAAATGGAATATAGTGTCATGCATCAATATAAAAAACCTTGTACCTACTTAGAATTTTTAGTTCAAAATTTTTGTCGTTAATATATATATATATATATATATTATTTTCATATAGTGAAAAAATATATTATAAAATGTATTTATTTTAAATGAAAAAGATGTTAATATACTATAAAAGAGAAGAGCATTAAAGGAAAATAGAGAATCTAAAGGAATGTGGAGGTACAAAATAGAGAGCATAAAGGAGATGTATAGGTATAGAATAGAGAGCTTGAAAGAGATGTGGATGTACCTAGAAATGATGAGGAAATGAGAGATGTAGAGGAATTTTTCAATGAGATTATTGACCACACAAATGAAGTCATCATCTTAATATTTTAAATGTTTTCAATGTACATGTCAAGTTCAAATAAAAAATTATATATATATATATATATATATATATATATATATATATATATATTTCTTTGTGTAGGGACAACATCTTTCCTACAACAAGATCATACCACACGTAGAAAATCATGGACATTAATCGGAAGTTGCAAGAAATTGCCTTTGATGATAATTTTCTAGATAATATAGAATCAACTAAATTGAAGAAATGAGGCCACTAATTCATGAATGAACAGTTCAAGATAAAGTAATTTGGGTGATCAAAAATATTTTTGAAGGTATATCTATCATAGCACAAGCTTAATTCTTAAATATATTTTTAAAGCACAAATATCTAAGAAAAATAGTTCAATTACTGGGCATTAGAAATTCCAAAGAGGTGAAGTTAAATGAGTTTGTATCAAGAAATATGACATCAACCCCTCGAAAAATTGCAAAATATCAATCTCAATATGGCATAAGTGCTAGTATGGAATTATTGACAGGTGTTTTTGGAAAAGACACTACATCAAATGGGTTGATATCAATGAAAACAAGAATGCACAAAACATTAAGCAAAAGTTTATGGAGGCATTAAAAAATTAGGGTTCAATAAAAAGAACTTGCATGTTGGGCTAATATATGTAGGAAACATTATCAAGATAGAATTTAATATAATGTGAGGGGCAATGTGAAAGAGTTTTGGTATTGGCATTTCCATGTGTCACCAAATGAAGAGAATATCATGAGAAATTGTATATCTAGAGGGGTGTACTGAGAGTATTTCCCCTTTCAGTGACTATTATTATAAAAGAACATTTCTTACTACATAATATGTATAACTTGTATATAGAAATATAAAATAAAATTAACAGTGTTTGAATCTTATGACAGTGAGGAAAATATAAGTAGTCCATTCATACAACTACCACATACTATCAATAGGCCAAAGGGTTTTCCCGTGAAGAGATATATGCATCTTCGTCCTGCAGATCGAATCTCACCACTAAGGAGTCATCCTAATATAAAAGGTCATCATAGTAACCTTGATGTTCAAAAACCATCAATCACTTAATTATATTTATATATAATATCAACAATTGGACAACGGTCACCATATAGGTAACGCTTGGGGGGAATGTGTATCTATAACATAATATAACTATATATATAATAGCTTATACAAATGATATAAAAATATGTCATAAGAAATGCAACTGCTATAGGAACTACTCACAATCATTAATGATATGCTCAAAGTTCTTGCACAATAATAATCAAGTGTCTAAAGAAGCCATCATCACTCAGTCACCATATATGTAACACATGGGGGAAATGTTTTAGAATTGTATATACAATATCTTATAAAAAGGATAGAAAAATATGTTATAAGCAATGCAACTGCTACATGAACTACTCACCATATAGGTAACGTCTTGGGGAAATGTGTTAGAACTTTATATACAATAGCTTATACAAAGGATATAAAAATATATTATAAGCAATGCAACTGCTACAGGAACTACTCATAGTTCTTAATGATATACTCAAAGTTCTTCCACAATACTAATCAAGTGTCTAAAGAAGCCACCATCACTTCCAAAATGACATATTTAAACATATAAGTTGTAAAAAGTGAATTTGTTTCATAGATTTTAATAAAATCATGTGATCAGATCTAAGATATAGTTCTTAAACTCCGAAGCCTCTTCTTGATTGAAAACATAGTAAACTAATAAGATACAACAGAAGAGAAATAATTTAAAAACTTATTGGCATAATCACTACATAATAATTTGATGCATAACTTGTATAGCAGTAAATGTGATCCAGATTTATGCAGGAACGCAACAGAATACACATGTAACCATAAATACAAATATGCAACGGAAATAACACTTCATTTCATTAATATCAAAGAACTAGAATTTACTGACAAACAAAATGGAAATAAATTAGCTAGGGCGCTCAGAGCTTATCTCTGAGAAGAGATGTGGCGGCTACAGGCCTCTGAACTGAGTTACAATGAGGCTCGAGGGCCTATTTATTATTTGGAAACAATGGAAAACCCTAAACATCCAAAACCATAACCCTAGGAGATGAAGCACCAAAACTATGGGCCCCGCTTAGGTAAATTGGTGTTTCAACTTCCCGAGGATGTAACTTTGGCATATGATCTCCATTTGACGTGCAACATACCTCGTTAGAAAGATCTATCCAAGGTATACAACTTTTTATGTGAGCAAAATCGATCCATGGTCCCATGTTGCTCCCGGTTTTCCCAAAAAACGTCGTTTAGGGCCTCAAAATGGCTCTAGAAGTTCAAGACTCGAAAAACTGCTAAAAATAGTTAGTTGTGCCAAAACTGAAAAACTGAAAGAGACAATGGTCGAGCCCCAAGTGGAATAGGCGGGTGGCCACTAATATCCACCTGGATCATTCCTCCCCCCTCAGGAAGGAATGGTCCCCATTGCGTTGAATTCCTCCATGAGATGAGGGAACTTTTGCTAAACTTGGTCCTTGGTGAACCACTTGCCTTGGTGCAGGAGTGGGCCAGCTTTGACAACCCGATACAATTGGATCTTCTGTTGGCGAGTGTTCTTGATTTGCATGCCCATGATACAATCTGTGGTGGCCTGTTCCATGTAGTCTGGGTTTAACTCTATTGGTGTGAGTTGTTCTGCAATGTCAGAGGTGTCCAGTAGAGGTGGGAAGGAGGGACGAAGGTGGTCCACATTGAATACTGGGTGTAGACCAAGGAATGGTGGAATACTGAGCTCGAAGGCATTATTCCCTACAGCCTTGGTGATGGTGTATGACCCATATCGGAGCAGGCGAAGCTTACGGTGGGGTCTAGTGAGGCACTCTTTCTATAAATGTAGCCATACTTTGTCACCCACCTGGAAGTTGTGTGGCACCCGATGTTGATCATTTCGTTGCTTGTACTTAGCATTGGATTTGTACAATATGTCATGAAATTGTTGGCAGATGTATTGAATGCACTCGATGAAGCTGTTCGCTTTGTCAGCTTCAAACTGGACATGAGCTGAATTGGCCTGAATAGCCACAAATGTCATGGCTACATCAATGGGACATAGTGGCTGGAATCCCAATCCCACCTGAAAGGGGCTGTGGCCGATTGAGCTGTGGAGAGCCCAGTTATAACTGTGTTGTACACAAGGGAGGCTCTCATCCCATGTGCGTGGATGATTTGAATTGTACATGCACAGAATGTGTATAATCATTCTGTTAACGACCTCTGTCTGGCCATCAATTTGGGGATGGAAAGCTATGGAATTGGTGAGCTTGGTGTCCAACATTGACCAGAGGCTGGACCAAAATGTGTTGAGGAACTTGCTATCGCGATCTGATATGATAGACTGTGGGATTCCAAAGTGCACCCACACTCATTCAAAGAAGAGTTTAGCAGTGGCTTCTATTGTGATATTCTTCTTGCAGGCCGCCATAATGGCCATCTTTGAGAATCTATCGATGACCATGAAAACACAGTCGTTTCCATGCTTAGTAGAAGGAAGGCCTAACATGTAATCCATGGATATGGATTCCCAAGGTCGACAAGGGGTAGGTAGCAGAGTATAGAGGCCTTGCTTCTTGATGGTCGGTTTTAAAATGGTGCAAGCAGTGCAGGATATGATGTACTTCCTGACATCCTGTCGAAGGTTCGGCTAATAGAAATACTTCTGCAATACTACCACTGTTTTCTCGACCCCGAAATTCCCAATGACTCAACTGTAGTATTCTTCCCATATCATATTTGCACGCTTACTTGAAGGAACTCAAAGGTGTCCCAGGTGACATAACAATGCATCTTGGAGGTGAAAATTTGGAACTTACGTACCCCCCAAGAGTGCCTTGTATGTGTGGCCGAATTATGGATCGCCCTTGTAGAGAAGCAGCCAATTAGAAGTCTCATGTCTGCAAGAGTTGAGAACGGTGGTTAGTGCCACGATCAGCGGTCGGTTGAGGCACTCTGCAACATTATTGGTGCTACCTTTCCTGTACTTGATGTTCAAATGAAACTGTTGCAGACTGATGGCAATCGTTCTGCAACTTCCCTTGTGTCAGTATGAAGTCCAGGGGCCGGTGTTCTGTGTGGATGATTGTTTCCTTCCCCATGTAGAAATTTGAATAACTGATATGTTATCCACCGAGATTCTCCTGATCACACACTATTTTAGCTTCATGCACAATACAGAATCTCTTCTACCATTGATCATTACATGTGGAAATAAAATCAATTGCATGCGCACATTAAAACCATAAACAATCACACATATGAACACATTATTTCATGGGAAAACTTAAAGCTGAAAACCCCAACTATCTATATATTATATGTCATAGAGATCATGTAACAATCATTGTACAAAGATCCTCACAAGCTCTCAGCACAACCTCCAATTGCTACACACTAATCAAGCTAGATCTAGCAAAACACATGCTCCAATCTCTGCCACCTGATAGCCGTTCTATACTGCGAAATCCCCGCCGAAGAATGGCTCTGAGATGAGAATTAACATCTCTGTACCCTTGCTCACGCAAATACTTATAGGCATCTATACCGAGTGTTGGATGCAAACCATGCATCACTTATAGTCACAACCGATAGTCACACTTGCCCTTTCACCTATCTTTGCACTGGTCTCCACTGAAACTGTCCATGCACTGAAGTTAACTGATGTATTCTTTAGTTGATTAATGATTTTATAATTAGTGAATTAATTAATAATTAATTCACACCACTCTCACTAGTTGTATCAATTAGTTAAACTAGATACAAATAGCTCAACTATGTTTAGATTAGTTAAACTGAACACAACTCCATTAAATTCCTCAATCAACTCCACCAAACTCTGTCACATGAGTTCTAACTGAAGTATCCATGCAATAGCTCCACTTAACCCTTAGGAATAGCGTAATTCCTTCCGTCAGCTCCTGTGCCACATCTGTGCACTTAACTGAAGTGCTCCAAGAGAATAAGATAATGTTTAGAGTCCAAATATTATTAAGAGCTAATAATATTCGACATATCTATTTTTAGACTGGAAATCTAAAAATAGATTCCGCCCAATATGTCTAAAAATAGAAGTCTATCTATTTTTCCAACTTGACCAACCATCCACAAATAGCATCCTGCAACTCATAGAATATGATCGACATGTCTAAAAATAGACATAGTCTAAAAATAGACTTTGCGACAAAGACTACCTCGTGTGGCCCCACTCAGCTTTTGGTGATCACTTTTGGAGAAGACTGGGAATGATGCTTTCCAGATGCATCTCATCGTTTCTTGTTGCAATCTTCAACACTCCCTCTCAACAAGAAAGGACTATCTTTGCATGCGACATGCAACTCCATGCATTCGCCCTGCAGTCTTCACAAGCGCCATGCAACTCCATGCATCTGCTCTGCAATTCCTCTGAAACTGAATAGGCTCCAAACAACTCAATCAGTCTGATGCATCTATCATCAAAGTATTCGACTTCTGCTGGGCCCAATTTCACATGTCATCAGGAACCACTACGCTGTTGAACTCTTGCACCCATGCACTTTGCACTCGTTGTCAACTGTGATTCGCGCTCCAGTATCCGACACTGTCACTTTGATCTTCCTGCATCAATCCAACTGATCATGCTACTGTTGCGTTGTGGGAACCTTGTAGCCAGGTTCAATTCATGAGATCCACACCATCTCAATGAATCTTGCCCAGAAATCTCCTCTTGGGATTACTCATGCATCTCACCCCACCTCTCACCTAGTGGTATAGCTGCATGCACTCCCTCTGGCCATCTGGCACGAAATTTCTCTGCATGAGTGGTTTCTTCCACTCCATGATCCTCATCTCGTGGTTTCTCCACATCCCGAGGTTCACTATTACCTGTATGCAAAACTAGCTCCCTCTCAAGCTTCAATTGCATGTCTTTCTTGCACTTCCTAACAGTAGGAAGCTCCGTAGAAATCCCATCTACTTCAAGTCTGTAGAGATTCTTTGCTCGAGTCCCAACCTTCTTGACTTGTCCTTCTTCATCCACACTAACTCCTACACTCCCAAGCTCAATCCTACAGTGGACAAACTTTGTCAAGTATACTAGAATAGTGTCATTCTTCTCCATTTTTATTTTCCTAAGTTTATCCTTGAACGCCAACTTCCTATGGTCACTTCAATACAAAAACTCAACCACTTCAATGTTTTGCAATTGCTCCAATGATCAATATCGCTCTGATATCATCTGGAAAATCTATAACACAGCTCTGATACCATGTAGAAATTTGAATAACTGATATGTTATCCACCGAGATTATCCTGATCACACACTATTTTAGCTTCATGCACAATACAGAATCTCTTCTACCATTGATCATTACATGTGGAAATAAAATCAATTGCATGCACACATTAAAACCATAAACAATCACACATATGAACATAGTATTTCATGGGAAAGCTTAAAGCTGAAATTCCCAACTATCTGTATATTATATGTCATAGAGATCATGTAACAATCATTGTACAAAGCTCCTCACAAGCTCTCAGCACAACCTCCAATTTCTACACGCTAATCAAGCTAGATCTAGCAAAACACATGTTTTAAATCTCTACGACTGAGCAATCTAGTGACCCGGACGTAAGTCGCTAAGTCGCTTTACGAGAATTCATTACCCCACTTTGCCTATTTAGGTATTTATAGGCATCTCTATCGAAAGAAGGATTGCATCATATCATTTATATTCGTTGGTTTTTAATAATACTTTTTCTTTTCACTTAATTTGACTGGGTCCTCATCAACTGTCCAGCATCTGAAAGACCGATAGTATTTATCTGTTGATTAATGAGTTTATAATTAGTGAATTAATTAATAATTAATTCACACCACTCTCACTAATTGTATTAATTAGTTAAATTAGATACAACAGCTCAAGTATGTTTAGATTAGTTAAACCTAACACAACTCCACCAAACTCTCTCACATGAGTTCCAACTCAAGTATCCATGCAATAGCTCCACAAGCAACTCCCATGAATAAAGGAATTCTTCCGTCAACTCCTCATGGAACAACATCTGTGCACTTAACTGAAGTGCTCCAAGAGAATAAGATAATGTTTAGAGTCCAAATATTATTAAGAGCTAATAATATTCAACATATCTATTTTTAGACTGGTAATCTAAAAATAGATTCCGCCAAATATGTCTAAAAATAGAAGTCCATCTATTTTTCCAACTTGACCAACCATCCACAAATAGCATCCCGCAACTCATAGAACATGATCCATATGTCTAAAAATAGACTTTGCTACAAAAATCACTTGTGTGGCCCCCACCTAGTTTTGGTGATCACTTTCCAACTAGGATCAGAAATGATGTTTCAGGATGCCTCCTTCATTGTTTCTTATTGCAATCTTCAACACCCCAAAATGTAATTCTTCCATTTTCGATAAGCCTGCATAATGGAATACATTTATTTATCATAAGTAGGATACTTACAAACTGTGTCAGACAATGTCTCACTGTGATATGCCACTGGATGCCCCTGTTGAGTAAGAATTGCCCCAATAGCATAGTCATAGGAATCTGTCTCGATCTCAAATGGTTTTTGAAAGTCTGTAATGTGAGCACTGGGGCATAATAGAGGTGATGTTTCAATTATACGAAATGTGTCTGTTGAGATGAGTCTCCAAGTCCCATCCTTCTTCTGTACTAACACGATCGATCTCCCACAAGGCGATGAACTTGGGCGGGTGTGACCTTTCTGCAGTAGCTCCTAAATCTGCCTCTTGATTTCATCGTTCCACATAATAGAGCACCGATAGATTGGTCCATTGGGTAGCAGTGCACCTGGGGTCAGATCAATGGGGTGCTTGACCTAACAATTCAGAGGAACCCCTGTGGGTGAGGTGCATATGTCCCAGTACTCCTCCACAACCTTGTCCATTTGTTGTTGTTGTGTAGAGGAGCCATGTCTGGAGGTTGTGGCCACAATCTTCTTCTTGCTTTGGGGGCGGATCATTAGGAAACAAATTTCCTAGTTTGGGAAATGAGTTTATTGCATTTTTTTGCAGTAACCAAGGAGATAGTGGTAGGCGGTGGTACCTTTGGTATCCTGTACATATTATTTCCCAAAGTAACAATATCAGCACGAGGCCATGACTCATACACAGCATGTTGCTTCCAAAAGTATGGTTGGCCTAATAATACATCAGAAACATCAATAGGAGCAATTTCACATAATACCTCATCCGTGAAGGGCTTGATGCTATAGGGAAGGCGACACTGCTGGCTAATGTAGATATCCCATCCTTGGTGAAGCCACCCAATGGTGTATGTTTGTGGGTGCCCTGTGGTCGGCAAGCCCATCCGCTTCACGACATCTGCTAAAATGAGGTTATTTTGTCTCCCATTGTCGACAATGAACTGTAGCGGGGAATCCTTTACCCACATCTGGGAGTGGAAAAGACGCTCCACCTCCTTTGGATATTCCAGTTCCTCCTTCTAGATGTAGAAATTATATAACTGATATGTTATACATATGAGATTCTCCTAATCACACACTATTTTACTTCATGCACAATACAGAATCTCTTCTACCATTGATCATTAATTGTGGAAATAAAATCAATTGCATGCACACATTAAAACCATAAACATTCACACATATGAACACAGTAATTTATGGGAAATATTAAAGCTAAAACCCCACAACTATCTGTATATTATATGTCATAGATATCATGTAACAATCATCATACAAAGCTCCTCACAAGCTCTCAATACAATCTCCAATTGCTACACACTAATCTCCAATTGCTCACAAGGGTTTCGTAAGACTATGGATAATCCGGCAAACTCTCCAGTAAACAAAAACCACAAGAATTTGAAAACCAAAAAAGGTTCGATCTAGCAAAACACATGCTCCAATCTCTGCCACCTACTAGCCTGCCTCTACTGCACAATCACTGCTGAAGAATGGCTCTGAATGAACTCGAATTGGTCTAGCCTTGCTCACGAAATCCTCATTGGCATCTCCAACCACTTTGTGAAATCATGCAACAGTATAGTCACAACTGATAGTCACACTGCTCTTTCACCTACCTCTTCACTGGTCTCCACTGAAACTGTCCATGCACTGTATTTAACTGATGTATTATTTAGTTGATTAATGAGTTAATAATTAATTCACACCACTCTCACTAGTGTATCAATCAGTTAGACTAGATACAACTAGCTCAACTATGTTTAACTCAGTTAAACTGAACACAACTCCATCAACTGTCTCAATAACTCCACCAAACTCTGTCACATGAGTTCTAACTGAAGTATCCATGCAATAGCTCCACTTAACCCTCAGGAATAGCGTAATTCCTTCTGTCAGCTCCTGTGCCACATCTGTGCACTTAACTGAAGTGCTCCAAGAGAATAAGATAATGTTTATAGTCCAAATATTATTAAGAGCTAATAATATTCGACATATCTATTTTTAGACTGGCAATCTAAAAATAGATTCCACCCAATATGTCTAAAAATAGAAGTCCATCTATTTTTTAAACTTGACCAACCATCCACAAATAGCATCCTGCAACTTATAGAATATGATCGACATGACTAAAAATAAACATAGTCTAAAAATAGACTTGCGCCAAAAATAGCCTGCGGGCCCACTTAGTGAAGGCGACTTCTTTCCACTAAGCTCATCATCTTGTTGCAATCTCAACACTCCCTCTCAACAAGATAAGGATTATCTTCCACCCCTATCCTGCCCTTGTGGTATTCGAATTTACTCCTGGTGAGTGCCTTCATCAAGATATCAACATCCTGATACTCCATGGGAATGTATGAAAGTAACATGATATTCCGCTGCACACAATCTCTGATATGATGATACTAGATGTCAATGTGTTTAGATCTATCATGAAATACTAGATTAACTGAGAGTTTGATGCAACCCTGATTATCACAATATATCACAGTAGGATCTAAGTGTGGACCGAAAAACCCGACCAGGATCTTCCTCATCCATATAGCCTCGCATGCAGCCAAAATCACTGCCATATACTCGGCCTCTGCTGAACTGAGTGCCACGGATCTCTGCTTCCTGCTGTACCAAGAAACTGTTGTCGACCCAATACTGAAAATCCCTCCAGATGTGCTCTTTCTGTCTGTTGGGATCCCTGCCCAATCTGCATCCGTGAAGCCACATAGCTTCACCTCATCCAACTGTCTGTACCATAATCCATATCCTGATGTGCCTCTAAGATATCTCAATACATGCTTGCATGTTTTCCAAAATAGCTTGGTAGGCTTAACCATAGCTTGTGAAAGCTGGTTAACAGCGTAGCATATGTTAGGTCGTGTATTGACTAGATACATAAGCGACCCCACCAACTGTCGGTAAACAGTGGCATCCACTACCTCTGCCGATGTAGCATCCTCTTTCCTCCATCCACCAGGAATAGGAGTGTCGATAGGCTTGTAGCCATGCATGTTGAACTTCTCCAGTATCTCTCGGGCATACTTGCCTTGAGACACAAACAATCCATCACTGCGCTACCAAATTTCCAATCCCAGGAAATAATGAAGGAGACCCAAGTCCTTCATCTCAAACTCCTTTGCAAGATCAGCCTTGCATGAGTGTATCAACAGTTCATCACCCGTCAAAATCAAATCATCTACATAAAGTAAAATGATCAGCAACTTACCCTCCACCACAATCTGGTATAGGTTCGGATCCACCTCACTCTTGGAGAATCTAAATCTGGTGAAATAACTATCTATCCGTGTGTACCAAGCACGAGGTGGTTGTTTCAACCCATACAACGCTCTTTTGAGCCTGCACACATGCGACTCGCTGCTGAAGATCTCGAAACCTTCAGGTTACTCTATGTACGCCTCCTCCTCAATCACTCCGTTGAGGAACGTAGTCTTCACATCCATCTGATGAATGTGCCACCCCATCTGCGCTGAGAGAGAAAGAATCGTCCGTATGGAAGAATACCTTGCGACAAGTGCAAAGGTTTCCTCATAATCGATCCCCTCAAAATATGAGAAGCCTCGGGCAACAAATATTGCCTTGTACTTCTCCACACTCCCGTCAACTGCTTGCTTCACTTTGTAGATCCATCTCAAACCTACCACTGATTTCCCTTCCGGCCTTGGGACAATATCCCATGCATTGTTTCTGACAATTGAATCATACTCTTCCACCATGGCATCTACCCATGCGAGATCCTCCACGTCTTCCTCAAAAGAGGATGGCTTTGTCACGATACACTTGTTCATAAGAGCCATGTATCCAGTATACCGGTCAGGTGACTGTCTCTGTCTGTGCTGTGATATAGGTGCTCCTACTGTTAGCCACCTATAAAATTTGTTATATCAAAAGGTGGCTAAGACTTTTTGAGCCTTCAAGGAACAAATTTTATTGCTAAAAAGTGTTGGCTCTTGAAGACTCTTTAAGGCCTCATGCCTCCGTAAAAAATCTTCACTGCTGTTTCCTTTTCCAAACTCAGAAATTTCTGCTGATTCCATTAAGAAGAAACTGCTGCAAAATCATCATTTTCCCCTTTCCTCCACTCAAAAATAACCTTCATTTGCTCCCCTTTTTCTCCATAAAACTCCTCTATTTTCATGATCCCTCTTTTTCCCTTCACGAAAATCATTTTTTACAAGGTTAAGAACTCACTTTTTAGCCTTACCGAAACCCCCAAATCCATTGAAAACTCTAAAAATTTTCATTAAAAATAAGTTTTTACTACTAAGGACTTAAGCCCCCTTGGGCTAGGTTTTAAACCACTTCCCCTCCACGTGCCCCAGTGCTGGAACCAAGCGCTAGACATCCAGGCTCTTATCGCATCGGAAAAACATAGTGAGCACAAGTCTTTTTGTTGCAGACAAACTTCGATGCGATTGGCCCTCTGTTCCATAACCCCCGATCATATTGTTTCTCCATACAAATCATGGGCCCGCAATCAGGTGCTAAATCATTGTGAAAATCCATTCCCGATCACCTTTTTTCTTTTGTAAAGTCATAAAACCCATCTATCCAAAGTTTTGATCTAATGTGCCAAAGTCACGTGTTAAATGAAAATGGTTAGATTAAAAAGACCCGATCGCGCAATCGCATCGGAGAAATTCAAAAAAGGGTTGATTGAAAGACCCGCATCAAACTTTCTGATGTGATTGGGTCATATATACATAAACTCCGCCCCCCCGCCTTTCTACTCCATATAACTTTCACCCGGGACCAAGTGTTAAAGATCCCAAGGTGCTCAAATCGCATCGCAAAATTCCAATGGGTTGATTGAAAAGCCCGAGCCCGAGGCTCCGATTGCGATTAGCTCTTTGATATATATATACCCCAGGCCAATCATGTTCCATATAACTAAAGGCCCTGCAATCAGGCACCTATCCACTTCATATGTATAAAACCTGCCCCCAAAACCAAAAACTTCGTATAATATTAAACTTTGGGTTTTATAAAGTTTTAAAGGGTTTTTCGCCGGTTCGCTTTAAAAGAAATCCCCGCCATTGATCGTAAGCCGATCAAACGGCCAGCGCTCATCGCATCGAATTTTTTCATCGCATGCCTTGGTTTGCTCACTCCGATCAACTAACCCTCTGATTCATTCTCCACCATTGATCTAATCCTTAGATCAATGGCCAACGCTCATCACATTAGAGTTTTTCATCGCATGCCTTTGTTTGCTCCCTCCGATCAGCTAACCCTCCGATTCATTCTCCACCGTTGATCTAATCCTTAGATCAATGGCTCGCGCTACATTGCATTGCAAGTTTTTTGCCGAGCGCATTAACATGATTCCTCCGCCGATTATGATCCTCCGATTGGATTTGGACCGTCCACGTGTCCAGATCGGACGGTCCCAAATCATTCCCATCTTATTCTTCCCCCTATTCTCCTTTTTTAACCTCTTCTACGCAGATCTCCACCATTGGATGCTTCCATCCAACGGCTACACTAATCCTCCCCACATCCTCTGCAGCAGTTAATAAACCCACAACGCAGGATTTCTTGATATTTTGTGTGTTTTTGCAGGATTAATGGTTTTCCATTATGTTAAAAGAAAGGGCCAAGGGATGGGAATGACGATTCCCATGCCTTCGATTTATCAAAGAGAACCATTCACGGGGCTCTACTCCATGTCTCGTCATTGCTTCATGAGGCAGTGATGCCATACGAGCCCTGCGTGGCCTTGCACATCAGCAAGACACTCTGTTATTAAATCACGATTAAAAGAGTATCAGTGTTGAAGACAGAGCACAACAAAACAGAAGATTGAAGACCAATTTGCGAGAATTACGGCTAAGATTGATTATCAAAAGCCTAATCCCCCACATTAAAACACAGTTAAAAGAAAATCATAAGTGTCTAACAGACAGAAAGGCCTCCACATCCACATTTGAGGCGAATTGATTCCTCCCAGCTACCATAAGTGCCACCTATGCCTCAAAGCATTCAAACAAAGGCCGAAGTTATTTTTCAAAATTAGATATTCACCTCGGTGCAACTAGGGAGTTACTTTTGCAAGGAACTTAATGCAAAAAATGTCTGCAGAGTTACTCCAACATGAAATAGAGCCTCAAAGGTCAACAAAAGCTCCCACCGAGCTTAATTCATAAATGTAAATCAATTAATACAGTAACACACCTGTAAACTTCTCCATCGAGCTCCTCAAGGGCCGAGAAGTCACTAATCTGTATTAATTGTCCTGAGAGATCTGTTATCAGATCTCACCTCCTTATTCTTCTATAAATACTTCTGTAGAAGATGAGAAATTGTTGGTTGCAGAACTTTGAAATACATTTGAGCTTAAACTTCTGATTATAAATAGTGTTCACTGGCCCTTGGAGCTCTGTTTGTGATAGATTAGTTAGGCTGACATGAATAGATGATTGTTAAACTAAAAAATTGGACTTAAAGTTGTAACTGGTTTCGAGCATCAATACAAGCTGATTTATGGGATCTTGGTCTATGTTGATTGGGAGTTTTTCTCATTGTAACTTGTTATTTTGTTTCTATTTTCACTGTGTTCATCTTCTCTTATAAAGAACATCATGCATAGAGTTAGGACCTACTATATATCAGTACCCTTTTCTGACTAAAAATCTTTATTTACATGTTTTCTTCCAATCTGTGTTATTTAGGAATGATTAATTTCAGTTTAAGCATAAGAATGTTGGCGTTCCTTTGTCTTATTTCCTTAGCTAAATATTATTCTCAAATGTTATGTTCAGTATTAGTTAAGTAGAGATGAACTATGGAAGATATGGTGTGCCCTGGTCCTAGTTCTATCCCCAAAGGCTGTCTGAATGTTTCCCTTGGAATGTGTTAAAAGCTGGCTAGTTTAGAAGTACTTACTAGATCTTAGGCCATTCTGTGTTATCTCTGTGTTTGTCTTGAAAGTAGCTAAGTAAAGCAGAGCTAGGAGAGGATTTGTGGTGAGCCTAGCCCGCTAGTTTCTACTCCATACAGTTTCCTTCAAGTTTCCCTTTGTTTTAAAAATGCTTTTGGTTGAAAGTGTATCAAAGGCTGGCTAGTTTAAAAGTACTTACCAGATCCTAGTTTGCTTTTATGTTCTTCTTAAGTGTTTGTCAAAGGCTGGCTAGTTCAAAAGTACTTACCAGATCCTGGGCTGCCCTTTGTTCTGCATTTGTTTAAATTTCCTTCTTGTTGTATCATTTCATTCCATAAATCAATATTCAGAGAGATCCTTAGACATATATGACTTGCCCCATGGACCACTCTTGCCTCTCGCTGTTCCAATTAAACCCTATTATGAATCTATAGCCCAATGGACTAAAACCTGCAATTATCTATCTTTCCTGGCCAAAGCTTGTTCTATTTGCTTGCAACTTCACACCTTTGAAACTCTTTGCATTTAGGACTTTCCACCTCAAACAGTAATCATTCTCAACCATCCAAAAACAAAACAAACCCTTGGCCTTCATAACTAGCCTAATATCATTACCTCAAACTTCAAAGAAAAATCCATCTTTGCACTTATTGGAGAGATCCCTCTTTGGATTCAGGAGGGCTATATCCTAGAATCCCAAAGTGGTTGAAATAATGTTTCTTCTGCAGTTTTAGTCTCACCAATCTGCTAAAATTACAGATTCCTAACATTTCTGGCGACTCCGCTGGGGAATTTTTGAGTTCATAGTTGCTTGGCCAACTTTTATAGACTCTTTAGTCTTCCATACAACCACAGAAACTCAGAAAAACCTAAAAATATTTCAGATTGGTATTCAATAAACATGGTGGTGGACCATAAAACTTTTTACCTCCAAAAGAGCTAAAACTTCCACTTGGTGACTCCAAAATCCTTAACAGACCTTAAGACTCCACTAGGAAGAACCTTTGTCATCATAATATCATTCAAACTCAGTTAGAGGACTGTAGGATTTAAATTTGTAAAACAGAGTAGTTAACCTCTTAAAGATTGTCATATCTGGTTGAACTTTTCTTGTTTAGTTGGGTCTAAAAACACAGCATAGTGGCTCCTAGAAAAACTCATACTAGAGCCTACCCTGACCCAAACCCACCTGAGATAGTTGACAACCTGGAAAGTATCCTTAGGAAGTCTCCAAAGATTAAATTTTCAACTGTTTTCAGATCACCCTTGAGAGCTAATTCAATTCTTGAAAACCTTGCAGCTCTACAAGAAACACATGGTGGTGGAACCATAAAACAATTTACCTCCTTAGGAGTTAAAAATCTTCCACCTAGTGACTCCACACTCCATAAATCCCAAAGACTCCAGTGGAGGAAGAACATGAAAGATGGCTAGGCCTTATAGAAGGGTAGAACATATGGGTTGGATCTGGTTTAAAGAATTCATTGTTTTTGTCTATCACTAAGTTATGTCCTGATTTAAGCCTAATCAAGTGTACAAAGATGAAACCCACATTGAGTATGGGAAAGAACTCAGACCTCAGTCTTCAGACCATGAGTAGACCTGTACTCCCGTGAAAAATCTGGTGGGACAAGAGTGTCATGTTATATCTCCCACTCCTAAAGAAGCTTCACAGAGCCATGAGCCTCCTGTCACACTACCCACACCCACAAAGGTCATAGAAAGATATAAGCCTCTGGTTTTACCTCTTATCTTCCAGCCCCTTCCTGCAGAACTTATAGATAAGCTGCCCCCTTTTAATGGAGAAAATTCAAAAATCACTGCTGACCAGCATGTCCAAAAGCTCGAGGATGTACTTGAATTATATGAAATAGAAGAAGATGATGTGCGTATTAAAATTTTTGCCTTGTCATTATAAGGAAATGCAAAGAGTTGGTTTAAAAGCCTCCCAGCCGCAAGCATCTTCAGCTTTCATCAATTTGCTCGAGTTTTCCTTGATAGATGGGCAGTCCCTGTAAATGTCTTCCTCATCCTAGAAGAATATCAGAATTTGAGAAGATAGTCGACAGAGATAGTACAAGAGTTTTCAGCCAGGTTTAATAAGGTGTACAATGCGATACCTTCTACTGCACTATCCTAGTTCTTTTGAACCCAAGGTGAAATTCCATATAAGAGAAAGAGAGCCTTCGAGCCTGGAGGAAATGCATAGCATAGCATTTGCTGTCGAATACACCATAAAGTGCAAGGAGGAAGGATTGAAAGCAGCAGAGAAAGAACGGACGGAGCGATTAGCGTAGATCTCTTTAAAGAACAAGTTGGAAAGATTGATAAATACTGTCGACGCCCTGCTTGTTAGCCACCTATAATATTTTGTTATACCAAAAGGTGGCTAAAACTTTTTGGAGCCTCCAAGGAACAAATTTTATCACTAAAAGTTGTTGGCTCTTGAAGTCTCTTTAAGGCCTCCTGCCTATTTCCCTCTGTCCAAAACTTCACTGCTGTTCCCATTTTACACTTAGAAATCCTGCTGATTTCCAAGCCAGATGATTACTGCAAAAGCTATTTTTCCCTTCCCCCACTTCAAAACTAACCTTCATTTGCTTTCCCTTTTTCTCCATGAGTGCTTCTATTTTTCATGAGTACCCATCTTCATTCATGAAAATCCCCTTTATTAAGGTAAAGACTCATTCTTTAGCTTTACCAAAACCCCTCAAAACCCCTTTATATCCTTCCCCTACCCTTTGTTGGCCTCTTTCCCCCTCATTCCTCTATCTTTTCCCTTCCTAACCTTTAAATCACATTAGAATGGGCTAAAACCCACTTTCCGCTTTATAATAAGGCCTAGCCCCTTTTCCGCTAGCTCCTTTTAACCACTTCCCCATAACCCTTACCCGAAACCAAGCGCTTTATGCCTTAAAGGCCGATCGCACAATCGCATAATCGCAATTTCACATGTATGTTCGATCGATCGATCGCAAATCCACCCATCGCAATATCGCAAGCGCAAGTTCTCTGTTTGACCACTTTCCGCCATCGCACTTTCCACCTTTGCGATTTGCGATCAGTGCAAATCGCATCCATCGCAAATCGCAGATCGCAAGTTTCTGCGATGCGGTCCATCGCAGATCGAAAATCACATATTTCAGTTTTCATTTCAAATGCCCATCGCAAATATCTGCAATGCGACCACCTGATCGCAGTTTCTCTCCATCGCATCCCGCCGCTGCATCTCCGCCACTGATCTGCGCTCCCGCTCCAACATCCAACGACCACGCTTCCTCCATGCCTTCCAATGCAGTAAAGCCAATAAAAGCAGGATTTTATAATGTTTTGTTTGTATTTTGCAGGGTCTCGAAGCTTTTTACTATGAACGAAGGAAATTCAAAAAAAGAGGGTGACGACTCTCCTGTTTTCGAATACATCAGAGAAATCATCCACAGGGTATAGATTCACGTTCTTCATCAAGGTTTCATGAACCTTTGATGCCTCATAAACCCTGCGCAGCCCTGCACGACAGCAAAAAACACGAATGAAGCACAGAGAAAGAATATCAGCTGTAGAAGATCAGAAATGTGCTAGCACAGAGAATTGCAGACAGTTTTATAGGGATTACGGCTAAGACTGCTATCAAAAGCCTAATCCCTGATTTAAAACACAGTTTAAAGGAAAACCTAAAGTGTCTCATCAAGAAGGGACGCCTCCACCGTCATACCTGAGGCAAATTGATTCCTCAGCTACCACAGAGCCACCTGTTGCCTCAAACCTTTCAAAACAAAGGCCAAAGTTATTGAAGAAAATCAGATTTTTGCCTCATCGCAGCCAGGGAGTTACTTCTGCAAGGAAACCAATGTAGAAAAAATCTGCAGAGTTACTCCACACAGTACACAGAGCCTCAAAGTCAAGCGAAAGCTCCCACCGAGCTTTGATATTTATTGTACAACAGTTAATACAGTGTTACACCTGTAAACTTCTTCATTGAGCCCCTCAAAGGGCCGAGAAGTCTTGAATCTATATTAATTGACCTAAGAGATCTTTTGTTGGATCTCACCTCCTCATTCTTCTATAAATACCTCTGTAGAAAATGAGAAATTGTTGGTTTTTAATGTAATTGCTGAAGCATTGTAATTGTAACTGAGTTGAAGACTCTTGATTGTAGATAGGATTTCACTAGCTCTTGGAGCTCTGCTTGTAATAGGTAGGTTAGGTTTTGAAAGAAAGATGAATTGACACACTGGATTTGAAGACTGTAACCGGTTTGGAGCATCAATACAAGCTGATTTATGGGATCCTGGTCTATGCTGATGGTGATTTTATTCTCACTGTAACTTGTGTTTTATTTCCGTTTCCATTTTGTTTCATTTTCTGCTGTAAAGAACAGTTTAAACAGAGTTAGGACCTATTGTATATCAATAACCTTCTCTGGCTGAGAAACCTTTATTTAAATGTTTTCTTTCGACTGTGTTATTTGAAAATGATTTAATTCAGTTTAAGTACAGGGATGCTGGCTTTCCCTCGTCTTATTGTCTTAGCTGAATTTTATTTTTAAATGTTACTTTCAATATATGTTGTGTGAGGATGAAGTGGAAGGAAGATATGGTTAGCCCTGGTCCGAGACTCGTCTGCATAACTGTCTGATTGTTTCCCTAGAATGTGTTAAAAGCTGACTAGTTTCAAAGTACTTATCAGATCTTAGACCATTCTGTGTTATCTTTGTATTTCCCCCTGTTTTGTATGTTTTCTATTGGAAGTGTATCAAAGGCTGGCTAGTTTCAAAGTACTTACTAGATCCTGGGCTGCTCTTTGTTCTACATTTGTTTATTTTCCCCTTCTTGATGTATCACTCCATTCCATAAATCAAAGCCTTAAAGAGATCCTTAGGCATAGATGACTTGCCCCATAGACCACTCTTGGACCTGATTGTTTCAATTAAATCCTCTTATGTCTCCATAGCCCAATGGACTGAAAACTGCCACCATCTTTCATCTTCACCAAAGCTTACTCTTGTTGCTTGCAACTTCTCACTTTTGAACCTATCTGCATATAGGTCTTTCCGTCTCAGACAGCAACTATGTTCAACCATCCAAAAAACCAAACAAACCTTTGGACCTCATAACTAGCCTAATATCAATACCTTAAGCTTTCAAAGACAATATCCATCTTTGTACATATTGGAGAGATCCCTCTCCGGATTCAGGAGGGCTAGATCCTAGAATCCCAAAGTTGGTTGAAATGATGTTAACTCTGTGATCGGAATTTTTCCAATCTTGCTTATTACAGAGACCTAACACTGCTGAACATAGAAGAAGAAGAACACGAGTTTGAAACCAGAAATGATGATAACAAGAGACCTACACCTTGTCCTCAAGAAAAACAAACTAGACCGCTGCAAGATATGTATTACATGCAAAGCATGTATGATGAACAATACGTTAAATCAGAAGACAAACTTGCAGATTATTTCGAGGAAAGACTTGTTGAGATTCCATAAGGTTTTATGGGTAAAGTTGCTTATAATTATGATTTATCTAATAATAATATTTCTGATGATGCTTTTTTCCAAAGGGAAGCCGAGCTTACATAGACATCATCGGTCGATTGAGGGGAGGAGGGTCGTGACCATCAACTCCAAGAAAATGATGAGCCAATGCAATCCATCTATGATACTGATGAAGAAAGCGTTGAAAGCATGATAGCAGATGAAGATTCATTGAATCTTCACTATGTTATATATCAGATCATCAGTAATAATTTCGAAGAAGATGGAAGCCAAAAACTCTTCAGTGCAGAGGACAAGGAAGAAAGACATGAAGAAAATCTCGAGCAAGATGAATATCCGGAGCCTTCGCCTGAAAGGGTCAAGGTAATCAAAGAAACCCCTGCTCAAGAATATATTAATTTTTTCACAGAGTTCAGTTCACTCCAGCAGAATCGGTTAGGGTCAGAAGAGGACAGCCCTGCCATATATGATGAGTCCTCCAATTCAGGCTGCAGTGAAGATGAGGGAGACCTTTTTTCCCATAGACATCTCTGTCTTGATCCAGTGGAAGAAGAGGTATTCCTGGTTGATGCTCATATGCCAAACACTCCCAGCCAGGAAAGAGAGGAGTGTGATTACAAAGGCCACATTGCAGATGCAGTGATTGAAGCTGCACGGGATACAGACAGCCTACCAGCCATGGCAGGCCTTAAAGAAGAAAGTTTATATCATGTTCTGATTGATCCTGTGGCAGAATACATGGAGGCCCTGATTGGCTTAGCCCCTCAAGCATTAATCATTTTCAAGAGCCAAATACATCAGAAATGGTCACCACTGCTGGTGGCCTCAGTTTTGAAAATCCACATGTAGAGCACCCTATGGTTGTCTCTGATGAGCAGTCAGTTCTTCTCCCCTTTTTTACTATTGCTTGACTGGTTATATTGGCATTATTGTATCACCTAAAAAATGTAAATATTCCAAGTTAGAGTAGGTTAGATAGGAATTTCAATAAAGCTCGGTTCTAAGCATGTGGTTAGTTGTTGTTTTTTAGCACGAAGAAAAATAAAATTAAATACAAAACAATGAGAGAATTAGGAAAAGAGGGCAGATTGTGAAAACAAGCTACAACCCATACCAAAAACAAATGCGAAAGTGTGCAAGCAATGCACTCTTAAACACTTCTAATTGAGTCAAAACATCCTAATCTTGAATAATTAGTTTTAAATTTTCTGCTGATAGGGTAGTGAATTTGATTTTCCAAACTGTTTAATCTTGGCTTATCAGTAGATAGATTAGGACAGAAATTAAAGGTTCAAACATGTTCAAAATCTGAACCTAAGTTTCCAAAGAGAGATGACTCAAATATGTTCTATTTTCTTGAGTCAGAAACAAAGATAAACTGGTTCTAAATAGCTCAAACAAGAGTCAAGTCAGAGTTGTAAAGGATGAAGGAAGTGCTTGAATTTTCAGATCCTAAGCCTTCCATTTTGTTTTAATTTTCTGCGAAATAAGATCTATGTGCAACTTGTTTTTTATGCCATATACCAGCATCAAGTTAGACTGTTTAATCCTGACTTTTATGCTTTTTAATTTCTGTTGTAGAATTTAGAGAATAAAGTCTGTTGGACAGTTTAATCCCAACAGACAATAGATTAGGTAGAGAATCATATGGGCTCAACTGCTTAATATGAGTCCATGGAGAAATAAGAAGTAGAAATGATTAGTCTTCCTGCTTTCAAATGAATAAAATGTTGTAAAAGAGTTTGCCAATCCAAGTGCACTCTAATGAAAAAAATATGTTAGATCAGTAGGATTGGGTAGGTAGAAAGCTTGCTGATGAAAGAACCATTGTTTTTTTGGCTGCTAATATGTTTTCAAAGCAAGATCATCCCAAGAAAGGAAGGGAAGCCCAATGGATGAGGCACAGGTCAGCCTCCTAGAGAACACAATGGATGTGGCACAGGTCAGCCTCCCAGAGAATGCAAGTCTGAAGTTCTTGATGCCTTCAAGAAGGCACCATCCCCAAGTGGAGTGACTGTTAGCCACCTATAAAAATTTTTATATCAAAAGGTGGCTAAGAATTTTTGAGCCTTCAAGAAACAAATTTTATTACTAAAAAGTGTTGGATCTTGAAGACTCTTGAAGGCCTCATGCCTCTGTCAAAAATCTTCACTATTGTTTCCTTTTCCAAACTCAGAAATTTCTGCTGATTCCATTAAGAAGAAACTGCTACAAAATCATCATTTTCCCCTTTCCTCCACTCAAAAATAACCTTCATTTTCTCCCCTTTTTCTCCATAAAACTCCTCTATTTTCATGATCCCTCTTTTTCCCTTCACGAAAATCATTTTTTACAAGGTTAAGAACTCACTTTTTAGCCTTACCGAAACCCCCAAATCCATTGAAAACTCTGAAAATTTTCATAAAAAACAAGTTTTTACTACTAAGGACTTAAGCCCCCTTGGGCTAGGTTTTAAACCACTTCCCCTCCATGTGCCCCAACGCTAGAACCAAGCGCTAGACATCCAGGCTCTTATCGCATCAGAAAAACACAGCGAGCACAAGTATTTTTGTTGTAGATAAACTCCGATGCGATTAGCCCTCTGTTCCATAACCCCCGATCGTATTGTTTCTCCATACAAACCGTGGGCCCGCAATCAGGTGCTAAATCATTGTTAAAATCCATTCCCGATCACCTTTTTTCTTTTGTAAAGTCATAAAACCCATTTATCCAAAGTTTTGATCTAATGTGCCAAAGTCACGTGTTAAATGAAAATGGTTAGATTAAAAAGACCCGATCACGCAATCGCATCGGAGAAATTCACAAATGGGTTGATTGAAAGACCCACATCAAACTTTCCGATGTGATTGGGTCATATATACATAAACTCCGCCCCCCCGCCTTTCTGCTCCACATAACTTTTACCCGGGACCAAGTGTTAAAGATCCCAAGGCGCTCAAATCGCATCGCAAAATTCCAATGGGTTGATTGAAAAGCCCGAGCACGAGGCTCTGATTGTGATTAGCTCTTTGATATATATATACCCCGGGCCCATCATGTTCCATATAACTAAAGGTCGCGCAGTCGAGCGCCTATCCACTTCATATGTATAAAACCCGCCCCCAAAACCAAAAACTTCGTATAATATTAAACTTTGGGTTTTATAAAGTTTTAAAGGGTTTTCCACCAGTTCTCTTTAAAATAAATCCCCGTCGTTGATCGTAAGCCGATCAAACATCCAGCGCTCATTGCATCGGAGTTTTTCATCGCATGCCTTGGTTTGCTCCCTCCAATCGGCTAACCCTCCGATTCATTCTCCACCGTTGATCTAATCCTTAGATAAACGGCTACCGCTCATCGCATCGGAGTTTTTCATCGCATGCCTTTATTTTCTCCCTCCGATCGGCTAACCCTCCAATTCATTCTCCACCGTTGATCTAATCCTTAGATCAACGGCCCGCGCTACATCGCATCGCAAGTTTTTTTCCGAGCGCATTAACATGATTCCTCCGGCGATTGCGATCCTCCGATTGGATCTGGACCATCCACGTGTCCAGATCGGACGGTCCCAAATCATTCCCATCTTATTCTTCCCCCTATTCTCCTTTTTTAACCTCTTCTACGCAGATCTCCACCGTTGGATGCTGCCATACAATGGCTACGCTCCTCCCCACATCCTCTGCAGCAGTTAAACCCACAACGCAAGATTTCTTGATATTTTGTGTGTTTTTGCAGGATTAATGGTTTTCCATTATGTTAAAAGAAAGGGCCAAGGGCCGGGAATGACGATTCCCATGCCTTCGATTTATCAAAGAGAACCATTCACGGGGCTCTACTCCATGTCTCGTCATTGCTTCATGAGGCAATGATGCCATACAAGCCCTGCGTGGCCTTGCACATCGACAAGACACTATGTTATTAAATCACGATTAAAAGAGTATCAGTGTTGAAGACAGAGCACAACAAAACAAAAGATTGAAGACCAATTTGCGAGAATTACGGCTAAGATTGATTATCAAAAGCCTAATCCCCCACATTAAAACACAGTTAAAAGAAAATCATAAGTGTCTAATAGACATAAAGACCTCCACCGCCACATTTGAGGTGAATTGATTCCTCCCAGCTACCATAAGTGCCACCTGTGCCTCAAAGCATTCAAACAGAGGCCGAAGTTATTATTCAAAATCAGATATTAGCCTCAGCGTAGCCAGGGAGTTACTTCTGCAAGGAACTTAATGCAAAAAATGTCTGCAGAGTTACTCCAACATGAAACAGAGCCTCAAAGTTCAACAAAAGCTCCCACTGAGCTTAATTCATAAATGTAAATCAATTAATACAGTAACACACTTGTAAACTTCTCCATCGAGCCCCTCAAAGGCCGAGAAGTCATTAATCTGTATTAATTGTCCTGAGAGATCTGTTATCAGATCTCACCTCTTCATTCTTCTATAAATACTTTTGTAGAAGATGATAAATTGTTGGTTGCAGAACTTTGAAATACATTTGAGCTTAAAATTATGATTGTAAATAGTGTTCACTGGCCCTTGGAGCTCTGCTTGTGATAGATTAGTTAGGCTGAGATGAGTAGATGATTGTTAAACTAAAGCATTGGACTTAAAGTTGTAACTGGTTTGGAGCATCAATACAAGCTGATTTATGGGATCTTGGTCTATGTTGACAGTGATGTTTTTCTCATTGTAACTTGTTATTTTGTTTCTGTTTTCACCGTGTTCATCTTCTCTTATAAATAACAACATGAATAGAGTTAGGACCTACTGTATATCAATACCCTTCTCTGACTGAAAATATTTATTTACATGTTTTCTTCCAATCTGTGTTATTTAGGAATGATTAATTTTAGTTTAAGCATAAGAATGTTGGCGTTCCCTCGTCTTATTGCCTTAGCTAAATATTATTCTCGAATGTTATGTTCAGTATTAGTTAAGTAGAGATGAACTATGGAAGATATGGTGTGCTCTGGTCCTAGTTTTATCCCCAAAGGCTGTCTGAATGCTTCCCTTGGAATGTGTTAAAAGCTGGCTAGTTTAGAAGTACTTACCAGATCTTATGCCATTCTGTGTTATCTTTGTGTTTGTCTTGAAAGTAACCAAGTAAAGTAGAGCTAGGAGAGGATTTGTGGTGAGCCCGACCCGCTATTTTCTACTACAAACAGTTGCCTTCAAGTTTCCCTTTGTTTTAAAAATGCTTTCTGTTGAAAGTGTATCAAAGGATGGCTAGTTTAAAAGTACTTACCAGATCCTAGTTTTCTTTTATGTTCTTCTTAAGTGTTTGTCAAAGGCTGGCTAGTTTAAAGTACTTACCAGATCCTGGGCTGCCCTTTGTTCTGCATCTATTTAAATTTCCTTCTTGTTGTATCATTTCATTCCATAAATCAATCTTCAGAGAGATCCTTAGACATATATGACTTGCCCCATGGACCACTCTTGCCTCTCGCTATTCCAATTAAACCCTATTATGACTCCATAGCCCAATGGACTAAAACCTGCAATTATCTATCTTTTCCTGGCCAAAGCTTGTTCTATTTGCTTGCAACTTCACACATTTGAAACTCTTTGCATTTAGGACTTTCCACCTCAAACAGTAATCATGCTCAACCATCCAAAAACAAAACAAACTCTTGGCCTTCATAACTAGCCTAATATCATTACCCCAAACTTCAAAGACAAATCCATCTTTGCACTTATTGGAGAGATCCCTCTCCGAATTCAGGAGGGCTAGATCCTAGAATCCCAAAGTGGTTGAAATAATGTTGCTTCTACAGTTTTAGTCTCACCAATCTGCTAAAATTACAGATTCCTAACACCTACAACCTTCTCTGCATCCTGAATCAGTCGCTCAACTTCTTTAGTGCGCTTCCGCTCTCTAATGGTTAGCGCTGCATGAGTGGTATCTTCCACTCCATTAACCTCTTCTTATGGCTGATCCACATCCTGAGGCTCATCCTTAGGAACTATTAGCTCCTCATATGCATGCAAGTGTGGCTCCCTCTCAAGCGAACACTTCATGGCTTTCTCATCATGAAATTTGATATCCCATCGCACAACAGTCTTGCGACTGTCTGGAAAATACACACGATAGTTGTGGGGTGTATCAGTGTACCCCACAAATATCCCAACCTCTGTAGTCAGCTCCAACTTCTTCCTGGCATCCTTCTTCACATGAATGTAAACAGGTGAATCAAAAATCCTCAAATGAGAAATATCAGGCTTCTTACTAGAAAACGCCTCCTCAGGTGTACTCATGCCAAGTATCCTGTGAGGACAACAGTTTTGCACATAAACCACAGTATTGCATGCCTCAACCCACAAGTGTATTGGAAGGCCATGATCATGCAACATCACTCGTGCAGCACCCACGATCATTCTATTCTTTCGCTCTGCGACCCCATTATGCTGTGGGTTATGAGGCGCTATGAGCTCTCTTTGAATTCCTTCTGTGCTGCAAAAGTCCTTGAATTCACCAGAGATGAATTCACCACCATTGTTGCTCCTAAGAGCCTTCACCTGCTTCCCCGAATCTTTTTTCACCAGTGCCTTGAACTCACAGAACTTTGAGTATGTCTCGGTCTTCTTCTAGATGAAGAAGATCCAACACTTCCAAGAAAAATCATCAACAAATATCACATAGTACCTGTTATTTTCTGTCGAAGCTACTGAGAAAGGTCCACACACGTCTGTGTGAATTCTCTCAAGGATTGTCGTGGCGTGACTATCCTTCTCGTGAAAGGTGGCTTTCACAAATTTTCCCAAAGTACATCCCTTGCACTGATCTGACTACGCAAGTGTACCTTTAGGAAGCCCGGTAGAAATATGCTGCAAAATTTTCAAAGCACCATGGTGAAGATGGCCCAATCTCCTGTGCCATAGCTCGCCCTCATCCCGGCTCACCACTCCTTCTGCCTTGCCTGCCATTGTTGCGCAGCCATCTACCTGCAACTGATAAAGGTTCTTAACTCAAACCCCTATCCTCCGAGTTTCACCAGTTGCCTTACTGCGCAGGAAAGCCTTTCCCTCGCTAAAGACAACATATCCCTTGTCTTCTAACATCGCCACAGAGATAAGATTCTTCTTCAATCCTGGAACATGCATCACTTCCTTCAATACGAAGGGTTTACCAGACTCCCTCTCAAAGGAAATGGTGCCGATACCGGTCGCACTGTATCTACCATCATCGCCCATCTCGATGTGCACTCCAAGATATTTCTCATCCAGATCAGTAAATAAATCTTTGTCTTCGGTCATGTGAAAAGACGCACCACTGTCAATAAACCACACTAAACCCATCATACTTGAGACCAAGCATGCGATCAGCGAAAAATCCAGCTCAAACTGCGAGGCTAAGGCCTCTCCAGCTGCAGATCCAGCAACCTGCTTATTTTTCTTCTTCTGTGGACAATTAGTGGCGTAATGTCCGTGTTGGTGACAATGAAAGCACTTCACCTTGAACATGTCCTGCTTCTTTCCTTTTGCACCGGATTAAGAAGCATTCTTCTTGCTCTTCCCCTTCCTTGCTTTGGCAGCCAAAGCGCAATTTTCTTCATCTGAATTCTTTGATGAAGATCCGTCCCTGGTACATCACCTTATCTCCTCTTGCAAAAGATCCGACCAAAGTCGCTCCCATCCTGGAAATTTCTCTCGACCATTAACAGAGTCCTGATAGGAATGCCAACTATTCAGAAGCCTAAGGAGAGCCAAGCTCACCAAGTCCTCATCATCTACAGTAACCCCCACACTCCCCAGCTCATCCCTGCACTGGACAAACTTCGTGAGGTACTTGGGTATACTGTCGCCTTTCTCCATTTTTATGTTCCTGAGTTTATCCTTGAGCACCAACTTCCTCTAGTCACTCTTGCTTTGGAATAAATCTGTCAAAGATTTCCACATCAAGAATGGAGAAGCTTTACCATGACAACTGGACACTATGTGATCCTTCACACCCTCCAACATAATCCTTCGACATTTTGTTGTCTTCTTTTGCCATGCGTTAAGTGCGGCAGCATCGCTAGAAGCAGGTTTTGGAATTTCTGCATCTATGAACTCCTTCAATCCATTGTCATCCAGCACGGCCTCCATCCTGTCCTTCCATGCAATATAATTTGAGCTTCCCTCAAGGGAATACTCCGATCGTAATCCGTTGAAAGACATCTCAACTTCGACACCAAGAAAACACTGCTGCAAATTTGAATTCCACCAGCTCAAAACTCAACCACTTCAATGTTTTGCAATTGCTCCAATGATCAATATCGCTCTGATACCATGTATAAATTATATAACTAATATGTTATACATCTGAGATTCTCTTGATCACACACTATTTGACTTCATGCACAATACAGAATCTCTTCTACCATTGATCGTTAATTGCAGAAATAAAATCAATTGCATGCACACATTAAAACCATAAACATTCACACATATGAACACAGTAATTTATGGGAAAGATTAAAGCTGAAAACCCCCAACTATCTGTATATTATATTTCATAGAGATCATGTAACAATCATCATACAAAGCTCCTCACAAGCTCTCAGTACAATCTCCAATTGCTACACACTAATTAGGTCCGATCTAGCAAAACACATGCTCCAATCTCTGCCACCTGCTAGCCTGCCTCTACTGCGTAATCACTACTGAAGAATGGCTATGAATGAACTCGAATTGGTCCAGACTTGCTCACGCAATCCTCATTGGCATCTCCAACCACTGTGTGTTGCAAATCATGCAACAGTATAGTCACAACTGATTGTCACACTTCTCTTTCACCTACCTCTTCACTGGTTTCCATTGAAACTGTCCATGCACTGTAGTTAACTAATGTATTATTTAGTTGATTAATGAGTTAATAATTAGTGAATCAATTAATAATTAATTCACACCACTCTCACTAGTGTATCAATCAGTTAGACTAGATACAACTAGCTCAACTATGTTTAACTCAGTTAAACTAAACACAACTCCACCAACTACCTCAATAACTCCACCAAACTCTGTCACATGAGTTATAACTGAAGTCTCCATGCAATAGCTCCACTTAACCCTCAAGAATAGTGTAATTCCTTATGTCAGCTCCTATGCCACATTTGTGCACTTAACTAAAGTGCTCCAAGAGAATAAGATAATGTTTATAGTCCAAATATTATTAAGAGCTAATAATATTCAACATATCTATTTTTATACTGGCAATCTAAAAATAGATTCCGCCCAATATGTCTAAAAATAGAAGTGCATCTATTTTTCCAACTTGACCAACCATCCAAAAATAGCATCCTGCAACTCATAGAATATGATCGACATGTCTAAAAATATACATAGTCTAAAAATAGACTTGCGCCAAAAATAGCCTGTGGGCCCACTTAGTGAAGGCGACTTCTTTCCACTAAGCTCATCATCTTGTTGCAATATCAACACTAGATCTTTGCAGTGGAAACAGTGGCATTGGGCTCTGCATCGATAATCTGTTTCCCTTTTTCATTCCCCTTATCAGGTTTCGATTCAGAGTCGGAGCATGCATCTGATTTAGAAGCCCTCATCTCATCCACGAGCGACTACTTGGCTCGACACTCACTTGTGTTGTGAGTGTAGCTCTTATGGAACTCACACCACTTTCTTGTGTCCTTCTTTGGCTTCGCGGTGTTGTTCTTTGCTTGTGGCTTTCGCAGGTTGTCTTAGGCCGCCATGCCTTGGCTTTGTCCTTTGTTTTGCGGTTTGGGGGCACCTTTCCCTTTCTTTTGATTCAAAGATCCAAAGTCTTGCTTATTCTATTTGACTTTCTACTCAATCTTGGCAGCATACCGGTATGTTGTACCAAGTAGGGAAATGTCGAGGAACTCCATTTCCTCCTAGATGTATCTGTGCAGAAAACTGCGATACTTTAGCACCACATGTTTCTCCAAATATTTGATACCCAACTTTGTGCGCAGGGTATGGAATAGATTCGTCAGCCCATGCACATCTTAATCCCTTTGTTGTTGCAGCGTGGTCCATTGTATGTAATTGTCCTCATAGCTCCCCATGGGATAGTATTGTTCCTTGATGGCGTCTCGGAAAGAATTACAGGTGGGTACAGCTGAGAGCATAGAGGGTTTTGTCTCATCCTTTTTCTAATAGTAGGTTTCCCACCAGTCCTTGACATGGGGGGTAGTTTTGAGGAGTGCTAAAATAATCTTCTCCTGTTCGGAAAAGTCATGAACCGAGAAACATCCTTCTAATAGATTCAACCATCTATCTACGACATCTGCATCTATTTGACCCTCAAATATGGGAATGTAAAATTTTACGTGTACCTTAAAGGGAGTCACGCCTCAAGAGTGGTTGTTGGATGCAGATGCACTGCCGGTGGGCAGTCATTGAAGGATCTAAGAAAAGTTATCCACCACCGCGTTCCTTTGTTTTTCGAGGGCCTCCTCAAGTAATATTTTGATAGGATCTCCTGCTCCCTCATCTTTGTTTTCGTCCCCCATGGGTGTTCGTCGGGGTTTGCAAGGCTGATCTTGCAAAGGTTCAACCAAATCAAGCCCTAAATCCTTATACCTCGACCTTTTTGGGGACATGCAAAGAAGGATCGAGAAAAATCAAACCGCTCTGATACCACTGATCTAGATTTATGCATGAATGCAACATAATACACATGTAACCATAAATACAAATATGCAGTGGAAATAACACTTCATTTCATTAATATCAAAGAACTGGAATTTGCTGACAAACAAAATGGAAATAAACTTGCTAGGGCGCAGGTAGTTTATCTCTAAGAAGAGATGTCACGGCTACAGGCCTTTGAACTGATTTACAATGAGGCTCGAGGCCCTATTTATTATTTGGAAACAATGGAAAACCCTAAACATCCAAAACCCTAACCCTAGGAGATGAAGCGCCAAAACTATGGGCCCCTTTTGGGTAAATTGGTGTTTCAACTTCCCGAGGACGTAATTTTGGCATACAATCTTTGTTTGACATGCACCATACCTCGTTCGAAAGATATATCCCAGGACTACAACTTTTGGTGTGAGCAACATTGGTCCATCAACCCATGTTGCTCCCAGTTTTCCCAAAAAACATCGTTTAGGGCCTCAAAACGGCTCTGGAAGTTCAAGACCTGAAAAACTGCTAAAAATAGTAAGTTGTGCTGAAACTAAAAAACTGAAAGAGACAATGGTGGGGCCCTAAGTGGAAGAGGCGGGTGGCCACCAATATCCACCTAGATTAAAATTCCAACTTGCAACACGTCCAAATAAAATGACTAAAGTAAATACTATCAGTTGGTTTTCAATGCATTTATTTAATTAAAATAGAGCTAGGAACTTTTGAAGGCTACTTTACTGAAAATTAGAAGCATCTTCATGCTTGGTTTTCCAAGATGGCCATGAATAACTCTCTGGATCACTTGGATTAGCACTGTATTTCTTTCACCATTATCTAGCAATGTCAAGACAAAATGAGTAAGCAATTTATGAATGAAAACACCTACACACATGTCACAAACATCAGTTGGTTTGCAATATCCATTTATTAGATTGATATCAATGCTTGTAAACTATTATAAACATAAAAACTGAAAGGCTTACTTAACAAATGATAAAATAACTTGTCATCAATATAAAATTGAAATGATTAGCATATATCATTGCATACATGGTTACAATTTTTCATCGATTAGGTGGTATGTATCATCAAGAAAGGATATTAAAATCTGTTATAAGTAATGCAACTGCTACAAGAACTATTCATAGTCCTTAATGATATAATCAAAGTTCTTCTACAATATTAATCAAGTGTCTAAATAACCCATCATCACTTCCAAAATCACATATTTAAACATATAAGTTGTAAAAATTGAATTTGTTTCATAAATTTGATAGAATCATGTGCTCAGATCTAAGATATAATTCTTAAACGCTGAAGTCTCTTCTTGATTGAAAACATACTAAATTGATAAGATATAGTTGAAGAGCAAGAATTTAAAAATTTCTTGGCAGAACTTGTATAATAGTAAATGTTATATATATATAGATATATAATTAAAAAGTAATTTGTTTGAATACATTAAATAAATAATTATTAATTTAACAAATAATTATATCAAGAAAAGGAAAGGACCATGTTACAGTAAAATATTACTGCAATACAGCTTGCTTGAGCCTTAGAAATCATGAGGCCTATGTTGAAATTGAGTTAAAGACCTTGTCTGATCATGCCAACATGAGTGCCTCATGAATAAAGAAATAGATTGTGATTTTCTACCTCCAAAATCAAAGGTTTTTTTGGTCCAGTTCCTCCATATTTAATCTTGATCACTTTGTATTGAGTTACCTATGTATTATTTCAAATATGTCTTATTATGTGGTGTTGGCTACTCAACATAGCTTTCTTGATATTGTGTAGAAGAAATGAATTTGTATTATTCTTATATTACATTAACCATGAAATTTCCAACATTCATGGAATGCTTTCCATCACATTTGTAGAGAAAATTATAACAGAGTATCACACTTTTCTTATCAGAGCTAAATGCTCCTATATGACACAACGATGGATTTCATCACTTAAGAGAAGTAAAAGCAAGTTTACTGAGAAAAATACTCCAACACATTTGTAGAGAAAATTATAACACAGTATCACACTTTTCTTATCAGAGCTAAATGCTCCTATATGCAAGAACGATGGCTTTCATCAGTTTAAGAGTAGTAATTTTTATTTTATTGAGAAAACAACTCTAGCACTAAGAGAGATTTGGAAGCAACTGTTGCATTGGTTAACATGTCTTTCTCTATGGTGTTGGATATTGGGAATATCTTCCTGGAACTTGTATACAAGACTGTAAATTTTCATGTAGCTTATTGCTACATTAACATGAAATTGTATTTAGACACGCTTTCCATCACATTTGTAGAAAATTACAATAGAGTATCTTTGTTTTCTTATCATATCTAAATGTTCCATATAAGTAACCACCTTGTGCCTCATAGTTTAAATTTGTACAAAGGAGGAGGAGACGGGGAGAATGTAGGTACAGAAATTTGGAATAAGGCGAGAAGAATCTGTTTAGGACTTAGAGATAGATTCATTCGTTCCACATCTAGAGTGAAGCTTAATAAAATAAAACTCACCATACTTTGAATTTTGATCTTAAAAAATTAGAATAACAAATTAATACATTTTACTCAATTCCACATTTAACAATGTTCATTTAAAAAAATACAAATACAAATTACTACTTTAAATAAAACTATTTAAATAAAAAGAGTATAAAGAATCACATTAATTTCCATGGCCATTATGTACCTTCCTCTTATTACGTTTTAAATATCTTATGTTTGTAACTTATTCTTAATCACATATTGCTATTTTGGGAAACTATAATTTACAAGTCTCACTTTTTATAGCTTTGGAAAGATAGAATATCTAAATTATCTTACCCTTTAAGAAGCATCCTCAATTATTGTACCACCCACCTTGGCATCCAATCTAGACATCTTAGGTTATTATAAATTGATCAAGAGTATAGAATTTTTAGGGTGGTGTTCTATGTGCACTAAAATTCCCATGAGGTCTATCACTATGTACGGGGTTCTTTACAACATTGGATACATTTTGTGAGTTGTTGTGATTTTTTGCATGTGGCTACAACTTAGTTTTGGTTCTCACCTAATCATCATGATTCAAAACTTTCTTATCATCTCATATCCTTATAGCATTAGATATATTATGTGAGCTAATGTGATGTTGTTTTTGTCACAATGATTCAAAAATCAGTTACTATACCATAATATTGACTTTCTCATTGTCTGTTTTGTTTATGAACCCTTTAAAAAAACCACAAGAACATTTGATTTTACATTGTGATCTCCCCATCATGAGTGGGGGTTTCAAAAATTGGAGAGTAAATTGAGCGGTTATTGCTAGAAATTGTTGTATAAGATGGGAAATTTGGATAGTTTGTAGACAATATGGATGTCATAACAGATATCTATTTTGAATTTTTTTAGTGTCTCTGGCCACCATGGATCTAATAGGATCCATTTCAATTGAACGTCAATACATCACTGTGTGAATCATAACTTGTGACATCCTTGGACATTTTATTTGATTGTGGACAAGTTATAAACTAATAACTTGTGAAATATCTAGCCATTTTATTTGATTGTGGATGAGGTTATAAACTAGAATATACTCTCTCGTAAGAAGACTCAACAATATATATTGGATGGAGGGCAAGGTTATGATAAAACTTGTACAAAAAACCCATTAGGGTTGTCTCAACTTCACTCTATTGTTAATCACATAGTGTCAATTTTGTAAAACTATAATCTACAATAAGGAATGAGTGGGTTTTTTCTTTTGTAAGTTTTGTTCGGAATTGAAAAATTAAAAAAAATATATAAAAGATAAAATTATGTAGTGAAAAACTTTGTTTAAAATTTCAGAATAAAAAGTTGAGTAAGTTTGACATCATATAATATGAAAATTGTTTATGATTATAAAGTAATAAACATGCAAGATTCTTTACCTACAGTTAGGTAATTAAAGATATGTATATAGTTTGTTTTAACGAAATAAATTGCTAAAATTATGTAGCTAAAAACTTTGTTTAAAATTTTAGAATAAAAAGTTGATTAAGTTTGACATCATATGATATGAAAATTGTTTATGATTATAAAATAAAAAACATGTAAGATTTTTTTAGTTAAAATTAGGTAATTAAAGATATGTATATAGTTTTTTTTTAAATTTATTTAATGGAAGAAATTTGATATTCATTAACAAAAAAAAATTTCTAAAGAGTATGTTTGTAGTTACAAACTATTACAATTAAGTAATTAAAGGTAAATGTGTGTTATTTAAGAAATTATAAATATGAACATTCATCATTATTAGTGAAGATAAATTGTGCCCTCTGAAATAGTTTAAAATTTTTAAAAATATCACATATTTTTAAAAATTTCATTATTAATTTAATTTTTTATATATTAAGAAATACTACTCATGAATAATAAAATAGTTGTAACATCCCTGGATGCGGGTGACATAACTCGCACAAATGATAATCATCTCTCCCATAACCTTGAGGATGAAGATCTTCTACGCAGAGCCTCACCTACTGCAGATCCTGAAACTGTTAGCCATCCACACGAGACAAACAAGATAAGTCATGATGACGCGACGTCGAGTACAGTCATTACCCCTCTACTGCCATCATTAAAAATGATTAACAGGACTAAACTGAACATCAACCATCACTATTCCCTCGAGCCTACTTAGGAAATTGGTTGTGGCATGCATTTGCGTGTGAGGCTTACTCATTACCACCCCCCTCACATGTGTCCCAGACCCTATATAAGGATGATACCTTAGCTCCGAAATACTCACAGTAAATACCCTTTGTCTTTCCTTTTGATTTTGCTTTGCCCCCCCCCCGCACAACACTTTGGCCAGCGCTGCTCTGCGTAGACCCCTTTGGACTGCATCTACCCAGTCTGCACATCTCAATCCTGGCCCTTCTGCTCCCCTTTACTTCGACATTATCTGTCCCCCTATTGCACACCCATCATTCGAAGCCTCTCCCTTGCCTCATAGAGAAATGGCTCCCAAATTGCGTCATAGAACCATCCGAGGCGGGCAGTAAGGGGCTCTCCCCAACCATTACCACCACGGAGAGGACAATCATTTGGATTCTGTGGAAGGATCCTCCTCTAGAATTTTTGCAAGACAACACCCTGATCCTGAGTAGGAGGAAGAAGTCCCTGTACAAGATACATAGAGAGGTATGGGTCGCCCATGGAAGTCTACCATAGCACACTAGGCACACCCCCATCCTCGCAAGACTGTATTGTTGTCGGCTCAGGTGGAGGAAGATGATGAATCTGATGTATGGGTCATGGATGTTGAAGGTACTTGGACGTGTGTACTTAATGAGGAGGATCCGAAGTCCCCCATTCTCTACGCACCTGTTCCCAAACCCAGGTGCCCCAGTGGCAGATCTTGAGGAAGCGGCTGCGTAGGCGTATGCATGCCCCATAGAGGATAAAGTCCCCAACAGTGATGATGAAAAAGAATATTGAGTACTACGAAGCTGCTCAGCTCTTCCTTGGTTTTTGTCAAGCATGATACCTCCATGGAATTTCAAGCTACACCCCTGTTTTTGCATAGACTGTAATTTCTAGATACTAAGCACTGTTGCGCATTTTGTAATTTCCTGCCTCAAGAACTGTTCAGGCTGGTTTCCTCCACAAAGGCAGCCCCAAAACCGAGAAACTAAGGCGGGGATTGGTTAACCAACCCCGTTTGTAGCATATGTTATGTTTCTTTTCTCAAATTAATATAGAATAGCTTAACTTACCAAAAAAATAAAAATAAAATAGTTGTAACATGAATAATATATAACAAAAAAAACCATGTATTTTTGGAATAATAAAATAGTTGTAACAAAAATAATCCAGAGCAAGAAATATTATGTATATTTGTTAAAATAATAATCGTTATAAACATTTAAAAATAATTTTATTAAATAATTATTTTAGATTTATATTATTTATTAGATGGATCAATTCTCTTTTCACTCTAAAATAGATTTCATATCAAGACATTTGATCCATCTTGGCTCTTGGTAGATCCAGAGTTAAGATTGATATAGGCCATCTTAATTTCCCCCTTTAAATAAACTACATTCCACATGAATACCATGGGTTTTATTTATAGCTTATTATTATTTTATTTTATTATTTTTATCTTTATTGTATTTTGACATAGTTAAAATGTTCACTACATTATGTCAATCTTTTTATTTAATTTACTTTTATTTTTAATTCTCTATAATTTGACATAGTCAAGACGTTAATTGCAACATTTATATCATACTTTGTTGGAGAGCATAATAACACAAAAATGTAATATTTAAATATATAAATAGTTATTTTCCCTTTTTATATTTTTTTTATCCATGCAATATAGATTAATTGGTTTGTGTGGAGTTTAATTTTATGATATAAATTTTATTGAAAATAAAAATTTAATGCTCATGTATGAAAATATTTAATGTTTATGTATTTTACAAAAAAAAGTTATTCATTGAACTAATTTATGTAACATAATGTTAAACATAACATTACAACATTTCTATCATACTTTGTTGGAGAGCATCTTGACACAAAAATGTAATATTTAACTATATAAATAGTTATTTTCCTTTTTTATATTGTTTTGTATCCATGTAATATAAATTAATTAATTTGTGTGGAGTTTAATTTTATGATATAAATTTTATTGAGAATAAAAATTTAATGTTTATGTATTTAATGTATTATTTTTCTTATTCATTAAATATAAATTAACTAATTTATGTAACATTTAGTTTCATTAAATTATTAATTTAAATTTTATTTAAAAATTTGAGGCTAAATTCTAATATGTTTTTAATAACAACATTTTATTGTTTTTTCAAATAACATTAAAACTCACCAAAACCTAAATTCAATCTATTTTATTAAAAAGAAAAAAAATAACATTATAAAAAACATATATAAAGTTATTTTCCTCCATTTGTTTATAGATATTGTATTTCTTCCTTCATGGATACTCTCACATGTACCATTTGCATTTGCATATAGCAGCTTCAAATTCATTGGCCATACTTCAGCACTAGAAACAACTACGTAAGGTAATGTAATGCCTTAAGATAAAGATGGAAAATTGAATGAGAAAGAGAAATTTGAAGATATCACCCAAACCTAAATTCAATCTAACTTTTTAAAAAGAAAAAAATTAACATTATAAAAAACATATATAAAACTATTTACATTTACATATATTGTCATTCTTCCTTCACTAATACTCTTTGTTTTGGATATACTGTCATTCTTCCTTCACGGATACTCTCATGGGTACCATTTACATTTACATTACATATAGCATCTTCAAAATCAATGACAATCATTCAGCACCAGAAAGAAGTCAATAATGTATTAAAATAAAGATGGCAAATTGATTGAGAAATAAAGGTTATGAGATGTCACCATAATAGCAAAAGTAATGAACATTGTCATTTGTACAAACCCCAAAATTTAATGTTTATGTATTTTACATATTTGCTTTTATTCATTAAACTAATTTATGTAAAATTTTGTTTTATAAAATTATTAATTTAAATTTTATTAAAAAAAATGATGTTAAAATCTAACAAATTACCATAATAGCAAAAGTAATTAACACTGTCATTTGCACAAATCCAAAAATAGAATGCTAATGTATTTTACATAATTTTTTTATTCATTAAACTAATTTATGTAAGATTTTATCATAAAATATCAAATTAAAACTTTAAACTTTTATTGATCTCTATTATGAAAAACAGAGACTAACAAATGTCACTTCATTTGTCTTTTTAGTAGTTTTTAGTGCTAATTTTTGAAGGCTTTTCCGGTCTATTCTCTAAAATCCGGCATGGATTTAAAAAAAAACTAGTTTAAATAACATAAATCAATATTTCACCTCATTTTTTTTCACTGGCACTTGAAACTCCAAAAAGTTGCACTAAAGACAACTTCGTCACTATTTAGCTCTTTTTATATAATATTTATATAAAATTTTAAAATCATCATTTTTATATCAAATTTATTTTTGATTCCATTTTATTTTTTTATTTTAATTAAATTAATAAAATGCTTTGATTTGAGTGAAACAGGGGCAACTCCCATCGAATTACCTTCAATGAAGGTATGAGTGAAAGAAATAAATCATGGATGAGACAAAACAACAAATGGATGCAAAAATGGAATATTTCCCTGAATGCATGTCTCACAAATAACAAGGAGTTAAAGAATTTTGTGCTGGACAAGTTTCATAAAGGTATATGGGGAAAAGAGCTGGGTAGAAAGAAGAAGTAAGATGTTCAGGAATTCAACCCCACTTGTGATCTCCAACAAAATGAATACATTGGATTTAGCATTCGGCGGAGGGCAAAGGTTCTTATTGCTCAATTAAGAACTAAACTTCCGTGTGAAACTGGAAGGTGGAAGAGACCTAAAAAAGCTTGGGAAGAAAGGGTATGTACTTTTTGCACTTATGGGGCAGTGGAATTGGAAAAACATTTCATTTTGGAATGTGACGCTTTCAGAGACATAGGGACAGTTACTGCAGTATGTTAGCATCAATTCAGTGACATTGTCTTTTCAATGATGGAATTGTTAGAAGGTTGGGTCAACTCATTATCAATTTGAGTAAGAAAATGATTGAATTACAGAAGACAAAAAACAAGGAAGTTGGTGGTCCCATAGACTATTTTTAGTCTCGTGGACTTTAAAATATCACTCATTAATTTACTTTGATTCTATAAATGGATTTGTACAGATCCAAAATTGCCTCAAACAAAGGGGTGTAAACTAAATTGGAGTTGTCTACGACTTAACAAAATAGTCTGGACGACAATAATCTGGTAAAAAGAAATTCAAAAAGTCAGAGAGTTGGAGTGCTTGAATTACATTTTTTATACTGAAAATGGATTCAGCACCATCAAAAACCATTAAGACACCCAAAATACTGAAGTTTAACTACTATAACCCAGATATTCAAAAAAATTTGGTGAAAATTTTCATAATATTAACTTAATTTCTGAATTATTCTATGAATTTTAAACAACAACTAAATTTTACCAAAATCATTTTAAATATTAATAAATACCAAAATTTCATCAAATTTCTACGATGGGTTTTCACTTTCACGACGGCTCTCGAGGAATCTAGGAACGTGCAGAGAAAAGTGAGTGGGTCCTACCGTCGTTGAGAAAATGATGAGATTACATCTCGAAGTGACTTTAATTTCATCAAATTTCTACGATGGGTTTTCACTTTCACAACGGATCTCGAGGAACGTGCAGAGAAAAGTGGGTGGGTCCCACCGTTGTGGACAAAATGACGAGATTACATCTCTAAGTGCCCAGTTGTCAATACGCGCTTCAAACGGCAATAAATCAATAAATGGTAAGCCATACAATATTATATTAAATGTGATATGTGATGGGGCAGTATATTTCTAGATTTAAGTTAGTTTAAATTTAACTATAGATATGGGTATATTAGTATATACTATCAAACGCATTTAATATCTTATACCTTAAGATTTATGCGTTTCCGCTTCAAACACTTTTCAAAAAAAAAATATTCGTCTGCCTAAATACATTTTCTTTATTTATTAATCACTCACCATATCGATTTTCCATTTTTCCTGTTCCTTCGTTGGCGGCCTAACCAGGGTTCGAGTTCGCAGACAATGACAACATACCCCAACGACAACAGAGCCCACGGAACCTCAGACACTGTGGGCTGAGGAAGCCGCCTGCAGGGATGGAATTCGATGGGTATATCATTTTGTAATTTTCTCGTCAACTATGGTTTAAAAATTAATAAAACCTTCACAATCTTTCGTACAAACTGTAAACACGAGTTGGGGAGTGCGAAAACGTCAAATTTGATGAGTGAGTTTGTTTAAAATTGATATTAAAGATTTCAATACACAACAACCAATAAATCGTCTTGGAACCATCAATCCAATTAATCATCTGAAATTCCAACCAGTATTAAACATTTCAGTACACAACAACCAATAAATCGACCTGGAGCCATTAATCGAATTAATGGCCATGCACAGCGTCAAGAAACAACCTTGGGCTTTAGCCAGCGAGTGATATCTGGAAAAAAATTTATGCGCAAAAGTAATGTTCACATTAAAAAATAAAAACCCAAAAAAAAAGATTACGGGAGAATTAATACCGCAACACAGTGGCTATATGTGACATTTAAAGAAATAAAAAACCATTAATAAAGACAGTGTTTCTTACTCGCGTCGGTGGACTACGTCACACAACTGTGAATGGAAGGAACGGTACATGCGCTTGAAGAGCCGAAGAACCTGAGAAGAATCCCATGAATCCTTTTATAATAATTTGCCGTGTGAGACAATCTCAACTTCAACTCTGTTTGGATATCGTCTGCGCGTTACCGAAAACGCGGTGAAGACTCTGTCCCTCGCAACTGGCCTATAAAGCCATCTGCAAACCTACTAAGCATTTCTTCTGTCCATTTGCATTTCCATTTTCCCCAAATCTTTTCCCATCCATCGCTATTTCTGTACCCCCAGATATGACATCCATCCAATTCAAATTACATTTACAGTGTTTATGATGGCAAAGAACATAGAGATAACCCTCATTTCGGCCCGTGAAATCAAGAACGGTGATGACAAGAACACAAGAGGATCACCAACGATCCGAACAACAACAACAGTAAGCAGAGAACGCCAGTAGACACAACCAATGGCAGCAACCCTATGTGGAACCACGTTATAACGTTTACCCTCGACAAAGCCGCCCTGAAGCAGGAAGGCCTCCTCATTCTGGAAATAGCAATATACACGGAAACTACCTCCGGCGAGGAGGAAATCGGGCATATCAGCCTCCCCTTGATGGGATTTCTGCAGTCAATGCGCTCCCAGTTTGGCGGCAAGCCCGTCAGTTGCCAGATCCGCAAACCATCTGGAGAGCCCGAAGGAAATCTGGAGATGTCTGTGAAAATGGATTTTAGCCTTAAGAGATTTCTAAAAAACTTATCGAAGAAAAAGGGTGTGCACGGGGCCTTGTTAGGTGTCCATTTGTTGGTCTTGGCAGCTCCCCTGTGACACCATATATTTTGGGTAGAATAGTTGGGGATATGCATAAACATTTCTGAATTTGTTTGGGGTCTACAGGTAGATCAGGAGCAATCAGCCGAGGCTGAGTGTTTGTAATTTGTTTGGGTCAGATTGAGCAAGGGTAAGTGTGGCTTAATTGAAATTTGTGTGTTGAATTTCATTGTTGATTTTGAAAGTATTTTTAAATAATGAAATTAAAGAATTAATCGGATGTTTGTCCATTTAATTGGGAAAGATTTGCTGAATTGATCATGAAAATAAGGGTTATTAAATCTGTATGTTTATATGGCTATTAAATCTGTTTAATGTTGCAGCTGGATTATTGTTGTTTGGATATTAGTATTTGTTTAAGTAATTTTGGGTGTTGAAAACGCAAGATGCTTTATACGTGGTTTGTTTTAATAAAACCCAAGGTGCTTTATATGTGACTTGTTTTAATAAAACTATATGTGATTGTTTTAATAAAACTAAAATGAATGTAGTTCGTTGAGGTTTTTTAAATGTGTGAATAATTCGTGCAGAGCCATAATGGTGAATAATAAATGTGTTAGATTGAACGTGAATAATTGGAGCAAATGCATCTTACAGAAAAAGAATATATATGATTATTATTATTGTTTTTTCTTATTTTATTTTGAAGGTAATAAATATTTTCATTTTTAAGGTGAATAAGTGGTGAGAGATATCTCATGGTCAATATATATCTATATCTATCTATATATATATATTAGTTATTTAAGAAAAAATACTATATCAAATATTCATATAGATATATAAATTTATCTTAATGAATATCATATTTAAGAATCTTCACATAGACATATATATAAATTTATTTTGATGAATATTGTATGTAAATTTTTTTATAAGTATTTTTTTTTTTTTTTTTTAGTCAAACTTTTACCTTGAGTGGGTTATTAGTCCTATGTTCCCATGGTGGTGGTTAGTCCACATAATTTATTCCCAATGAGGTGAGTGTAACAACTGCTACAAAACCATCTTTCAAAAGACAACTATGGGAATCAAACCTTAGTCAAGGCTTTGATGTCATATTGAGGATTTACATTACATCAAAGTTGTAGTTTAATTGCTCTAAGTTTTGAAGGTTTTGTAGGAAAAATTTCCCATAAAGTTTGCCCAAAATTCCATAGAATTTTTTTGAAGTCACAAGTTTGATATGTGAAGCTTTCCCACTTTGGTTGTTGTGGAGGTTTCTCACAATGTTGAATCCATTTATTCATTCAAAGTCAGCTTTTAAACAAACAAAAATGTGATTTATCCAAAAATTGTTTTGTTGGATTTCATTCAAAAACTTTAAAGCATCCAATAGTTAATGCCTTACACACAAACAAATAGTAAATATGTAAACCCTCACCTTTTGTGGGTGGTTTGTCCCATGTTCCCATTGTGGTGGTTAGTTTACCTGTTGATTCCCAATGAGGTGATTATGATGGTAACAACCTCTGGTTGATTTTCCATGTAAAAAATATAAGACCAATGTCATGGGACACGTATTCCAAGCTGAATGGAGGAAAAAACATCTCACTTTCAATTCATTAATGGCTAAGGAAATTGTCAAAGACAAAGAGACATTGATTGGTATTTTATTTATGAAATAAAAGAAAATAGGAGAGAAGGAAGGTGAAAGGTCACATATTTGTATGAGGAAGAAATTAAAGGAAAAATAGAGGAAAATGAAGAAAATAGAGACATAAATGATAAAAAGGCTTATAAGGATCAATTCACAACTTTTGTTAGTTTAGTCTTTGGCACTCATTCATTCGCTCATTCTCTCATACTCTTGCACACTTAGAGAATTCTTGGAGCACTCTAGCATTCACTTGGATTGGGAAAAGAAGGGAAAGGGAAGTAGGAAATTGCAAGGGAACTGCTAATGTTCGGTGATTTAGCAGATTGGTAGACCGAATGCATAGGGTAACATCAGACCAGTCTTTGGAGTCCTAGGAACTAGCCTTCCTAGACTCAGAGAGGCCTCTCTCTATTTTTTTGCAAAGGATGTGGGCTTGTTTTCTTTAGATTGTTGGTTTCAAGCTAGTTTTTAAGTACTAGGTTTGTTGTTTGTTTTGGTTGGGTATGATGATCAAACATAATAGATAGAATGAGGAAATCTCTAAGTCATTAAGCAATGGAGTCTATAAAAGTCATGACAAGTTCATCAATGGATCGGGGAGCATCACAGGGAAAATCTAACTTGGTCAGTGGATCTTCAAGGTTTCTTAGTGGTAATGAGATGGACATCAATTGTGAGAATAAAAAGTAAGACAAAGGGCAATTAAGAATCCTTTATCATATATACTTTTAACAAAGGGACTTAAATATCATAAGCATAAAGAGGCAATCAATAGACAAGGCAAACCATAAATTCTTTGATTCAACTTAAGCAAATAATTCTTCAAGAATAACATTCCAATGAAATATAGAAGGCAAGAAACTCATTTAACTTCTAGTGATTTCACCTTCAAGGACAGAAAACATTTAAGACACACATATAACTGTAATCAGAGAACAGGGAACGCCTAAACATCCTTGATCATAGCTATGAAGATCTCTAAAAAAATTATTTAAGCAAGTACAAAGGGTATGATCGAAACAAAACCTCTTTGGCAGACTTAAAAAAATGGTACTTTAGAGAGAGACCTAAGAAACAATGTTTCAGTGACATCAAATAAGCAGGGCTAGCGATAAATCATGCTTGATACCAACTGTATTAAACTATTCATGAAATAAACAAGCTTAGGGGGTCTAGATAGCAACTAAGAATACTCTCAAATTTCCTAGCAGAGGAAAACATTAAGGCAGTGAAGAAAAAATAGAACTAAGGTACCTTTAGAAAAATTTCTTAGTCTAAATTCTTTTCTCTATTGCAACATAGAAAGATGGAAACATAATGAAACATGAAATAACAATAACAAATTAGAAGCACTTCACCATCAACCAAGCTCAGGGATCCTGCAAGCTAGCCTCTTCCATCAACAAACAAAACAGGGCATCCACAAGTTCCAAGACATCAATTTCTTTTCAACTTCCAAGAGACTATGTATTACTTCAAAGAATCATCAAATGCCAAGAAGATAATGAGTTCAAATGCAGTATTTATCTACAAATGAGGAGGTGAAGCTAAGCTAGGGTTTGAGTGTCATTTATTACAGAGTTAATAAACTCCTTACCTTGAAGACCATGCAAGGCTCAAGGCAGGGATATTTGCAGATATTTCTCTGGATAATAGCTTCTATCTTTAACTCCTAAGGGAATATAGGTGAAATGTTTTACTTTAAGGCCTATTCATAACTTTTACAATAACTGCTAGGCAGATATAAAATATCTCTGACTAGGCTCAATAACTGCCTAATGCTTTATTGAAGGAAACAAGGCACTAGGTGGCAGAAATATCTCTGAAAAAAGTAACTGTCATAGGCTTAGTCATTTGAATGCATTTCTGGGTTAATATTCCTTTTGTTTTATCTTTAATATCCATGTTTTAGGCCTTGAAATCTGTCTTTATGCTCTGACTGTTTGTTTTTATCATGATTCTTTTAATATTTTTTGATCTATGTCTGTTCATTTAATCTTTTGATTTACCTTTCTGATCTTTTGCCTTTATCCTTTGATCTCTTTTTAACTGTCTGAATGCTTTCTTTAATCATCTGCTTTGGTTGGCTAATCCTCTGATTTGTCTTTTAATTAAGATTAGCCATTTAATTTGTGTGACTCCTTCTCTTCACTATTCTTTTGATTGTGTCTATCTTCAGTGTGCAGGGGAGGCTCTTCTTTGTGGCAGGATGGTTTTGATCCATTGGTGATCATGTTTCGTCGATGGAAAACTTTGGTATAAGCCCTCTGGCCCTCATTATCTTTATTTAAGCTTCTAGATCGTCATCCAGAGGCTCATTTGATTGGATTTAGCCCTGTGGAGTGTAGTTCATACATTTCCGCCATTAAAACCTGCACAAAACACAAATAATTAGTTAAAACCTGCGGGAAGGGCGTATGAATGCAATTTCGGCGGCTTTGGGTTGTCGAAGGGTTTTGCAAAGGAGGAGATGGCGCAGGAGGCAAGGTTCCAAAGGTGGAACCAGGAGAAATTCGAATAGAGGCAGGAAAGGTTTGAAAAATGGTGCAAAGGACAGGCAATTTTGAAAACTAGGAGTGGTTTTATTGCGCAGAGAATGGATGGTAATCAGTTTTTGGTGGGAGGCAGGCGATATACCTCAGGATGCGACACGTGGCAGGGAAAAACCGCATATTTCGCGCGGGTTAGAAAATGTTAATCCCGTCGCAACTTAATTTGCGATATGCGATGCGAGTCATTGGATCTCGGGATGGATATCAACGGTTGATGCATGTTTGGGAGGCGGTGAGCAATTGGTCGGGTCACCAAAAGTGGAGGACAGGTGGCGAGGTTTGGTTGGATGGTGGGGTGTGGTGGTGTATGGGCCCGGGGCCTTAATAAATTAACGAAATATATGTTAATTTATAAGGTTTGGCAGGGGCGTCAGGTATAGTGGGAGGTGGGGCTCGTAATTTAACTTTTCAAAGGTTTAAGGGTCCTTTTATAAGGTATTTCGGGGGTTTATGAAATGAAAAGGGCAAAGGGTTAGTTTATACAGGGAAGGGGCTTAGAGATAGCCGAGGTCGAGGTCTTATGAGTGTGAGGGGGTTGGGGTTTAGAAGAAAAGGGGCTTAAGGCCTATTTCATATAAGGGTGGGTTTTTAATATAAAACAGAGTTTATATATATATATATATATATATATATATATATATATATATATATATATATATATATATAAAATAAAACACCTGAAAGGCCTAAGCTGGGTTTTAAATAATGTAAAAGGGGGTTTTTACATTGTTTAATTTTCTCAAAGGAAAAATGATGAATGAGGCTCCCTTTAGGAAGGTTTTTAGGAAAGGAAGAAATGGGTTTTTCAGAGGAAAAAGGCACTGATGTGAGTGTGGGTAGGGTAGTGAAAATGAGATTAAGAGGCCCAACAATGAATTCATTTTTAGAACAGTGAAGTGAAACTTTAGAGTGCAGAGCTGGAATATATAGTGAAATAGTTTAACTTAGGATAATGAAGGCAGTGAGATTTCTAAAACTCACAATATTTCACAAATTTTGTTTTTAGAAATCTAGGACCATTTACTTAGTCATCTTCAGAGTCAACAAAAAATACTGATGCCTAACAGTGGCTCCACTTGGGGAGGGCAACTCCCTTTTGGGAGGTGTCTAGAACTTTCAGACATCAAATCTCTGAGTTTATGAAGACCAGTACCTCTTCCATTGGGCAGATTTTTCTTTCTTTTTATTTGCTGATATTTCTTTGAAGTGGTGATCTCAATTATCTGTAACATATGATTTCTTCAACTTCATTTCTACCTACCCAACCTACTTGGCCTAACATTTTTTCTTCATTGAGTGCACTTGAACTGGCAAACTCTTGACATTTTTATTTTGAAAACAGAAATAAACTATCTACTTCTATCCTTATTGCTTCCAAGAGTTCAGATTAAGCTAGTGAACTCTTTTATTCTCTACATAGACTATTTGACTGCCAATATTAAGTTGTTTGACAGTCTTTATTCTTTAAAATATTGACACAAAATTGAAAGCATGGTTCAAATTAGGATTAGGCAATCTGACTTACCATGGTTTGTGGCATTTGGAACAAGCAACACACAAACATTATTTTTGCATAAAAAGTAACTAGAAAGATAAGGGCTATGATCTATCATTTGTTATGCATCCTCATCTTTCTCCTTGGTTCTGTTTTGAGCATGTGGAACCAATATATTTCATTCCCTAATCTATCCTTTCTGATAAGTCAAGCTTGAATAACTTTGACAATCATTTTTACACTAACTTATCGACACAAATGTAAAGCATGTTCATCCATGACTAGGCTAGATGACTGAACAAGATATTCCTTTTGAACCAGCAGTGGAATTTAGGCTTGCACACTTTCAACAGTACTATTTTTGAGTATGGGGCTATACCTATTTTCAAATCTACGCCCTTTTCCTTCTTTCTATGTTTTTGAGTTTTTTCTCTTTTTTACAAAATAATCTGAAACTAAACTGGCTGCTCAAAAGGCTGAGCTTATTTTCATTCCTATCTATCCTAATCTATCCTATACATGATATACATTCATTAGGTGAACTCTTTTTTCCAACATAGCCAATCAAGTAAGTGACTAGATGATTGCTTTTTGTTCCATCTCTTAGGTATGCTGGCAAGCCACTCCCACTTTGTCTTCTTCTGAACAGTAGCGCCCAAAATTTTCTTTAAGCTTTGCCACAAACTTTTCCTAGCATGTTTTACTCCCTCTTTAAAGGTCTCTAAGGAAACAGCAAAGGGGTCTTCGAATAAACTGGCCTAGAGGATTTGAGAAATAGACCTCATTTTGGATTACTCCCTCCTTTACTTGACTAACCTTGGGATCCTTTTAAGAAAGAATCTCTTCTGCCTCTTTATGATTATCTGATTTGACAACTTTAGAATGAAATGTTATGCTGCCTTCAAGCAATCCTGGTATGCCCTGATTGAGTGAGATGATTTTTGTTTAAGAGCCATTTTCCTAATGAGTAGGAGCATTCTTTGGCACCAAGTCTTCTTGAGAAGGTAGTCTAGCATTAACATCAATCTGTTCTATAGTTTCTTTATGAGAAAATGCATCAGTAGATAGGCCATCAGTAGAACACATAGACATATCTTCTTTATATAAAAATTTGGATGTTGGTTGTATGCTTAGGATCTGATTTCTTTCTTCTTTATTTAAAGGGGGAGGTGTTTTATCTTTCTCTGGATAGAACTATGATGTTTATATTCCATTTGTGACTGCTCATAAGGATGAATGTCTTCTTGAGGAGGTATTACAGCCTCAAAAACAATCCGTTCCTCTGTTTCTTTATGAGAAAGTTCTTTAGTAGATAACGTAGTAGTGGAACAAACATGAGTATTTTATTTATATAAAGGTTCAGAGGCTGATTGTACTCTTAACATTTTATCTATCTCTTCTTCAGTTAAAGGAGGAGGTATTTTCTGTTTTCTTTGGATTTGGCAACGATTGGTTTCTTTCTTTTGTGGAGGTTGATCTTGTGGCTGAATGCCCTTTTGCACTTTACAAAAAAGGGCAGATGGATTGTCATTGTTTCAACCTCTTCAGAGAGATCTGGTGGATCTTCTCTTACTTCTTTATAGATTTCATCTCAATCAACTCTTCTTGGCTGTTATGATAGTTATCTTGAGTATGAAAGGCATGAATCTCCTCTAATAGATCTTCAGGATGCCGATTTCCTAAATCTTCATCAATGTTCACAAGGTATTGTATGAGGCCTTCATATTGATCACAACAATTTTCAGCTAATGATAGAGATGGATAATTTTATTTATGATGCTCATAGAACACCTTGTGGAGATCCTATAAGGAAAATAAACCATTTGGTTTCAGACCTTCATACCATTCCCTTGCCTTACCCTCTAAAGTTGCCATAAAATTTTTCGTGAGGCAATCCTCATGCCATTCAACCTTTAACCTCCATACATGTATACGAAATTTGATGAGATGTAACAATGGGTCATCCAATTTTTCATCTTGAAATATAGGTAGGTTTTTCATCCAATTTATTTGAGGCATTTTGTGTGGAAACCTAGGAATATGATCTCTGCTCATTGGAGCATATCTCCTTTGTATCCTTGGATCCATCTTTGTTAATCAGAAAGGATCACTTGTCTTTTTAACCAGTCTAGAATTCTCTGCCAGTGGAGTATTTTGGTCTATTGAGGGTTGTGGAGTCGCTAGGTGGAAGATTTGAACTTTGTTGTCCACCATCAACATGATTGTGATTGCCCAATTCATTCCCAGGGAAGTGTGTGAGAACTAGTGAAGTAATAGGCTTACTGGAGGCTAGTGGAGTCGCCAGGTACATATTTTTGGTTGTTTTGAAGATAAATGGGTATGGTCCACCCTAAATAATTGACAAAAAACGAATCTAGGAATGTTTTTTGGGTTTTCTGAGTTTCTTTATGGTAGCCCTAAGTTTTGTATGAGTGCTCTACACCTGAATCATCATTTAGCTAATATGGTGAAACAAGCCGAGACTACTCCTAGCTATTAGTTGATTTTCTTAACTTAACTGAGGGTCAAATGAGTCTATAAGATTTTTTAGGCCAGTATGTACTCAAGGTCCCACTGTGATCGCCATTATGTTAGTAATGGAGATGAGGTGGTGATGAATGGGTGGTGGATACAAAGTGATTTCAGCTTATGAATTACTCAGAAGGTCCCACCGTGATCGCCATTATGTTAGTAATGGAGATGAGGTGCCTATTTCACTGTATTTTCTATTTTTCAAGGGCTTCTGAAGTTCTAAGGAGTACTTAGGCTGTCACTAACTCAGAAGGTCCCACCATGATCGCCATTATGTTAGTGTCCCATGATTTAGCAGATTGGTAGACCAAATGCACAGGGTAACATAAAACTAGTGTTTGGAGTCTTAGGACCTAGCCTTCCTAGACTCAGAGAGGGCTCTCTCTATTTGTTTGCAAAGGATGTGGGCTTGGTTGCTTTAGATTGTTGGTTTTAGGCTAGTTGTTAAGTATTGGGTTTGTTGTTTGTTTTGGTTGGGTATGATGATAAAAAAGAATAGATAGAATGAGGAAATATCTAAGTCATTGGGCAATGGAGTCTATAGAAGTCATGATAGTTTCATTAATGGATCCAGGAGCATAACAGGGAAAATCTAACTTGGTCAGTGGATCTTCAAGGTTTCTTAGTGGTAATGAGATGGACATCAATTGTGAGAATAAAAATTAAGACAAAGGGAAATTAAGAATCCTTTATCATATATAATTTTAACAAAGGGACCTAAATATTATAAGCATAAAGAGGCAATCAATATACAGGGCAAACCATAATTCTTTGATTCAACTTAAGAAGATAATTCTTCAAGACAAACATTCCAATGAAATATAGAAGGTGAGAAACTCATTTAACTTCTAGTGATTTCACCTTCAAGGAAAGAAAACATTTAAGACACACATATAACTGTAATCAGAGAATAGGGAACGCCTAAACATCCTTGATCATAGCTATGAAGATCTATAAAACAATTATTTAAGTAAGTACAAAGGGTATGATCGAAATAAAGCCTCTTTGGAAGACTTTAAGCAATGGTACTTTAGAGAGAGACTTCAGAAACAATATTTTAGTAACATCAAATAAGCAGGGATAGCCATAAATCATGCTTGATACCAACTGTATTAAACTATTCATGAAATAAACAAGCTTAGGGGGTCTAGAGAGCAACTAAGAATTCTCTAAAATGTCCTAGCAACATATAACTGTAATCAGAGAATAGGGAACGCCTAAACATCCTTTATCATAGCTATGAAGATCTATAAAACAATTATTTAAGTAAGTACAAAGGGTATGATCGAAACAAAGCCTCTTTGGAAGACTTTAAGCAATGGTACTTTAGAGAGAGACTTCAGAAACAATGTTTTAGTGACATCAAATAAGCAAGGATAGCCATAAATCATGCTTGATACCAACTGTATTAAACTATTCATGAAATAAACAAGCTTAGGGGGTCTAGAGAGCAACTAAGAATTCTCTAAAATGTCCCAGCAGAGGAAAACATTAAGGAAATGAAGAAAAAACAGAACTAAGGTGCCTTTAGAAACATTTCTTACTCTAAATTCTTTGCTCTACTACAACATAGAAAGATGGAAACATAATGAAACAGGAAATAGAAATAACATATTAGAAGCACTTCACCATCAACCAAGATCAGGGATCCTGCAAGCTAGCATCTTCCATCAACAAACAAATCAGGGAATCCACAAGTTCCAAGACATCAATTTATTTTCAACTTCCAAGAGACTATGTATTACTTCAAAGAGTCATCAAATGCCAACAAGATAATGAGTTCAAATGCAATATTTATCTGCAAATGAGGAGGTGACGCTAAGCTAGGGCTTGAGTGTGATTTATTACAGAGTTAATGAACTCCTTACCTTGAAGACCATGCAAGGCTCAAGGTAGGGATATCTGCAGATATTTCTCTGAATAATAACTTCTATCTTTAACTCCTAAGGGAATATAGGTGAAATGTTTGAATTTAAGGCCTACTCATAACTTTTACAATAACTGCTTGGCAGATATAAAATATCTCTGACTAGGCTCAATAACTACCTAATGCCTCATTGAAGGAAACAAGGCACTAGGTGGCAGAAATATCTCTGAAAAGAGTAACTGTCATAGGCTTAGTCATTTGAATGCATTTTTGGGTTAATCTGCCTTTTGTTTTATCTTTAATCTCTGTGTTTTAGGCCTTGAACTCTGTCTTTATGCTATGAATGTTTGTTTTTATCTCTGTCTGTTTATTTAATCTTTTGATTTATCTTTCTGATCTTTTGCCTTTATCCTTTGATCTATTTTTAACTGTCTGGATTCTTTTGTTTAATCTTCTGCTTTGATTGGCTAATCCTATGATTTGTATTTTAATTAAGATTAGCCCTTTAATTTATCTGACTCCTTCTCTTCACCGTTCTTTTGACTGTGTCTGTCTTTTGTGTGCAGGGGAGGCTCTTCTTCGTGGCAGGAGGGTTTTGATCCATTGATGATCATGTTTCATAGATGGAAAACTTTGGTATAAGACCTCTAGCTCTCATTGTCTTGATTTAAGCTTTTAGATCATCATCCATAGGCTCATTTGATTAGATTTGGCCATGTGGAGTGTAGTTCATATATTTCCGCCATTAAAACCTGCACAAAACACAAATAATTAGTTAAAAACTGCGGAAAGGATGTATGAATGAAATTTTTGCGGTTTTGGGCTATCGGAGGGTTTTGCAGAGGAGGAGATGGCGTAGGAGGCAAGGTTCCAGAGGTGGAACCAAGAGAAATTCGAATGGAGGCGGGAAAGGTTTGAAAAATGGTGTAGAGGAAAAGTGGTTTTGAAAATCAGGAGTGGTTTTATCGCGTGGAGAATGAATGGTAAGCAGTTTTTGGTGGGAGGCACGTGATATACCTCAGGAAGCGACATGTGACGGGGAAAAACCGCCGATTTCACGGGGGTCGGAAAAGGTTAATCCTGTTGTAACTTAATTTGCGATATGCAATGCGGGTCGTTGGATCTCGTGATGGGAGATCAACGGTTGACGCATGTTTGGGAGGCGGTGAGCAGTTGGTCAGGTCAGCAAAAGTGGAGGACAGGTGGCAAGGTCTGGTTGGATGGCGGGGTGCGGTGGAGTATAGGTCCAGGACCTTAATAAATTAACAAAATATATGTTAATTTATAAGGTTTGGCAGGGGTGTCGGGTATAGTGGGAGGTGGGGCCCGTAATTTAATTTTTCAAAGTTTTAAGGGCCCTTTTATAAGGTATTTTGGGGGTTTATGAAATGAAAAGGGCAGAGGGTTAGTTTATACAGGGAAGGGGCTTAGAGATAGCAGAGGTCGAGGTCTTATGAGTGTGAGTTGGCTGGGGTTTAGAAGAAAACGGGCTTAAGGCCTATTTCATATAAGGGCGGGTTTTTAATATAAAACAAAGTTTATATATATATATAAAATAAAACACGCAAAAGGCCTAAGCTGGGTTTTAAATAATGTAAAAGGGGGCTTTTACATTGTTTAATTTTCTCAAAGGAAAAATGATGAATGAGGCTCCCTTTAGGAAGGTTTCTAGGAAAGGAAGAAATGGGTTTTTCAGAGGAAAAAGGCACTGATGTGAGTGTGGGTAGGGTAGTGAAAATGAGGTTAATAGGCCCAACAATGAAGTCCTTTTTAGAATAGTGAAGTGAAACTTTAGAGGGCGGAGAGGGAAAATATAGTGAAATAGTTTAACTTAGGATAATGAAGGCAGTGAGATTTCTAAAACTCACAATATTTCACAAATTTTGCTTTTAGAAATCTAGGACCATTTACTTATTCATCTTCATAATCAACAAGAACTACTGATGACTAACAGGAACAATTGGACCAGCATCTACAATTGGATTATTTTATTTCCTTGCTAGTTTTGGCTTGCCTGGTACATACATGTAGTTGCTTGCTCATGTGTTGTCATTGGAATGGATATTGACCTCAATTGACAGTTTTTTTAGCCTTTCTTTGCCATTTCCTGGATAACCATGGTGTTGTGGGTTTTTTTTTTTTTTTTTTTTTGATTGGTGCTCATGTTCCTTATGGAGCCCTATGACAACTATGGGTTGAGGTACTATTCCTGGAGCCAGGTCGAAAAAAACGCTCTGGGGCCCTAGACAACTTGGGTAGAGATTGATCTGATTATGGTTAGTGATTCCCAATTGTGAGGTGGAATCACTGGTTGAGGGTTGAGGTGATTTGGCCTTGGTTTTTTCTTGGTTTATTCCATGATATCCCACAAGCTAAGCAGTCAAGAACAACGAGGCCTACCCCCCATTGTCACCAACCACCTAAAATCATGAAGACAACCCCTCGCCCCAACAAGGCAAGGAGCAAGTCAAACATATCATGTGCCTTATGTGCTAAAAATGACCACATGATTAATCAATGTTGAGAGATTAACAAGTTCATTGATAGTCTTCACATGGTCACACCCATACCTTACATTCCTCTCTCTAATCAAGAGAAAATCACACATTGTTATTGCCGAATTTTCTCACAATTTCACCACACGATGAATTGCCATTTCCTTCCAAGGTTAAGAGCGGCTAGAGCATTGTTAGAAGAAAAACTCCCGCCGGAGCTAAATCACAGAAAGTCTAAGAATAGGAAACGACAGAAATGAAGAAACACACATTCTCGTAATCATCTCCCATCATCATCCTCTAATATGATAAGTAGTACTGGACCCCATACAATATACTCGATGAGTACATTTACTCCATGCAACATTTGCACAAGCCATGATCATGATACGGAGAAAATCCCTATGTTGTGAACATTTAGACACCTCTACATCCATCAAAATCTTCACATAAAAGAAGACACATGTACCCTTCGTACATCACCAAGAGAGCATGAATTTTCTCTCGCTAAAAAAAAACAACCATCACAAAAATTCTTCCACCATGTAACAATGACAACACACAACACCATATATGATTCATCCCATCATGCATGGGAACCATGAGTCGTGTTATCTGCTCATCTTTCCTTGGTGTCGAGACCATTGAAACTACCACAAAGGTAGCAATACCTTTGACAGTGTAAACCCAATTCATCCACACCCTATCAACCTTATCTGCTTCCACAACATCAACCACAGAATCATATTCATGTCTATTGATCAGCACTGTTAGGCTCGAACCAATTCCTCACGACCTCACACAAACCAATTCCCCCTTAGACATCCTATTTCACTTTGATGAGAATATATTAGAGGTCATGACAGAATCATATTGTCCATGGGACACAATGCATCACCACTCATTTTTTCTTATATAAAAAACGTTTGTGCCTAGCAACATAAAAACCCAGGATATTTACGCCATTGAATCCAAAGACTTCCTTCCATTAGGAAAGGTATATTGCTGCAAGAACCCTCTCCCAGCACCCAATGCGTTTTAGGAAGGAAATATGTCAAATGTTTTGCCAATCATTAAGGTGAATATCTTGAAAAACCAGGCAAAACCGAAGAAATATCGCTAAGGGAAGCATGCTCCCTAGATGAACCAGTCGTGTATACAAACCTATTACAAGAATATAGGGGTATATTCGCTTGGCATTATTCAGAAATGGCAGGGCTAACCCCCACCATCATGGAGAACCACATTGACACTTGGTCTGACGTAACCCCTGTACACCAAAAGCAACGTCAATTACACCCATCTAAAGTAGAAGTGATCAAACAAGAGATAGAAAAACTTCATAAATTTGGATTCATCTACCCAATCACTTACACATCTTTGGTTTTCAACCTGTACCCGTCATGAAAAAAAAGGGCACCATTCAAGTCTACACTGATTTTCGAGATTTAAACAAAGCTTGTCCCAAAGACAACTACTCTACTCCTTTCATCACCCAAGTCATTGATGCGTGTGCCAGTCACGAGGCCTTGTCCTTCATGGATGGATTCTCGGGGTACAATCAAATTCAAATACGACATACAGATTGGTATAAGATCACATTGACCACCCCTTGGGGAACTTTAGCATATCAGGTTATGCCATTCGGTCTTAAAAACGTTGGAGCCACCTTTTAGCGGGCCATCAACTATATCTTCCACGACTTGTCTCATCTCATCTTAGCTACTTGGATGACCTCACAGTACGATCTAAGAAACAAGGTGACCATCTGGAGGATTTATGTTTGGTATTTCAATGATGCTGACACTACAAACTACGCTTGAACTCCCTCAAGTGTGTCTTCTGTGTTAATGTAGGAAGACTGTTAGGATCCATAGTATCGCAAAAAGGAATTAGAGTTGACCCCCTAAAGGTCCAGGCAATAAAATAAGTACCACCACCCAAAAATCTAAAGCAACTTCGAAGCCTCCAGGGGAAAGCCAACTTATTACGATGCTTTGTCGCTGACTATGCCACTTTCATGCAGAGTTTCCTGTGCCTACTCCGCCAGGACATTCCGTTAAAATAGGATGATTAGGCTCAAAATCCATTTGAGGCATTGAAAGACACCTTGTCTTCATCCCCCTTGATCAGCCCACCTAATTACGACAAAGACTATACCTTATATCTATCTACGTTAGACACAACCATAGCTGGGGTGTTAGTCCAAAATGGACCCAACAACAGACAACACGTAATTTGTTACGTTAGCAAGAACCTAGCTGGCCCTACTTTAAGGTATTAGTCAGAACAAAAAAATGCCCTAGCCCTAGTATGTGCAGTACAAAAGCTTCGACATTGCATCATCCTACGGACTACAATAGTAGCAACTATCAACCCCGTGTGATATTTTCTAACCCATCGTATGATGAGCCATAAGTACGCCCGATGAATAGTTATATTGCAGGAATTTGACCTACAGTTCAGCTCCCCCAAAAGCAAGAAAGCATTAATCCTAGCCGAATTCGTCATTCATCTCCCAAGTGTGACCCAAGGATCCCCAGTTAATGACTCACTACTCGATGAACATTTTTTCTTAGTGACGACCGAGGACCCTTGGTACGACGACATCCTCCTATTTCTGCGAACCCAAAATTTTAAACAACAGCTCACATGTTACGATCGAAGGCAAATACGCCATCAAGCCCCCCAATACCTTCTCATGGGGGACTTCCTTTAGTGAAGAGGAGTTGACACCATTTTATGATGATGCCTCACACATGAAAAAGTTGAGCAAGCCCTAAATGACTGCCATAGTGGGGCTTGCAGCGGCCACCTCTCAGGAATGGCCACCGACAAAAAAGTCTTGCGGGATGGTTATTTTTGGCCTACCCTATTCCATGATTGCATACAAGGAGTCAAAAGGTGTGAACGATTCCAATGCTTCACCCATAAGGAAAGAGCGCCTCATGCTCCCCTACACCCAGTGATTGTAGCATACCCCTTTTGAAAATGGGGCATATACTTTATGACTTGCAACCCTACGTCTTCTGGCAACCACAAATGCATCATAGTAGATGTCGAATATTTCACCAAATGGGAAGAAGCCATGACCACATATGACAGCACCACAGAAATCGCAGCTCAGTTTCTCTTCAACCATGTCATCACATGATTCAGTGTGCCTAAGGAGTTAGTTTCCAACCATAGAAAGCATTTCGAGAATGAAATATTCCAGGAGCTATCGCATGATCTAGGGTTCATGCATGAGTTTGCATCACCATACTACCCCCAATCCAATGACAAGGTAGAATTTGTTAACAAAGTACTTAAAACTATGTTACGACATATGGTAAACAACCATAAACCTAACTTGCACCATATGGTATTTTCAGCCTTATGGGCATACCGCACATCGATCAAATCCTCAATAGGGTTCACACCTTTCCAGTTGGTATATAGAGTGGAGGTTGTGCTTCCCATTGAATGCGAAATCCCCAACTTACATGCAGTCATTGAGCTCCTCACTGATACTCAACCTTTAGAACAACGATTGGTACAACTAGAGCTTGTCGAAGAGAGTCAGTCCAACATAACGAGGCTCACAAGAAAAGAGTAAAAGCATCATTTGACTGCAACATCACCCCTCACTCATTTTCTGAGGGGGAGCTAGTCCTTCGCTACGATGTTACAAAATAAGCCTTAGAATTCAAGAAGTTCAAAACATTATGGAAGCATCCTTACATCATCAAAGTCTGTCTCCTGAAAGGAGCATACATTTTGTATGAGCCCAAAGGTACATGCCCAGCTAATCCCGTCAATGGGCTCTACCTCAATAAATTCAACCCATAAGGTGGGAAGTCTCAACCCTAGAGATAAAATGAATGTAACTTAAATTTTTATGATGATCACAATCATTGTGGAATTTTTCTAAAAACAATTCTCTTGTGTCATAGATGTATTGTCCTCTCATCCATTATTTTGGATTTGCTAGGGAGCCTCTTGATTTTCACAAAATCTAGCAGTAGCCACTTGGGCCATATACTCTCCTGATCGGTCACCATTCCTCATCGACGAAGTATGTATCAGATCAACTACAAATAATCAAGCAAAATATGATGCAGTCATCGAGTTGTTGAGCAATGCCTCCAACTAGTGCATTAGCCATCTACATGTCTTTCTTGACTCCAATTTAGTGGTATCACAGTTAAACCAAGCCTTTCAAATATGGGATTCACACCTATTTAGGAAATACTTGCATGCATGATGGTTAAGTCGTCACTTTGATCACATTACATTTACAGACATACCAAGAGATCAAAATTAGGTAGCCGATCACATACCTAACCATATCCTAGACTGGAATGCATATCATATAAACCATCATCTATAAAAAAAAAATCATAAGAATAAAATCCATCATAAGTACATAACATCCATCGTAAACATATATAAATATAGAAAAATAACCATAGACACATGATAAAAGCCACAAAAAAATACATCTCGCATATATACATCAAAAAATATGTGTCCTAGTATACAAAACAAGTCACTGACCATCACGTCAGTTCAAAAATATACATATCATCAACGCATGGAAGCATCTTCATAATGGGTGCTTTCCCTAACCATACAAAATCTCTAGGGCTCAGCCCAACTTGGTGGGTCGTCCAGACCCACATGAGCACTCGGTGCCAATATAGGAGCAACAACTACAACAACAAGTGTTTCTCTACGCAAAGTCGGGCAATGCACACTCTCCTAGGCCATCACCGTCTCCAACCATATATCGTCCAGATTGTCAAAACCCCTGGTTGGAAAGCCTCAGTCAACCTCTTTAGTTGAAACACAGTTACCCATCAAATAGGTTACTGAAGTGATACCTACTTTTTTGAGGTAGCAAAAAAAGCACCCAATTTTGACAAGTGGTGATGCAGAATCACCCTTTTTTTAGAGCATAGTTTTAGCACTTTAAATTTTCGTATGACTTTTTTTTTTTTTTACATGTAATGATTTTTATATTGATTTTAAAAAATGGTGATGTAAAATTTCCTTCGTTTTTTTTAGCATAGTTTTGGAAATTTAAATTTTATTTGACTTTTTTTTTTAAATGTCATGATTTTCATGTTGATTTTGAAAAGTGGTGATTTTTAATTTATCAAGTATGAACATTTGTTTTAAAACGTTAGTGATTTTCATGCTATTTCTGAAAAGTGTTGATACAACATCAATAATTTTTGTTTAGAGTGGTGATTTTAATCTTGGTAATAAAACATAGAAATAAAATAAAAAGACATGACAAAAAAAATCAAATATAAAAGCATGTAAAAAAACCAATAAAAGTGTAGAAAAAACAAAATAACTTATAAAATAAAAAATTTAAACAAAAAAATTTTAAAAAATCAAAAATCAAAAACAAAAAAAATCAAAAAATAAATTAAAAAATTAAAAAAAAACATAATTTAAAGAAACAAAAAAAACATTATTTTTTAGGTTATTAAAAGAAAACAATAACATAATTAAAAAAATGATAAAATAAAATAATTTAAAATAATAAAAATACTAAAATAAAAAATAATTAAATTTAAAAAGAACACTAAAAAAAATTTAAATAATAAAAATTAAAATTAAATTTTAAAAAGAAAATTTAAATGAAAAACATAACTAAATATTTAAATTTAAAAAAAATTAAAAAAATATTTAAAAAATATATATAAATTAAATTTAATATATATATATATATATATATATATATATATATATATATATATATAGATACAAGTCACTGATACCAAGGTGGTAGTCCAGGAATTAACCGCCAATCCTAATTGGCAGCTTCCTCAGATATCTCCCAGTAAGATCTATGAACTTCAAATGTTTAAGTTTCGTGCAACCAATCCTATTAGATATGCCTCTGTAAATGTACCTATAAATATTACCCAACTTATGTATTAGATACCTCTCATAAAACTAAAAGATGTCCAATGGGCACTAGAACAAGGTTATAAGTATGTGCATCTTGGACGAATACAATTTTGTGTTAATACTCTTGTCAGACCTAGTTTAAACGTGTCTTTCTTACCTTGTGTAATTGACTCACGCCATAATCAATTCACTGATGCTCTACTAGGTGGTTTTTTCTAATATTTATTGTCCGATTGAATGGGAGCAAGTAGATCAGCGCCCAAAAATGAAGAATATTTTTCAGTCACAGATTCAGATGAGTCAAAACCACCATATCCACATCATGAAGACTCATCTTGCTTTGAATCCACCTTATATGTTGACTTCATTTTAGATGTCAATATGTTTCATTTAGAAAATCCTGCAGACCTACGATTTGAAATTGCATCTTTACAATATCGTATTTCTTCCCTCACACCAATAGATTTCGCCATCCGACACCATCTCACAGAATGCCTCTCAACCCTCCAGCGTCAACTTGCCAAAATCACACAGCCAAGCGTGGTAAATATTGGCGCCTATTATCCAAGTGACACTTCTACCATATGTTTCAGAAAAGGATGGAAGACATTTTTGGAGATTTGAAATTTGTTATTGTTTATATTGATGATTTAATAATCTGTTCTTTTATTTAAAAGAACATAGAAATAACTTGGAGGGAGTTCACCACATGATTTTTAAACATGGGCTAGTCCTAAGCTTGATTTTGCGGAAACTAGAATTGAATATTTACGACTAATCCTATTCCAAGGAAAAGTTGAATTACAAGAAATTGTGTTGAAATATTTAACAAAATTTCTAGATGCCATTTATGATCACAGGAAATTGCATAGGTTCTTGGAAAGCCTCAATTACATTCAACAGTTTTATGAAAATCAAGCCAAATATGTCAAGGTCCTATAGAAGAGGCTCAAAGGAATAGAATGGTCCCCATCTATGACAACTACAGTTCAAATTATCAAACAAAAGGTCCAAAATTTTCCAAGTTCGGTTCTTCCAACACATGAATTGCCTTACATTTTAGAAACAGATGCATCCAATGAAGTATGGGCAGGAGTTTTGATGAAAAAAATGCAAGAAGGGAAGAAGTTTGCTCATATGCATCATGATGTTTCAATGACACTGAACTCAGGTATCCATCTTCTCATAAAGAAATTCTTGCTGTAAAAAATGGAATCAAAAGATTCAGGTTATTCCTACAGCCAATAATATTCATTATAAGAATAGACTTGAAACATATGGTTGGGATGTTTAGAAATAGAAGATTTTTAGAACAAGGCAACAATAGGATACTAAGATGGAGCATATGGTTGGATGGATTCGACTTTGAAATTGAATATAAAAAGGGAAAAGATAATTTCTTAGCAGATTTTCTTACAAGAGAAGCAGCTCCAAAAGAAATCAATATGTTCAATTGTCCATCATCTTCAACTTCATCATCACCTCCCCCTGCTCCAGAGGGTTTTCAGTGGGTTTTAATATGTAAATATTGTCATATGTGATTTTGTTTTTAGTTTCTCATAGATAAGGTCAAGGAGAGTCTTGCATATGTGTTCATTCTTGAAAAATGGATTAATAGTAGCCATAATAACGTAAGTAATCTTTTGTATTTTATAGAGTCACCCAAAATGTTTCAAGGAGACATTACATTTGCACCTTTTGCAGGACAAAGATATATTTGTCTATATGAGCCACGGTTGAGCTATGCATACTATTGTAATATCCCGATATACACCAAATATGCCAAAAGAGTTTGGCTGATGTTCGAATGTAGCTCTATGAGTAATCCTTACAACCACTGGTCACCTTGGTTCAAAATACTGCTACATGACTGGTGCCCAAGGGAATGAATATTGCGGACCATTATAAAAAATGAATTTATTGATTACCTCCGAGAAGACATCAGAACAACAGCTCAATATGAGGCATGGTTTTGATTCTAGATAGAACACTTGTTCAATGCACTTAAAGTACATAGTATTTAGCCACTATAGAAACCCATCTATAAGGAAATATCTCAATTCTTTGGGTCACTTTGTAATCTTGCAAATGAGAAAGTACCTAGCATATATGGGTCTCCTTTCTTTCCGTGCTATAATATCATGCCACCTCATCTAGAAGCACATTTGTCACAAAGTCCGCAACATTTGTATTACTCAAGTGACAGTGATAATTATGGCTATCCAAGTGATTGACACGATCTTTGTAAAGAAGCATGATGAGTTGTATTTCATGTCTAGTCGCCTGACAATGAGTGTGACCGATATCGTGGGATTCCGAAAAATATCCACTGTGTAAGTCTTAGGAGAGTTTAAAATGACTAAGTGGAGGGGTATATCCTCCAAAGTAAAATATTAGGTTAAATTTCTGGACGAATATCTGAAACTCGGAGCACTTCTCCGACTTTTGGTTGGATTTGACCCATAGTCTAGAGAATCTAAAAAAAATTTAGATTCAAGATCTAGAGTTTGCATGTATTTTATGGAGACAGATCATATTTCAGAGAATCTATGGAAAAGTTAGATTCGAGATTTAGAGTTTGTACATTTTATGTAGACAGGTCATATTTCGAGAAGATGCTTGAGGCTCTCTCGAAATCCTATAAATAAGGAAGATGTATTTCCATTAGGGGCATTCGAGTTTGTGTGTTTATTTTGAGCTTTCTCTCTTTCTCTGAAGCTCTGTGTCATTCTGTCTTTAAGTGCGATTTCGACAAGCCTGCACATGTGTACTTGATGCATATGTGAACCTAGAGTGGCAAGTCTCGTAGGGAGTATTGAGTTTGAGACTTTGTTAAGGTCAATACGCGCCTCCCTAAGAATCGACCCTTGCCGCCCTGGGGGCCGCGAGGCTCTGCCAGCGGGCAGTGGGAGAGCTGGCAGCTCTCCTAATGCCCGCCAGTCGAGCCTTGTGGCCCCCAGCGCGGTGGTGGTTGATTTATCTTTTTTTTTTTTTTAATATTTTAATTTTAAATTATTTATTTTAAATTAATTTATAATTTATAATTTTTTTTTTTTAAATTTACTATTAAAAAAAAACAATTTGTTTATCTATATATATATATATATATATATATATATAATTGTGTTTTCCATATGTTTATATAATTTTTTTTGAAAATTTAAATTTTGGTTTTAAATTTAAAAATAATAATAATAATAATAATAATAATTATTATTATTACTATTTTATATATTTTATTTTAATTTTCTTTTCATTTTATTTTAATTTAAATTTCTAAATTTAAATTATTTTTTATTTTAATTTTTTAATTATTTTAATTTTCTTTTTAATTTTAATTATTTTTAGATTTTTTATTTTAATTATTTTTTTATAATTTTTTTTAATTATGCGATATTTATTATTATTATTAAATTTTTTTTCCTTTTTTGGTTTTCGGTTAATTTTTTTTCTCTTTATATTGTATGTGTTTTTTAATTTTTAATTTTTTTAGTGTTTAGTTTTTTTTTTTTTGGTTTAATTTTTTATTTTTACAAGTGATATTTTATCTTTAATATGATAACTAAAAATTGTTGGAATTTTATTTTCATAAAGGCGATATTTTATCCTTAATGTCATCCTTGGTTTTTTAAGGCTTTTCAACGATATGATATTTTATCTTTAATACCATGCCTAAAAATCGTTGGAATTTTAAGACTTTTGATATTTATCTTTAATGTCATGTTTATCGTTGAAATATTAAGGTTTTTCAAAGTCATGACATTTTATCTCTAATGTCATTATTAAAAATTGTTGACAATTTACCCCGAAAAGAAAAAAGCATTATTCCAATATCAACACTTTTCGTTTTCAAGGTGTTTTTTGACAAGCAAACAGGGGGCTAAATGTTTTTGAGCCTTCAAGGAATGCATTTCTTTTGGAAACACATCATCCTTGAAGCCTTTTTTCATAATTCCCTGCCTTTGTCTGTTTCCCCCTACTGTCATGAGGTCAATAAGCCTCGCTGAACAATAAAGTTTTGCTCAAAAGGCCTTATTTCGCCCCTTGTATCTCTGCAGAATTCCCCCACTTTATCTTTTTACCCTTTTTCCCAAAGTCCCCTTTGTTCCCTCTAAATTCCCCCTTACTCTCCTAAATCTTCCCAAAATCCCCTTTAAACCCCGCTTCTATCCCTTGTTTGGTTAATTTTCCCCTTTTGCCCCTTATCGTTTCCCTTTAAATGGCCTTAAAATCCATTAAAATGGGCCAAAACCCACTTTTTGACTTTATATTAAGGCCTAAGCCCCTTTCCCGCTAGCCCCAACCACTTCCCCACATGTGCCCTTAGCCTAGGACCAGCGCTTAAGCCTTAAGCGCTAATCGCATCAGAAGACCGGAGCGGAACGTCAAATCCTTTGTAAGCACCGAAAGTTCCGATGCGATTATTTCATTATGCAAGTCCTCCGCTATTGTTCCACACCGTTGATCTACCATAGATCGGACGGCCCGCGCTGATCGCGAATGATCGCAATCGCAACACTTGTGTCAAATCGGCTGATCGTTTGTTCCCTCTGATTGGATGTGAGACGTTGATATGGTCCCCAGATCCAACGGCCAGCGCTCAATCACGCTCCCCGCCCATTCGCAATCGCAATTTCCAGACGCATCCCCCGATCACGATCTACCGATTGCTCCTCCGCCGTCGATCTGTCTCCAAATCGGACGGTTAACGCTTCATCGCACCCCGCCAGTCGCCTCGCATTCCCTCTTCCACATCCGCCGATCGCGATTCCCGATCCCATCCTGACCGTCCATCCTCCCCTCGATCCGACGGTCATCGCTCATTCCGCCCAATCGCAATCGGAAGTTTCGATGTGTGCCACCCCTGTCCCCGCTCCGATTGCGATTGCTCGATTAAATCGCGGCCGTTCATCCGTATTTGAAATCAACGGTTAAGATTTGATCGCCCTCCACCTCCGGCTGGGTCCTACCTCGTCCTGTTTCATTGCATTTCCGCCCATTTCCTGTGCATTTCAGGTTTTAACCTAAGTTCCATATTTGCATTAAAGTCTTACGTTGCACGTTCGTTTCGTTCGTTTTCATATATCGTTCCGCTGCGTCAATCTCCGCCGTTGATATTTGTTCCTGGACCACGATCTAACGGTCCGCGCTGCATTCCACCACCAAACCCTATTATTCATAGTTTCCTCCGTTTCATTGCATTTTGTCACCATTATTTAGTAAAAGGCCTCCATTCCGCCTCCGCCGCACTACCATTTCATCCATCCTTCCATTGCACTGTCTTTCTTGGTCCAGTTGTGTATTCCGCAGGGTACAGAAGGCGGACACGCCTCCATAAGTACGCAGTATGGATACAGCGGCAAGGTTTTCACTGACAGAGGCGTGGAAATTAATATATGACAGGTTTCTCTACATCAGCAGAATGTTTTCCTCCCAGAAAGGATGGGTTGCCCATACTGTTTTTATTCCATACTGTGCTCCAGAGGAGTTCTCCGCCCAGAACGTAGTCCAAGGATATCAGAGCATTTGTTGCTCAAGTATGGCAGATCATTCCGTTTTTTATTTCCATTTTGTTTATTCACCAAAGGTACTACAAAATACAGCAAACCAGAATGCATCAGAGACATACCTGGAATTAATGAAGCCTGACGAAGACCATTTTTTTTTCCAAAGAGTGCCAAAAATTAATGCTCAGAGTTTAAAACAGAATGGGCTTCGGCCCTCTCCTTCTTTTCTGAGTTTAATGTTATATTTAGTGTTCTACCTACTTCCTCTGCTCTTTTTCAGTTATAAAAACTATGAGAAAATTGTTGTAAAGGTTGTTGATGAGATAGCAGAGAAGTGCAAGCAGTTTCTCTTGAGATAAGTTCTATGTGTATAGTTGCAAGTTAGGCTGAGGAAGATGTATTCAGACTGAATGACCAAGCTATTGGCTATGTTGTACCTGATTGGTGTTGATTTTTAATATGATAAGCACATTTCATTGGATCCTGATCTAAAGCTGCGGTGATGTTTTTCTATCTCTGTGTTTATTTCCATTACATTTCATTTCATCTGGCTCACATCAGAAATTTGGCATAAGATTCACCCTTGTTAGGTGCCTTATGTTGCTGCTCTCCCATCCCTTTATGTTTTCTGCTAAATATGTTTATCTAGAGATTGATTTCGATTGATTTAACCAGTGTAGTGGATGTTGTTGCCTACTAGCTGATGTATGAATTAAAGAAATCTGTTTTAGATGTCCTTGTTATGATTTAATGGAATGTGTTGAGAAAAATGGGAGGTCTAGAACCCTGTATCTACCTCATTAGGATCTTTCCATTCTGATTAAGCCTTTCCAAGTTCCCTTGTGCTGCCTCTGATTTTGTCCAAGCAGGTCTGGAGTTAAATGACCTCTGACCTGATCTATAGATGGGATTAGTTGGTTCTCCCTCCTTCACACTCGGTCCTTAATGTCCCATACCACCCTATCACTTTAGGATCCAAGGCTTTAGATGACTAGCCCAACTGAAAGCTTGCATATTGATAGCAAGTAAATCCTTTCTTGACTCCATTACCCAATGGACTTGGTTTTCTCTGGATTATCTCTCCTTTGCCTAAATTATTCTTTGCCCAGTCCTGTCTCATGATGAACCCTTCCTTCCTGATTCCCAACAACCAAACTCTTAACCAAATAAACAAACCCTGAGCATATAACTAGCCTAAAATCATAACTTAGAGCTTCAAAGACATACACTTTGACTCATATAGAGAGATCCCTCTCTGGACCTAGGAGGGCTAGATCCTAAGGTCTGAAAGTGGTTCTGATATTGTCTCGTCCTTTGGTCTTGCCAATCTAGCCAAAACACGGGAACCCCAACATAATGGTGACTCCACTGGGGATTTCTGAATATTTTTCCTACTCACTACATCATTAACATTAGAAAGCCTAAAATATCCGGTTAGGTTGGTAGTAAGTCAGTTCTGTTCTCGAACAACCTCTATACCATTTGCTGTGTTCTTTTGCACTCCTAGACAGAGTCTGGAAAGGGCCAGGTAGCCTCCAGATCTCACACTCCTTTGGAGGTGACAAATCTGGTAAATGCCCTCCCAGTCAATCTCTGGTTGGGGTTTGTTGTGTTTTGAGGTTATTCTTGAAAGGTGACATTACTTAAGCACTGTGGTGGATAGTGTACCCCCTAGAACACCCTAAACCTTCCACTTGGCGACTCCATGATTTTCAAAGATAAAAGACTCTGCTGGTGATCAGTAGGCCTGCTGATTATCTTGGTTTCACATAAGACTCCACTGGGAGACCTTCCTTTTAAACAACATCAACCACAATAGGAAAATCAAGTAGGGTTAGCTCTTGGTTGAAAGGCAACATTCTGGCTTCAAGGAACGTCTATACAAGAGCATATCCTAACCCAAACCCACCTGAAATAGTTGATAACCCTGAAGGCATCCTCAAGAGATCAACTATTTCTAGCCACATCTGTAGAGCTAACTTTGAATCGGGAGACCTTACAACTTTAGCACATTTTCACCCTGACCTAGACCATCAAAACAGATTACCCAGAACTAGGTAATTCAATTATCTAAATCAACCAGAGCTTGAGCCTCCTACTTCACCTCCTCAGGGTGGTCAACACACTTGGGACAGAGAAACCCCTCTATCTACACCCCCAGACACTCACTTCATCCAAAAATTGGGGCTCTCTCACCCTAGATCTGCTCAACAAGCTTCTGCTGGTCCTAGGGTCCCTGTCATCCATATACCAGATGCTCAGGCTAATCCTCTACCTCATAAAAACATCATAATGGCAACCTGGTATGCCCCTCTAGTGTTACCTCAACCTCTAGTACCCTTACCAAATGATTATCAATCAAAAATCCCACACTTCCCTGCTAAAGAGCCCACAACAGCCCAGCAACATGTAGATAAAATGGAAGACTCTTTTGACTATATGGAAATCGATGATGAAACAGTCAAAATGAGAATTTTCGCACAGAGTTTGGGAGGGGATGTAAAGAAATAGTTTTAAAACCTGCCCCCGGGCAGTATTCGAGATCTCCCTGCTTTATATCAGACCTTCATTAACAAATGGGAGGTTAGGGCTAACCCTCGACAACTCCTAGCAGAATACATGAGTCTGAAAAAGAATGTAGGGGAGAGTGTCCATGATTACTCCACGAGATTTAACAGCATTTACAATGCTCTTCCCCCACATATGAAACCTCCACAAGGTATGGACCTAGCAAAACATCCCGAAGGCTTCGATGCTGATATGGCCTATGAACTGAGGGATAAAGAGTACACCACATTGGAAGACATGCAGAAAGGGGCCATAACTATAGAGGCAAACTTGATGGAGAAGAGGGCAAGATTGAGAGCTGAAAAGAGGGTAACGTATAGAGATGACAATGTAGCCTCCACATCTGATCCCAATTATGATATATTATCTAAGAACGTGGAGAAGCTGCAACAAATGATGGAAAAGGTGGTTGTCATAGTTAGCAATCAAAACAGAAACCAAAATCAGAACCAAAACTTTAGGAGAAACAATACCACTCCCAACAGACAAAAAGAATCAGATCAACAAGTCATTCCCCCATTCCAAAACTTTCTTGATGAAGATGAGGGAATCATAGAAGAGTCTGAAGGGAATACAATAAACATGTTTGAAGCAGAGGACTCAATCCATAACTGTGATGCAGAAAAATATCAGCCCTCGCCCTCATATTGGGATGAGGAGAGATTAGAATCTGAAGCATACAGACTTGGATTTGAAAATGCTATAATGCAAGTCAGGGAACAATATGAGCTTAGGAGCAAAAAGAGCCAAGAAACCCCCAAACCCAAAACTCCTGAGGTCACTATCAAGAAAAGGCCTGAGAAAACTTCTAAAGCAACTGCTCAAAATAACAAATCAGCAGCTGAGAGTTCTGAGAAAGACAAAGAGAAAGACAACCAAAACACTGAAAAACAAAGCCAACCCACTAGCAGCACTAGCACTGCAGTTAGTGCTCCTAATACAACAGTCTCTAACCATGTACATAGTAAGAAATCACAAACTCATTCAGCCGCTAAGACAGTGGCTAATAAAACAGAGTTGAGCACTCCAAAGTCCCAGTCCACTTTCAATTTGGAAAGTGAGATTGCAAAGATTAAAATATATGTACCATTATCTGAGTTGGCCACTCAAGATGTATATAAAGGCCAAATTTTGAAAGCATTAAATCTAGGGGAAAACAACGACACCGTGAATTTAAGTGATGATCAACCTGCCCTCCTGTTTGGTCTAAATATTGAGGGAAAGTTTCAGGAGGGGGTAGTACCACCTTTTTATATCAGTCTGAATATCCATGATAAGATTCTTCACAATGCAATGCATGACTCTGGAGCATCTCACAACTTAATGCCCAAGGTAGTTATGGAGAAACTAGGTCTAGAGATAACCCGCCCTTACAAAGACTTGTATTCATTTGATTCCAGCAGAGTAAAATTCCTTGGCTTAATTAAAGACTTATGTGTGAGTTTGACCCAGATCCCTGCTAAATGTATGGTCATGGATGTTGTGGTGGCAGATGTGCCACCCAAGTATGGCATGTTATTATCGAGATCATGGGGAGCCAAACTGCAAGGAACAATGCATATGGATGGCTCATATGCCACTGTCCCTATATTTGGCCAACTTAGAAGACTGTATAGGGAGTCCCAGATGAAAGTCCTAGTCAGTAGCCCCGAGAAGCCCGAAAACTCCCCTTTATACTCTGTGCATACAGATCTAGATTCATTCATCCTGTACAATGACCAATCCATAGGAGAACCAAAATCAGAAAACGAAGATGCAAAGGACAGCACCGAGCCCATGGACGTAAAAATAATGGCTACTCTAGAGGAATACGATGAAGAAAACCATGAGCAGGATACTAAAAACGAAACTCTGAGTGAAACAGAAACAGAAAATGAACAACAACCTGTCCACCTCCCTCAATCCCATACCCACTATGAACAACTGAATTATTCACAAAATAGAACCGAACCCACCCCGCAACATAATGGCGAACCCCTGTGGGAGATGAATTTCGATGGGTCCTGTACTAGGAAAAATGCTGGAGCAGGGGTGTGGTTACGTAACACAGATGGTAATTACGCAGAGAGCCATGCTGTCAATATTCATTTCAAATGTACAAACAATATTGCAGAGTATGAGGCTCTTATCCTGGGCTTGAATTTGTTGAAGAAGTTAGGAGCCCATAGGATAGCTGTGAAGGGAGACTCAGAGTTAGTTATAAAGCAGGTAAATGGTGAATACACAGCAAAACACCACCGACTCAGAGCATATAGGAACGATGCCATGGACATACTAAAAACATTCGTAGAATACGAATTGGTGTTTGTTCCTATGCGTCAAAACGTTATTGGTAACGGATTAGCTTGCCTGGCTAGTTCATATCCCAAGACTCCCCCTGACCAACAAATCATCATTCAGAACAAGTTCAGACCTGCAGTGCCAGACAACAAAAAATATTGGCAGGTCTTTGAAAGAGACAAACAGATTGAAGATTTTCTGGTGGGCAGAAATGAGTTTGAATTTTCTGATTCAGACTCAAAATTTGATGATGGCTACCCAAGTGAGGATCCCCCAGATGAACAAGAAACACCCTGTAATATAGAGATAAACACCCTGAATGAAGAAACTGGAATTCCAACAGAAAAATGTGAAAACACAGATAGCGAAGAAATAGAGGTGTTGCAGGCCAAAGACAAGAATATACCCAGGGGCCTGGCACCCTTAGAGGATCTTTTTGACTTCGATGATGTAGCAAAAAAGCCCACTATAGAACATGCAGACTCAGATATAGAAGAATGCAACATTGGCACTAAAGATAAGCCCAAAATGATTAAACTGGCCAAGTCTTTACATGCATATATGAAGATAAAATACATTAACTTGTTTAAGGAATTCATTGATGTGTTTGCGTGGAGCTATGAAGACTTAAAGGCCTACGACACCAACATCATACAACACAAGATACCTTTGAAGGAAAATCAAAAGCCTTTCAGACAAAAAATCGATAGTATTAATCCAAAACAATTGCCTGCAGTTGAAAAGGAGATTAAAAATATTTATGAGGCAGGCATAATAGTTCGTGTAAGGTTCTCTGATTGGGTATCGAATCTAGTGGCTGTGAGGAAGAAAACAAGGAAAATCAGACTGTGTATAGACTTCAGAGATCTTAATAGAGCCTCACTAAAAGATAATTACCCTTTGCCTAGGATGGAACACATCCTACAGAAAGTAGTGGGCTCTAAGAGAATCTCCCTGCTAGATGGCTTTTCAGGTTATAACCAAGTGTTGGTACTCCCAGAAGATCAACTCAAAACAGCTTTTACCACTCCATGGGGCACCTTCATTTATGTGAAAATGCCTTTTGGATTGATGAATGCTGGAGCGACCTTCCAGAGAGCAATGGATATAGCTTTCTCAGACGAGATAGGGCACTTCATAGTTATCTACTTGGATGACTTGACGGTCTATTCTAAAACCGAGGAAGAACACCTCAAACATCTGAGGAAGGTTTTCGAAAAATGTAGAAGGTATGGTCTGTCATTAAATCCTAAGAAAACTATTTTTGGGCTGCAAGAAGGTAAACTTCTTGGTCACATTATATCTGAGGAAGGGATTAGGATAGACCCACAAAGAGTTGAGGGAATACTACAAATCACACACCCGAGGAACATCAAAGAATTGTAGCCCTTCATTGGGAAAATAAATTTCCTTAGGAGATTCATCCCCAACCTGGCTGAACACCTTAGAAATATGACTAACATGCTAAAGAAAGGTGAAGGAGTTAAATGGACTGTTGGAGCTAAACAATATTTTGAATCAGTAAAACTTGCACTCACCCAAGCTCCTGTTCTGATTAGCCCTGATTTCTCGAAAGATTTCTTGATTTTTTCATTTGCCTCTGAGAATACAGTGGCTGCAGAAAAACATAGAGGGGATGGAACATCCCATTTCTTTCTTCAGCAAAGCACTCAGAGATGCACCCTTGAAATACAACATAATGGAAAAACAGGCCTACACTTTGGTTAAGGCCTTAAAATAATTTAGGGTGTACATTTTGCATTCCCACACCATAGCTTATGTGCCAAATATAGTGGTAAAAGATATCTTGTCCCAAGACCCTGATGGGAAAAGGGGAAAATGGATTGCTACAATTTTAGAATATGACCTCAAAATAAAACCCACCAAGCTGATCAAAGGTCAAGGCCTGGCACAATTAATGGCTGAGTCAAACCTGCAAGCCCTTGACATTAACATGGTGAATGCCTTAGATGAGCAGGAAGGGTTGCCTGACCCCACTGTTGAGGAGAAGTTTCAGAACTCTCCTTGGTACTCTGATATCCTTTATGTGCTCACTAACCTCAATGCCCCTCCAGAACTGTCTAGAACTAAGGCCAAATTCATAAAACTCAAAGCTAGAAACTACTGCATTTTGAATGAAAATTTATATTGGAAAAATCCGAATGGCCTATTTCTTAAATGTTTGCCTGAACCTGAACCTGAAAGAATTAAACAAGAATTCCATGCTGGAGAGTGTGGAGGCAACCTGAGTTGGAAAGCCACGGCAAACAAGATACTCAGGGCTGGCTATTATTGGCCTACACCCTTCAATGATGTCCATAAAATGGTAACTTCCTGTCATAAATGCCAAATCTTTGAAGGCAAAAGAAAGCTCCTCCCCCTCCCTTTACAACCCATCACTGTAGAAGGTCCCTTCATGCAATGGGGCCTAGACTTTATTTGAGAAATACACCCTGCTTCTTTTGGACGACACAAATGGATCCTAACAGCCACAGACTACTTCACCAAATGGATAGAGGCCATACCCACTAGGAATGCCACTGATTCTGTCATCATTAGGTTCCTAGAAGACTTCATCCTATCTCGGTCTGGCTGTCCAAGAAAAATAATCACTGACAATGTTGCTGCTTTTGGATCCAAGAAAATGGTTGATTTCTATCATAAGTATGGAATAGCTCTTGGTCATTCAACTGCCTATTACCCTCAAGGTAACGGACTAGCTGAATCTTCAAACAAAAGCCTAGTGAACATCATTAAGAAGCTGCTAGAAGAAAACAAAAAGTCATGGCATAAGAAGTTGGTGCATGCTTTGTGGGCTGACAGGCTCACAACAAAAAAGTCCATTGGCATGTAACCATTCCAGCTTGTCTATGGGACAGAAGCAGTTTTTCCTACCAGTCTGGGGGTGCCTGTGATAAAGCTTGTCCAAGAGATTCAAACAGAAGAAGACAGTATGGTGAGAAGGATAAATGAAACGATCCATCTTCAGTAGACAAGGGAGCAGGTTTATAACAGAGCTGTCAAAGTTTAGGAAAACATAAAGAGACAGTTTGACAAAAGAACCAAAGCTTTAAATTTCAAAGTTGGAGACAAAGTTCTAAAATGGGACTCAAGAAGAGAGGACAAAGGTAAACATGGCAAGTTTGACATCTTGTGGCAAGGTCCGTATATCATCCAAGCCACTGTGGGTCCTAATGCATTTTTCTTACAAGAACTTGATGGTACAGAGCTGTTTGGGGGTCCTGTCAATGGCAGGATGCTCAAGCATTACTTCTGCTAAATTTCAGTTTCCAGTTTCCATTTCATTGTACATACCATTGCAGTGTTTATGTTCTTAAAAAAAAAAAAAAAAAAAGAGAAAAGGAGAGGTTCAGACATGCCCAAAACATGAACCTCAGAGACACAAAGGAGCTGGTCCTAACATGCTCAAAATCTGGACCGGCCACGAAGAAAAGAAACCAGCTCTAACATGCCCAAAACCAGAGCTGATACAGAAAAGGAAGTGACTCTAATATGCTTAAAACCTGAGTCACAAAGAAAGAAGGATTCTTCAAGAGTTCAGATTTCGAGCCTTCAAAGTTTTGCTTCAGATTTTCTACAAGTTTCAATCCATGAGCAATTTTGTCTTCATGTCATGGTCCACAGCAAGCCAGACAGTCTAATCCTGGCCTGACTGTTTTTCAATTTCTGTCTTAGAATGTAGAGAAGAAATCTGCTGGACAATTTAATCCCAGCAGGTATTAGATTAGGTAGAGAAACATATGAGACCAAAAGTCTAATCTGGTCTCATGGAGCAATAAGGGTAGATTTAGAATAGGTTTATTTTCTGTTGTAAAAATAAATGATGTAAAGGGTCTGCTAGTTCAAATGCACCCTAGAAGAAAAAATGCTAGGATTGTAGGAGGGGTAGGTAGAATATTAGTGAATGTTTCTTCTGATCTATCATATTTGTGGCAGCTGAAAATCAAAGAAGAAAGGTGGCTTGAGCAGCAGGCATCTGGCCTACACCAAAGATCAATTTCTGAATTCCTAACTCCTTCAAGAAGAAACCATCCCCATGTGGAGCCACTGTTAGCCCCCCTATAAATTTTTGACAAGCAAACAGGGGGCTAAATGTTTTTGAGCCTTCAAGGAATGCATTTCCTTTGGAAACACATCATCCTTGAAGCCTTTTTTCATAATTCCCTGCCTTTGTCTGTTTCCCCCTGCTGTCATGAGGTCAATAAGCCTCACTGAACAATAAGTTTTGCTCAAAAGGCCTTATTTTGCCCCTTGTATCTCTGCAGAATTCCCCCACTTTATCTTTTTTCCCTTTTTCCCAAAGTCCCCTTTGTTCCCCCTAAATTCCCCCTTACTCTCCTAAATCTTCCCAAAATCCCCTTTAAACCCCGCTTTTATCCCTTATTTGGTTACTTTTCCCCTTTCCCCCTTATCGTTTCCCTTTAAATGGCCTTAAAATCCATTAAAATGGGCCAAAACCCACTTTTTGACTTTATATTAAGGCCTAAGCCCCTTTCCTGCTAGCCCCAACCACTTCCCCACATGTGCCCTTCGCCTAGGACCAGCGCTTAATCCTTAAGCGCTAATCGCATCGGAAGACTGGAGCGGAACGTCAAATCCTTTGTAAGCACCGAAAGTTCCGATGCGATTGTTTCATTATGCAAGTCCTCCGCTATTGTTCCGCACCGTTGATCTACCATAGATCGGACGACCCGTGCTGATCGCGAATGATCGCAATCGCAACACTTATGTCAAATCCTCCGATTGTTTGTTCCCTCCGAATGGATGTGAGCCATTGATCTGGTCCCCAGATCCAACGGCCAGCGCTCAATCGCGCTCCCCACCCATTCACAATCGCAATTTCCAGACGTGCGACCCTTCGCATCCCCCGATCGCGATCTACCAATTGCTCCTCCGCCGTCGATCTATCTCCAAATCGGACGGTTTGCGCTTCATCGCACCCCGCCAGTCGCCTCGCATTCCCTCTTCCACATCTGCCGATCGCGATTCCCAATCCCATCCTGACCGTCCATCCTCCCCTCGATCCGATGGTCATCGCTCACTCCGCCCAATCGCAATCGGAAGTTTCGATGTGTGCCACCCCTGTCCCTGCTCCGATTGCGATTGCCCGATTAAATCGCAGCCGTTCATCCGTATTTGAAATAAACGGTTAAGATTTGATCGCCCTCTGCCTCCGACTGGGTCCTACCTCGTCCTGTTTCATTGCATTTCCGCCCATTTCCTATGCATTTCAAGTTTTAACCTAAGTTCCATATTTGCATTAAAGTCTTGCATTGCACGTTTGTTTCATCCGTTTTCATATATCGTTCCGCCGCGTCAATCTCCGCCATTGATCTTTGTTCCTGGACCATGATCTAACGGTCCGCGCTGCATTCCACCACCAAACCCTATTATTCATAGTTTCCTTTGTTTCATTGCATTTTGTCACCATTATTTAGTAAAAGGCCTCCATTCCGCCTCCGCCGCACTACCATTTCATCCATCCTTCCATTGCATTGTCTTTCTTGGTCCAGTTGCATATTCCGCAGGGTACAGAAGGCGGACACGCCTCCATAAGTACGCAGTATGGATACAGTGGCAAGGTTTTCACTGACAGAGGCGTGGAAATTAATATATGACAGGTTTCTCTACATTAGCAGAATGTTTTCCTCCCAGAAAGAACGGGTTGCCCATACTGTTTTTATTCCATACCGTGCTCCAGAGGAGATCTCCGCCCAGAACGCAGTCCAAGGATATCAGAGCATTTGTTGCTCAAGTATGGCAGATCATTCCATTTTTTATTTCCATTTTGTTTATTCACCAAAGGTACTACAAAATACAGCAAACCAGAATGCATCAGAGACATACCTGGAATTAATGAAGCCTGACGAAGACCATTTTTTTCTCCAAAGAGTGCCAAAAATTAATGCTCAGAGTTTAAAACAGAATGGGATTCAACCCTCTCCTTCTTTTCTGAGTTTAATGTTATATTTAGTGTTCTACCTACTTCCTCTGCTCTTTTCCAGTTATAAAAACTATGAGAAAATTGTTGTAAAGGTTGTTGATGAGATAGCAGAGAAGTGCAAGCAGTTTCTCTTGAGATAAATTCTATGTGTATAGTTGCAAGATAGGCTGAGGAAGATGTATTCAGACTGAATGACCAAGCTATTGGATATGTTGTACCTGATTGGTGTTGATGTTTAATATGATAAGCACATTTCATTGGATCCTGATCTAAAGCTGCGGTGATGTTTTTCTATCTCTGTGTTTATTTCCATTACATTTCATTTCATCTGGCTCGCATCAGAAATTTGGCATAAGATTCACCCTTGTTAGGTGCCTTATGTTGCTACTCTCCCAACCCTTTATGTTTTCTGCTTAATATGTTTATCTAGAGATTGATTTCGATTGATTTAACCAGTGTAGTGGATGTTGTTGCCTACTAGCTGATGTATGAATTAACGAAATCTATTTTAGATGTCCTTGTTAGGATTTAATGGAATGTGTTGAGAACACTGGGAGGTCTAGAGCCCTGTTTCTGCCTCACTAGGATCTTTCCATTCTGATTAAGCCTTTCCAAGTTCCCTTGTGCTGCCTCTGATTTTGTCCAAGCAGGTCTGGAGTTAAATGACCTCTGACCTGATCTATAGATGGGATTAGTTGGTTCTCCCTCCTTCACACTCGGTTCTTAATGTCCCATACCACCCTATCACTTTAGGATCCAAGGCTTTAGATGACTAGCCCAACTAAAAGCTTGCATATTGATAGCAAGTAAATCCTTTCTTGACTCCATTACCCAATGGACTTGGTTTTCTCTGGATTATCTCTCCTTTGCCTAAATTCTTCTTTTCCGAGTCCTATCTCATGATGAACCCTTCCTTCCTGATTCCCATCAACCAAACTCTTAACCAAATAAACAAACCCTATGCATATAACTAACCTAAAATCATAACTTAGAGCTTCAAAGACATACACTTTGACTCATATAGAGAGATCCCTCTTTGGACCTAGGAGGGCTAGATCCTAAGGTCTGAAAGTGGTTCTGATGTTGTCTCGTCTTTTGGTCTTGCCAATCTGGCCAAAACACGGGAACCCCAACAACACCCACCATAGTTTAGTTTAGGTACGCCCTATATTGTCACTTAGAAATTCAAGTTTTTCCAAAATATTTGTATGAAAATTATTCTTTTACTTGGTGTATTGGTTGCATATATTACAAACATGCCAACTCCCCACCTGTCCCAGCCAACAAAAGTACAAGAGTAGGTATCATTATACCCCCAACATGATAGGCTTCCCTAAAGCTTTGCATATCCTGACATCATTTCTCCAAAAGAATAAAACCCTAGGTTCATTCACCTGACCATGTTTATCATCACCCCATATTGCACATGATATGCACCCCTATAGGTTGGTAGAGCATCACCATCCATGGTATCCATCACTCATATAGGCCACACGCCAAGGTGTGGAGCAATGGACATAAAATCCAACCCGGGAACCACTTCATGTTCATACGCCCACCATAAAAAATCAAGTCAAGTTTTACCCATTGCATGTTAAAAACCCTTTTCCCGGGCTACCACTCTCTACAATGTGGATCAATAAAAAATGCATCATCGTGTGTCAAATTTGGCTTATCACACCCTCATAAGCATAGACCATCTGCGAAATTTCATTTGCCTCATCACCCTTGCACCAAGACCAACCAATGGGGCCCCCACCCTCAGCGAAATACACTCCTCACATGATCGTGCAGGATTATTCATGTTAATGGGGCACCCGTCTCCGTGCTTGTACATAAAAACCATTTTCACATTCTTTTGGAAATTGTAAAAATATTTATTTAGGAGAAGACTCCCACCCATCCATTTAAATTTTTGACCTGGAAAAAGTACCTAATCACCCTTGGTCAAAGTTGCGCCTTCTTTACCACATCTAGCCATGAAAATCATAGCAAGCATACAACCATCGTGGGTGTCCTACCGACCCCAAGGATTTTCCCATAAAAATTGTTATGGCTGCCGCCACCCACATTTACAGCTCCGACCTCGGGCCACTTAACCACCATCACCATCATTTATACCCATCTCTCTTCATCATGTGTTGTTAACCTATCACACTATACCTTGCTACATCAAAAACCTTGTTCCCTTATATCAATACTTGTTTCGATCGGTTGAGGCTTCCTTCTTGTCGACTTCAACAATCACTTTTCGAGAAGGAGGTATTACCTTGAATGAGTAATCACCACAATAGGGTCATCCTCAGATGGCACAATGGGAATTAACATGGCCCATTGATGTCATTGATCCTCTTGAAATTCCACATCAACACAAGTTTTCATGTCAAGGATGGTATCATACTTCATAACTGTTGCACCCTATCAAAAATTCGTTAAAGACTCATATATCAATAAGAATCTCTTTCAACCATGCTTAGTCGGGAAGGTCCCCAACAGTCAAAGACCCATGCAATCATTTAGTGCATTATTTAAACATGCCATGCATGTGGGTACCACATTCAACCTTTTTTGTTCAAATAAAAAATGTCCCAGAGGGCGTTAGAAGCCGTCGTCATCAACTAGTAGCAGGTCATCAGCTAGAAAATGTGACATGACAAAACCAGTATCTATCAGATTAGCTTAACTAGTAAAAAAAAAAGCATGGGACATGCCCTCATCGTATAAATATTGCTTATTTTATCTCTTGCACGTTTCCTACAGAGCATGGTGTCTTTTTTACTTAAGACAAGGGGTCTCCCAACTCAGTTCCAAAGCAAGCTACCCTCTCTCTCTCTCTCAAAAGGATCATATAGAAAAGAAAGAATAATTTATTTCAGCTATACAATTCTTCCTAGACCTCGTACATTAGGGGGAAACTATTAACACCAAAAAATCATACAGGAAAAAGACATTAAAAATTTCAAGGAGAAGGTACAGATGAAGATTTTCAGAAAAGGAATACATTATAGCAGACAAAAAATTAATTTTTCCTAAGGTTCAGATGGAAATTAATGGACAATGCACATACATCAAAGGAATTTTGCGCACAACATGACTATTCCTTTGATAGTAGCACGGTCCTGAAGATGGCGAAATTTCACCATCTGGACCACTTGGCACGCTTGGTTAAGATTATTCTCCACCTAGTACTGTCAAGGAAAATCGGATTTGATCCACCTTGAGAAGTAAATGTACCCCAAAAAGGAATCCCTCGTCCACTCTTGTGTCACTATCCATCTTGGGCCAAGAGAAGAGCAAGGAATTAAAAAATGTCTATACAAGCCAGCCTTTGGAAGAAGAATTAGAGACACATTGTTATGCTAGCAAAATTGCTTCATAACAAACCAGCTTGCATAGTCCAACATCAGCGGGATTGGAATGAATCATATGTTGGCCAACCAACATCTCAGTCCAAGAGAGAGAGTTACACCATTTGATATTGATCTACCGTCCTTTGAGAGAGGGAAGAGATGCTTGCAGGAACTCGAGGGAACGAGACCCCCTTGTTTATGGTATTTGACCTCCATAGGTCAAAGGACCATTTTCAAGTGTTTAGCATTGTATATTTTTTACCACCAACACTTAATAAAGGGAGAATTATCCACTTGTGTTATTAGGTTGTTTGGTCCATCGAGATTTTTTATTTTTCATCTTGTGTTTTTTTTTGTTCTTAGTGTTGTATGCTTCGTTTTCCCTCAAACTTAGTTTACATTGTGTCAAATCTGTTCCACTAATAATAGACAATAATTTTTCTCTATGACCTTGTGCAAGTAGCAATCATCTTGCTAAAGAAGTGTATTTCGTACACCCTTGCACCAAATACACTACCACACTAATCATAAATAATATATTCCAGAGAGAAAAACAACGACAGTCAACATACAGAGAGACAAGAAAAATCGGGCGGAAAACAATTTGACAGCATAAAAAACAATCCAAACATATCACGGGATACGAGGTTTATAATCCAAACTGTCCAAACACATCACGTGTATCACAGGTTATGAATTTTCACGAGGTTTATTACTCCCTCTAAAACCCGCACTTACTTGAGCGCAACACCTGTCCCTCAGAGATTCGTAGCAGAAGCTTAAATATATTGCAACTTGTAATTTCTTCACTCCTTACAACCATTAATATATTGTTATTAATGAACGACAGGTTGATATCATGGATCTCAGCTTCTATGTCATTCAACGTCACACAATATATAAATTCTATGGTGAATTTGAAACGGTTCTCAAGAATTACTTCTGCAAAAGAAAATTTTTCCTACATTCATATGCATACTGTAGTGCCACTAACTGCATGTTATGGTTTGGATTCTCCAATTATTCGCTTAGATGTATCAGCAAAACTACCCAACATTATTAAAATGGTTTTCGAACTATTTCTCAAACATTTTCACAATGCTCTGGCATTCAGTCAAATTTTCTTCGTACATATGTGATCTTAGTATAAGATATATATATCACGACCTTTTGTACTGATATTAACTAGATATGTACCTCATCAGATTGCTTTTCCAACAAATGACCATTATAATATCTGCATTTTTTAGTGTCTATGAGTCACTAGTGATCAAATTAACTCTTCCAGTATTGTTGGATGTCTTTGGTCAAATTTTTAAATTTTCAAATAAATTTGACATGTCTTTTTATTGTCAAATAAGGCTTGTTATGTCCTAGGTATCATTACTAGTCCCTCCATTTTCAAGGTGATCAAATGAGTGTATTGGTCATTAAGTCATTCACATGCATACTTAAAGGGTTCAAAGTTCCAAATCATGGTTAAGGTATGCATTAGGTGTCATCATTTGCTCATTTCATCAAAATCTACATGGGAGTCTTGTCATCACCATTGTCACCATCATGGGAGTTAGTAATTAGGGTAATTTTGTCAAAAAGGTATCAAAGGTACATTCAACTCACATGGAGATGTAACCTTTCTAAAAAAAAATTCAACCTGCAGTATTCTACCTCATCAAGTCACTTCTCAAAAGGACATATGATGTCACACCATCACCAAAGAAAAAAAAACCAACTTTCAAGAAATATAAGGACCATAAAAGCATTAAAAAGTTTAATTCCATCCTCCAAGAACACTTCTCCACTATTTTTCTTCATCTCATCCATCAAAACGTTGAACTTTTCTTCACCAAAACCTTGCCATCAAGCACAATGCACTTCTTGAAGACACACTGCATTTTTGGGTTTGGAGGTTAAATAAAGCAAAAACAGGTTTCATTTCTCATTCTACAAGCTTTGGGGACTCTTGATAAAGTAAGTAAGGTTTTCATCACCTCTTTCATGTAGTCATTCCTCACAAAAATTGAATATAATCCCTGTCTTAGGGTTTTGCTACGCTTTTATTTTTCATGGTTTTTGCTTCATCTTAGAGAGAATTTCCCTATTTTTTCTACCCAACTACCCTTTTATACACTTATCAAACCTTCCCAAACCATTTCCCACACTAATTTCCTTCACCCCCACTATTTTTCCCAAAAAACCCAAGCCCACACTCTGCTTTTGCTGCATTCCTTGGTTTTCCCTACGTTTTCCACTTTTTCCCTTCTTTCCCTCATCCATTCAGTGAAATTCCACTTCCCATGTGTCCCTAACATCTACCTCTACCCCCTGAATTTTTCCTAAAATTTTTCCAAATCCCTATCCCCTCCATTCCCTTCCTTAAACTAGCTACTCTTTTTCCCCAGTTTTCCAGCCCTAAACCTATACCCTTTCCCCTATAAAACAAGGGTTTTCAATCAAGAAAAACCAACAACATGGCCAATGAAAAGAAGAAACACAACAAGGGAGAACAAGTCTCAAGATATGAACCAACTAACATGTAGGAAATCAACGCTTCAAAGTTCATGAAAAGGTCATTTGAAAAGGTAAGTTGCCTAGGGTTTTGTGAGAAAGTTCAACAAGTTGGTTACCATTGTGAGCTCACCAACCTTTTTTCCACTAATTTCAAGAAAAAAAAGACTGCCATAGCAAGGATGGACTTCTTGGTATCAATAGAATTCATACAATCAGCCACAGGGATCCCCAATCAAGGAGAAATATGGTTTAAGGGAATGGATTTGGAAATTCAAAACTACATAGTTTTTCTCAAGCAACAATACATATAAGCTCCCTCTCATGTCTTCCCTAGTAGACAATTGTTAGATAAATACATTCCTTTGATGAAGATGATAATGAAATATTTAACTTGTGGAGGTAGGTTTAGTATAAGGTTTTATCAGTACCACATTACATTGTTGATGCACTTCACCTCTATTAAACCATTAAATCTGCCTAACTACCTATTTAGAAGCCTTGCAAAGATGACTGAGAAAGTGAAGACTAAAGTGAGAGACCATTCAGCTAGCTTATTCCATTATGCCTTGGTCAAAGTCATAGTTCTTCATTAGCTCACACAGGTTAATATGTCTTGGGAGGAATTTTTGGAGGCAACATCTCTTTTGCCTATGTCTCCTTAGTCTAAGAGCATCAACACTCCTACATCATCTCGGCCACAAAAACTTGAACCATCTCATTAGATAACTTTTGAGGTCTAAAATGGGCCTCCTAAGAAAAATGCACAACCAAAATAAAATTTATAAGAACCAATAGGATTCAATATGATTATGTCAACCATAGGGAATGATTCACCATTGTTGGGGTAAAAAAGTAAAAAGATTAAAAATAATAAAATAATAAAACTACTTTTTGAACTTGTATTTTCAACTTATATCCTTAGGGTTTTACTCAAATTTCCAGCGGGATCACTCCTTGGATGCAAAATTTAATTCCTCATTCAAGCAGTGCCCATGTTGCATACTTTCGACGGACCCTGCTACACGAAAAATGAGAAATACACGAAAAAAAGTTATTGCAATCACATTTTTCATGTATTTTTCATTTTTCGTGTAGTAGGGTTCATCGAAAGTATGAAAAATGGGTACTCCTTGGATAAGGAATCAAAGTTTACATCCAATGAGTGTTCCCGCTCGAAATTTGAGTAAACCCATAGAGATATAGGTTGAAAATATGAGTTGAAAAAGTAGTTTTTTTCTTTTTTCCCTCTAAAATTTGATGATGTAATCTATTATTATTTTATTATTTCCACAATTATTTTATAATTTCCTTAGGAGGCCCATTTTAGACCTCAAAATTCCGCTAATGAGCATGCCTTCAGTGACCAAAAGACAGTCTAGGGTAGAAGTTTCTCAAACCTACAAGAAGGGGAAAAGATTAGTTTTTTCCCCTGATATAGCTAAATACATGCCTACACCTAAACCTCTTACTAGGTCACAAGCTAGAATACTCCCTAAGGAAGCTACAGTTGAAGAATTTTAGGGAGAAGCTATGGAGAAATCACTTAGGCATGGAAATGAGTCACCCCTACAACATAATGATGAAGAGATGCCTCATGAAGAATAAATACTTGACCATGGAGATAATTCAAATGCAGACATTATCAAGGAGTAGAAACCACAAATCAAGGGACTACATGATGATCTATCAAAGGAAAAATTTATGATGGCCTTCTTTAAATATGAAAATAGGCACTTGAAAATGAGCTTATTGCAACAAAGTACCTTACAAGAGCCTCCATCATCCAAAAAAGTAGTTGAAGAAAAAGGTAAGGAAATGATTGATGTATAGAAGATTTAAGACAAAGATATTAAGAAGCAGCCAAGGAGACCTACCACAAGCGCATTGGCAAAGAAGAAAGAGCAAGACAAGGAGCCATCTCCTTCACCAGCACAAAAGGAATCCACTGACCCTATAACTGCAAGTATTGATAAGGAAAGGGATTATTTTCTTGATAGATTGAATGTGTACTTGGAGAAACTTTTGGAAAAGGTAAATAGAGACACTGCCATGTAGAGGCACATGGAAGGAAGTACTACACAAGAAACACCATTTGCAAAATTAGGGTTAAGAACACGAAGAAAAACCTCAAGAAGACCCTAAGAAAGATCAATAAGAACGACATCCTTGATATTTTGTCTAATTCATATCTAGTTGTCTAAGCCATGACTAAAAAATGCAAAAGGAGAGAATTTTGGGAAAATTTTGGCAATTTTTGAGTTTTTTGGTAATTCAGACAATTTTTAGTGCATAGAAACGCAACGTGGTCACGCCGCACTTTTTATTAGAGGCTTCAAATGATGAATGGAAAGTATTTTCACATGTCATATGACTATTACATTACAAAAATCCACTTTTTCTCTCATGTCAGCTCACAAATTTGTAGGAAAAGGTCAAAAACCATCCGTTTTTCACACTTCTGCCACTATTTTGGACCACACGTTGCGCTTCTAGAGTAGTTGTGGGAGAATGGCTTTTGAGGTGCCTTGGAGGTGAGTTTTTTCTGATTTGATGCTCCAGAGGCCTTGTGGACATAATCAGATACATTTACCAACCTCCAGCCAAGCTTAAAAATGCACCTTAGCCATCCAAACTCTCCTTCAATATTTTCTACACTTCTGCTAAATTTCACTGCGTTTCTGAGAGATTTCATTTTGCTTTTGGGTTTGAGGACTTTTCTGGACACGTGGAGGTCAAAGGTTGAAATTGGTCTATGTAAAAACTGTCTCACGAGTTTTTTTATGGTTAATGAGCCTATTTATGTTCATCTTTGTTAAAGTATCTTGTGTTTAATGACTTGAGACAAAGACTCAAACTTGTTAGCTAAAAAAGGGGAAGTTGTTTCTAAATCCCCTAAAATTAGGCTATGAGTCATTAGATACATTAATTAGTTGTTTTGGATCATGTTTTTACCCATAGAGGTGGCGTAATTTTTATTTTTCTATATGTACTCAAACTCAATTCATTGTGAGGGTTGGATACTTGGTAATCATAGTGTCGAGCTAATGTACACAATTTTATAGTGATATCAAAGAAAATTGTAGAAATAACCTTGAAATTCTTATGGTATGCTTATTGAAATTATTTCTTCCTAGTTCTATCATTAATATGAATGTTTATTTCTCATTACAACCATATGTATGCTTTCATGTGATCATCTCATTAGTTTTTAAGTAGAATTCATAAGTTTTATGCTATGCTTTGATGATATCTGCATGTTTGTGTTCCATTTCTTCTAATGTATGAACTGATAGTCATATGATCATTTTGATCCTTAATTTTTCAACCCTATACCACAATGACAACCCAAATATGTCACTAAACATACCTAATTTGCCTCATTTTCATCCCTGCAATAGACCATTTGAAACTATTGGACACCTAATCCTGTATGGGCAGGTGTGGAAGTCGAGCAGTCAAAGAGGAGTCCAAGTGACCTTGGAATGTGGAATCCAAGGGTCACCACATTTTATTATAAATATACATAAATTTAATGGTAATAGAAACTCATTCTTATCTTTCATATGTGTGTGTGTTTACCATGCATTGTTCAACATGGTATTAGAGCGGGCGATTGCTGGCCCTGATCCAATCAACAAAATTATAGCTGTGTTCTTTAATCTTGTCATTCCATACCGGTCCCTTCGCATTCCATCATAGCTTGTATAATGATTTTCCCTTTTCTTGCATTATAAGTGATTCATGGCTCATATTTGTGAGAAGTTTCAATTTACTGACTATCCCTCTTCCTACCTAATGAGCGTCTCTCTTCCCATATAATTTGTTGAATTATCTACGCGTTGAGCCTTAAATTTGGTGAGCAGATTAATATTTGAATGGAGCACTCAGCTTGTGTTGTGAATATTTCTGGCAATACGATATATGTAGTGTGGGATTTGATGGTGCAATCGAAATGGTGATGTGCCTATCGTGGAGCTGTGTAGATTTGGCATGGGTGTGGTATACGTTGGTCAATTCATCTCTCTGTGTTTAAAATTAAATGTTGAATTAACTTGGACACTGATATTTAGATGGTGGAGATCAAGCCCGTAAAGAGTGAAAACGCATAATGGATTGTGGAACCACCACATTTGTTTCCTTGAAACGACTTTTGTCCTCCTGTCATCAACTAAATACTAGACCACTCCTCTCTAAAATCACTTGCCGCCTCATTCTGTCTATCAGAACTACCCTTGAGCGTTTTTTGCAGACCTAACACTGAAATTCTCTCTACAGAATCACACTTCTTCCGCTCTGAGCTATTCTGTTTACAAACCTACACCAAAACGCTTTGTTATACTTGCTCTTGAAGTGAACCTTGAAATTTTTAATGAGTTTGACGGTGAATTTCTTTGGGTGTTGAATCATTTCTTGCTTTTCTAGCATCATTCTATCTAGCCAAATACTAGTCACAGTCATAGTGGAGGAATTATGAATTAAGAATGGTTTCAAAATAATAATTCATTGTCCTCTCTCTCATTGGTAATCCCCTTACCACTGCAACCTCTCGTGGCTCCTCTCTGGTGCACGCAGCCACTGATCAGTTTCTCACACTGGCCCTCTCTAACGTTGACTCCCTCAAATGTTTAGATGGATGAATAAATGAGTCGGCGACCCTAATTATTTTGTTCCCTCTCAGGAAGGGATTTTAGTGCTTATCAATTAGCAAATTCATAATACTATAGTTTAAATGGAAGCGTCGCAACACTTTTTTGGAGTCTCGTTATAGCTATATCTTCTGATAATTTGTGCGTTGGTGCTTTTCGCTAGCTCCCCTCGGCATCCGCGCTTGCAAGATAGTAACAGTGGTGCCTAGTGTCCATGTGTGTGGAAGGTTTCTAGGGTGGACATATATTAGCGTTGAGCTACTGTTCAGGGTGGAGTAGGGCATGCTCTCCCAGGAGTATAAGACATAGGATAGGAAGCTCCAACACTTGGAAATGGAGAATGAGATGGTATGAGATTCTGGCACACATTAGATTCATGTGACTTGCATTTGGCAAGTCCAGTTCCATTGCAGAAATCTTCATGGCCTTTTATAAACATTCATTTCTTTTAGTACATATGCATCATCATAGAGCCCAAATGGTGTGTTGTTAAAGTTGAAGTGAAATAACTGCATGTCTTCAGATATCTCAATTTCAACAATAGTACGGGGATGAGTCTGGACCAATATGAAGGGTAATGATACACCCCCAGATGGAGTATTCCCTTAACTATATCTATGCTCGTTTCATTTCACCAGATTTTGAAGGCCTATAATCTATTCTTTGATTTCATGAAAATAAGATGATTTCTTCTCAATCCTAATTTTCAAGAGAAATTTCTCAGCCTTAAGTTGTTCAACATCATTTATACTTGTCTTAGGCAACCGTTTCCACTAGATTTATTTTTTCTCCTTTGAAATTATCTCCATTTCCATAAGTACATTCAGTACATCATAAACCCTTCACTGAATGTTCTTTTCATCATATTGTTGTCGGTCTAGTGAAACAAGAGTGTTGTCTAGATTTGCATATTCAGCTACAAGTTCATCTGCAACCTCATTATATGTGGTCCGCCCCTTGCTCTCAACCTTCGGAATGAATTTCATGCTGAACTGCTGGATTCCCCTCCATGAATATATATTTTAAAAAGGAGAATCATTGAAAGGTCATTTCAATTGGAGTTTTTCCACTGAAGTTGTTGTTATTTCAATTGTAATTATTTTCATCGAATTTGCACTAGTTGTTTGGGGTGATACCCTCTCAGAATTATCATGGTCTACTAAATGGCATGATCAAGATTGTTATTTTTAGTAGTCTCCTTTGAGATTTGATATACTAGCCCTCGTCTCAAAAATATTTAGTATTTCTTGTATGTAAATACTGGTGCATTTTTAGTTGAAGCCTTTGATTTTTGAGATCAGAAAATGGCTCGAATGAATAATGTATTAGACTTACTGAATACCATGATGTAATATACCACTATTAATGATATGGTAAAAGTGAAAAAAATCACTCTCATAGAAATTCGAACTTTCTTGCAAAATGCACATGAAAAGATTGAACTTTTGCAGCTTGAGTCAGAGCTTCAGCAAAAGAGTTGTCATTCTGCACTTATTTCTTTTCAAAACATGAAGATAATCTCTCATCAGCAACAAGAAACTATCCATATCATTGAGCCTAGTACAAGAGAAAATTTGCATGCAGGTGTCGAAATTCAGCCTGTGCTTCCCAAGTCGATCATCAGACCTTGGGAAGAGCTTCTCCACAACAAGCACAAAAAATGTCTTGGATATGACAATGAGTTGTCATTTCATATTGCAAACTACTCCAAGCCCACAAAATTTCAGATTACAGGATTTCTTCATGACAGTTCACCTACATATGTTCTGGATTCTACTCCTCTTCCAAAACAACAACAACATATTGAAAAATTCCAACACTGTGATCGAGTTGGCCATATGAAAGATCAATGATTCGTCACACAAATTCTTCAGAAACAAGCCTCCTGCAAGAACAAAGATTCATCTTGGATGGATCGCTTCTTAGCAATGGGCATCAACAACCAAGAATATGTTTAAGTCGTATGTCAGAACTTGTTCTAGAATATTGAACAATCTTGCAGTTAATTTTTCACCATCATCTCACCGTGTACCTGACAAGGGGGGAAATGGTGGTCTTATACAAGCTTCAAAGCCACATCAAGTGAGCCTGAGCCATAATCTCTCATTCCAGATTTAGAGTTGTAGCCAGAGACATAGTAGTTCAAGCGAGCTTGAGCCACAATTTGTCATTCCAGATTCAAAGTTGTAGCTAGAGACATGGATGCCCATGATCATGCCTTTGGTTGGTGGACAACCTTAAACCATATATGCGAGGTTGATATTCTTCCTCTTAAAATAATTCAGTACACTTCCTCTAGGAGAAGACTTCAACTTCTTTCCAGTTTTGGAAGAGTTCGAGGAAATGCATCAAGCATTACAGAGTTGGTGGTCATCCTTAAACCATCATAGGTTGTAGACCTCCCTTCTTCTAGGTTGAAGGCCTCCCTCTTATAAATATAAGAAAAACTTCCTCTAACAGAAGACCTCAGCTTCTTTCCATATTTGGAAGAGTTCCGGGAACTGCAGTAAGCGTTCCAGTGTTGGTGGTCATCCTTAAACCACCTCTTTATGCCAAAATTTCAGAGAGCTCATTCAGCCCAAGTGCTACCATACATACTTCGCATATTTGTATTACATCTCTCTTCTTGGACTCACACATACCCCTTCGGATTAAGGGGGGGAATGTTGGAAACCTAATCCTCTATGGGTAGGTGTGGAAGCCGAACAGTCAAAGAGGAGTCCACGTGACCTTGGAATGTGGAATCCAAGAATCACCACATTTTATTATAAATATACATCATGTTAATGGTAATAGAAACTCATGCCTATCTTTCCTATGTGTATGTGTTTACCATGCATTGTTTAACAAAAACCCTTACCTAGTTAGTAGATCTATGATCTTTATCCAACAAACCCTAAATCAAACCTTAATGAGCTTATTAACTAGCATAAAACTCTAAATAGCCTCCAGTCACTTCCATTGGCTGTGAGTGTAATTTCGAGAGAGCCATCTCTAATTTGGTAGGGCTAGATACCAAATCTAAAGACTAGTATTTGGTTACCCCTTTAGCTTCCTTTCTCATCCTTGGGAAACTGAAGTGGAGCTAACACATTCCAACAGTTAGAGATAAGATTATTCAATACTTTGTTCACCAAAAGTTTGACATAGTTCCGAGGAGTGCAGTCCAATGCTTGGAGCCACTTTCTTATTTATCAAGTACATTGGTTGTTTCATGTAGTTCTCTGTAGGCCCGATAAACTCCACAAATGAGTCATCCAATTCATCCATTGAAATCCAAGAGTGGCGCTCTCGTGGCAATTTTATCTTCTTCCACTGCAATCTAGAACTGACACTGAACTTCTAAAATTCTTTGTGTATTTGAGTCACAAAAATGAGAAGAGCATAAACATATTCTTTAATTTCAAGGAAAATTATTTCTACATCCCATTCGTTACGTATCTCAATCTTCAAGGATTGTTGACCACATAATGACTACTAGAAAGGAAGGCTACTTTCCATTCTATAATGTAGAATAAATTGTTAACACTCAACATTTATTGTCCACTAGAGTGTTGGACGATTGTCAAACAATGTGTGGGAGTACGCAATAGAGTACAACACACAATCAAAATTTATTGAACTCTTCACGTATTTTTTTATTATTATTTTAAATGATTTTTATTATAAATTAAATTTGTTTGAATTTTATTAATAAATTTTATCTATTTATGAATATTATTAATTTATTAAATTTAAGAATTTTGATAATATTAGAAAAATAAATATTAAGCATGTAATCATTTTACCAATCACATAAATCAACAAATACAAGATAATGGAAAAATAAATTGAAATTAATTTTCTTAATTGAAATTATTTTTAAATATTTAATAATATCGTTACATTAAATTGTATAATATTTCTTATTAAATTGTCTAATATTTTTTAATTCAAATTATTCAAATTTGTATTTTTTTTAAAAGAGGTCACTTATTGACAATTAGAGTATGAGAATTTCAAATATGCATTTTGTCTTTATTTACTTATTTATTTTGTTTACTATTTTAATATATTTTGTTTTTATTTATTTATTAAAGAAAAAAAATACTACTTTAATTGTTGACATAGATATATATAAATTTATCTTAATGAATATCATATTTAAGAATTTTCACATAGATATATATAAAATTATCTTATGAATATCCTATGTAATTTTTCTTAAATGTATTTATTTTTTTATTTTAGTCCAACTTTTACCTTGAGTGGGTCATTAGTCCTATGTTCCCATTGTGGTGATTAGTACACATAATTTATTCCCAATGAGGTGAGTGTAGCAATCGCTGCAAAACCATCTCTCAAAGAGAACTCTGGGAATCAAACCTTAGCTCTGATGTCATAATGAGGTTTTACATTACATCAAATTTGTAGTTTATTTGCTCTAATTTTTGAAGGTTTTATAGGAAAATTTTCCCATAAAATTTGCCCAAAATTCCATACAAATTTCTTGAAGTCACAAGTTTGATATGTGAAGCTTTCCCACTTTGAGTGTTTTGGGGGTTTCCCACAAAGTTGAATCCATTTATTCATTCAAAGTCAAATTTTAAACAAACAAAAAATGTGATTTATTGAAAAATTATTTTGTTGGATTTCGTTTAAAAACTTCAAAGCATCGAATAGTTAATGCCTTACACATAAACCAATAGTAAAGATCTAAACCCTCACCTTTTGTGGGTGGTTGGTCCCGTGTTGCCACTATGGTGGTTAGTTTACGTATTGATTCCCAATGAGGTGATTGTGATTGCAACAACCCTTGGTTGATTTTCCATGTAAAAAATATAAGACCAAGGTCATGGGACATGCATTCCAAGTTGAAGGGTGGGAAAAACATCCTAGTGGGTGTCATTTTTGAGTTATTAATGGCTAAGGAAATTGACAAGGACAAAGAGACATTAATTGGTATTTTATTTATGAAATAAAATAAAATGGGAGAAAATGAAGGTGAAAGGTCACATATTTCTATGAGGAATAAATTGAAGGAAAAATAGAGGAAAATAAAGAAAATAGAGACATCAATGATAAAAAGGCTTATGAGGACTAGTTCATGGATTTTTTCAGTTTAGTCTTTGACTCTCTCATTCATTCTCTCATACACTTGCACACTTAGAGCATTCTTGGATCACTCTAGCATTCACTTGGATTGGGAAAAGAAGGGAAAGGAAAGTAGGAAAGTGCAAGGGAACAATTGGACCAACGTCTACAATTGGATTGTTTTGCAGGTAATAGGTTGTATGTATGACTTCCTTGCTAGTTTTGGCTTGCATGGTACATGCATATGTTTCCTTGGTTGTGTGTTGTCATTGGCATGGACATTTGCCTCGATTGCCAGTGGTTTTAGCCTTTCTTTGCCATTTCTTGGTGTTGTGGCCAGCAACAACCCCACTTTTTATTTTAGTATTAGTAATAATACTAAATAAAAGGGGACCCTTAGTCAAAAAATCCAAAAAAATTAATTAGTGCTTGTTTCCTTTCTCAAATAAAACTTACTATCATAGCTTATGGAAATTCCTTTGGAAATATTTAAATACACTTAAGTTTATGATAAATTAGAATAAAATCTTTTCTTTGAAGAAAATATCGCATCCATCGCAATAAGTAGACATCCTTTGTAAGGTAGAATCTTTTAAATTGCGATTTCGCGATATTGCGATAAGTGCGATCTCAAAAAACTATGCATCGCAAACCGCATATCGCAGAAAATATGTTTAACAAATACTTTTCATATATTATATTTTGCGATATTGCGATTTCACGATGCTATGAGACTGCGATTCGTGAATATTGCGATCTTGTGATGATTTCGATTTGAGAAAACTGCGATATTGCGATATTGCGATATTGCACAGCAAATTGCAGATCGCAATGTCGCGGATTCTTAAAAGCTCGCTGTCCAAAGAAAATATTTTCATAAATCAATATCCGTTATGCACTTTAAATGATTGAATTAATGAATGGATTTTCAATTATCGATAAAAAGGATTTTGTTTTGATTGAAAGGTTGTTTCATGTTAAAATAATATATTTCATCCACCTTCAGCATTTAAAACTATCCCGTCACCTTTCTCATGTCATTACTCTCACTTAATTTGTAAAACCGCAGGCACGAAGGAGCAGAAGACTATACAAAGCATTCACAGAGTATTGTGGGAAAGAAAGAGAAAACTTCAAGTTCTGAAAACAAAGAGATGGCTTCCTTGTATGCAGATACTGCTTGCAACAAGGATGCTGGTATCACCACCTGGGAGGGAATGCATAATTTGCTCGAAGAAGAAAATCCCAGGGTAATGGAAGTCGCGGCTACTGCAGGTTCAAGTAATTCATCTGAAGCATCTCTTACAAAATTGGCTTGTTCATTTTTGTACCAGATAGCAGCAAGACCGAGAATTCTTCCGTATACAGATATGGTAAAATGGGTGCTGGATAGCACCGATACTTCAGACAGGCAATTTAGAACTCAAGATCAAGAGCTCATCGGGTCATTCACTACAAAAGATTTGAGACTTATGTATCACTTGCCAAAGCCTCAGGCGACTTACAACAAATAATTTATGGAGAAATTTGCCAGGGAAAATGCAAATTTAGCGGAATTCACCAAAGAATGGACCAAAAGAGATGAACCATTGAAGAAAGACAAACACTGTATGTACAGTACTGGTTCACTCACCTCTCCCTATTGTTTTGCTGCTGCTATGTTATGTAGGCTTTTTGGAAAGCCTGACATAAATAAGGTCTTGCCTGAATGGCTTCCGTTATTAAGTGCTGCTGTTAACGCTACCATTGTAGACTGGGCCAAAATACTATCTGATAATTTAGCCGCTGCTATTTTCAATTATCGATCTAAACGGACTGTCTCTCAGAGGATTTATCCTCCTTCTTATCTGTCTGCCTATGTTATGGATTCTATCTGCTTTGTTTCTAAATTCCCTTTAATGGGTTGGCAATGGACAATTCATGATCCTTTGCCTATTCATGTGTATCACAAAGAACTGTGGGAATCAAAAAATTTTCATCATTTTTACAAGATTTTCCATGGCATAATGTTGCCGCTGTACAGAATATTGTATAATATGGGTGCTCCAAGGTTTTCTCCGGAAGCAGAAGTCGACATTCTCCCTATCGCACAGTGGTTTGGAGAAGAGTTGTTTACCTATGTAAGGGTTTTTGGAAGCTCTGCTTCTCCTCATGTTTTACCCTTGTATGTTCCGGATAAACTTATAGCTTGGGAAAATGCATACCAAACCTGTGGTGAAGGAGGTTTGAAAAAGGAATTAAAGTTTAAGAAGACGGCCATCTGGCCACAATTTCCCATAGCCTGTGGAGCATTTTCATTGTTTGATGTTGGTCATACATTCAAAGAGGTAAGCAATATTACATGCTTACAACTGTTCAAGTTTTCGAGAAGATTATTTGATCCATATGATGTTGTCAAAGATTTCACCACTGCAGTTAAGGTGAGAGTATTTTTTGGAGAAGAAGATCCTTTTGATGATATGTTTCAAGAAAAATGTTCAATTAAAGAAATTTTTCATTTAGCTCAAACACATTTTTCCCCAGAAGTGTTTTAGGAATTTAAAATCTATAGAGAAAGAAGATTGACTACTATCCCTTTGGATAATTTACGCTTGGAACCCGCAAGGGAACCAACTCCTAGTGTCAGTCTCAATGGTAGCTCAGATACTGACAGGTCTAAATCAAAGTCTGACAAAGAAACTTCTAAACGTTCTCAAAAGTCTGATAAAGATGAAGGCTCAGTGAAAGATATAGCTCAGTCAAAAGAGCTTTCACAACTACAGACTTCAACCACTCCACAGTTGAATATTCCACCTCCCACTGTACAGCAACCATCCACCAGCATTCAATTAGATAAAGAATGGGAAACGTTTAATGAATTGCTTAATGTTGAAGGATAGAATACACAAACCCCTGCACAGACAACAAAAGTTTTAAGCACGGGAATAAGTGGCAATGTCACAGAAACTGAGCATATACCTATCACTCCCTCCTCTGAAATTTTACTTAATATAGAGGACATTCCTCCTTTGGATGTATTCTACAGCCCGCAGTATAAAGCAGTAGTGAGGAAGCAAAGGAAAAAGAGAAAGTTAGAGAGCGCAATCTCTACTAATGCAGAACAATTAGATGTCTTATGGAAAGATCCTACTACGGATCCTACTAAGAATCTTACCAAGCTATCTCAGATTACAAGAGCTTATGCCTCCGCAACTATTGACAAAGCATCTAAGGTACGGCTATTATTAAATGAAAAAGAAGATCAGATACAAGTTCTGCAACAGCAATTGCAACAAGCTCATGCTAGCAGTGAAGCACAGGTAAAACTTGAAAAGTTACAACAAGAGCTTCAAGAAATGCAAATCAGATATCAAAAAAGTTTGGCCGATAAAGAGAAACGAATACAGATTATCCGAGAAGAGCATAAAGATGATCCCAAACTTCCAGAGTTTATTTCAGAATCTATTTCTTTGAACAATCAACTACTGCAACAACAAGATACATTATGCCAGAAGATTTCACTATGGAACTCTTTTTGTCAAGAAAGTGACAAAATCACTAATCATGTTGTAGAATTGCGACATGATTATGATTTAATTAATGAAAGAGTTACTAATTATTTGGCATGGCAAAATACAGAGGAAGGAAAAAGAGCTGGAGCACCAATTATCAATGACAGTCATAAAGAAATACTTTTCAATAATTGGGATGCACAGATCAAAGAAGCAGAAAAAGCGGCAGAGGAGTCAGCTATAGCAGCAGGCAATATTACTGATTGCGTAAATGAGAATTTGCACAAGGCTAATTTGATTTCAGAAACTATTCTGGGATATCTTCCACAGGCACAACAATTGCAAACAGAATGGAAACAAAAGGCAGAAGAAAAAGCAAAATCAATTCAAGGATTGACAAGATTAAATTGGGACTCTTACTGGACATATCTAGTAAAACCACATAGTCAATGCAGCACTCTTAATTGCATCATTAATTCTGTTGAGAAGATTGCGCCTACACTTGCCGATTCTGTCTTTTCAGGGCAGTTGAAATCTGAAGTCGGCCAACCACCTCTTCTCAAAACAATGCTGGATGCTTGCAGATTCAGAGATCAAATTCATAAGTAGTTAGTTAATAGTTTTCAATTTTAGATTTAGTTTTAATTTTACTTTATTTTTGCCTAGAAAAAGGACGGTCATTTAAACCGAATCCTAAATTTTTGTAATAAACTATAATTAGATTTATTTAAGTAGTATTTAAACCCTTCTCATGCATTTAGAGAAGGGTCCTGAAATTTGTCAAAAACTTATCCTCAGAACATGCACTTCTGCACCCTCAGAGGAGGTTTTGATGAATGAATGGAACGAGATTTATTGATATCTGTGTCTAATATCTGTTACTGATGTTGCATTTCTGTACTCTTGATAGATGTTGGATTAGGAAGAGATAAATCATTATTGCTTCTAGCTCATGAGTAGAACCAATTATAAATGGTACTTTTATCTCTTAACTGTTTCTGTTTCTGTGTTAAAAGTGATATTTATGTTCAGTTATTTATATATTGATGTTTGAATACTTGAGTTATCATTTGGCATTTTTGTACGATGATAGCTATTTATTTGTGCTTGATGTATGAATAGCTTATTATGCGATATGTTTTTCACAACTGTTTCATCTAACTTTTTATATGAAATGGTTTATCTTTATTGAATTCTTTTCTTATGATAATTGAATGATCTTTATTATCGATTGTTATCTGAAATCATTTTAGATCGTATAAATAGAAATATTTACATCCCGGGTTAGTTTTAGAGTTAGATATTTCTTAGAATACACTTTGCATATGATTAGATTAGAAATAGAATAAAAGAATTTTACTTAGGAATTTTAGATAAGAAATATCAATTCTCAAACACACACACACATATTGGGAAACTGGTCCCATTATCCCCAGTCGGACCCACTATACCAAACGGAAAAGGAGCTGCTAACCAAGGTCCGGACCGGGTGGGTATCCCCCTTGTTGTAGACCCGATTTTCGGGGCTTCAACATATTTGGCGCTAGAAGGAGGGCCACAAACTATGAATGGAAAGTGAATCTAAATCTAAATACCATTCTGAGAGTAAATCACCCTCACCATCTTCCCCGACTTCTCCATCACACTCAGAAATTTTAAATCTAGAACTAGAAGTCGAAAGAGGAACAGACACTGCTACAAACCCTGACTTTTCAGAAAAATCTACTATTGAACCTCCGGAAGTTGAATCTTTGATTTATAAACTTCAGCGATTTTCAATATCACCTCAAAGGTCTGATAAATCTCAAGGCAGTGTGACTTCGCAATATAATCCTGCTCATCCCCTTACTAGATTACAAAGTGAAAAGCTTGGTATCCAGCCAACTGAATTACCTCTACCTACAAGAAAAAGAGCTAGGAAATCACCTAAAGGGTCTGATAGTGAGACTCTTTCATCATCATCATCCATCTCAAACTCTTCATCGCAAAGTCAACCACCCACTCCTCCACCCCAGATTATTGTCCATCAGTCCACTCATTCTTCCACATCTTCTTCTCAAATCATAATATCTTCATCTTCTCAGTCACAAATATCATCTTCTACACTTTCCTCTGTTAGTAGTTCAGCGATGGCCCAAATGCCATGGAATAATCCAGGGGCGGTCTTAATGCCTACACCCTTGAGTCAATTACCAGCCTATCCTGAAAAATGGCTGCCTAAGTTTAATCCTGAAGCAGGCATGCTAGCAGAAGAACATATAAACAATTTTATGTTGTCCATAAATCTCAATGGAGTTACTAATGAAGATGCTGTTGCCAGACTTTTTCCCTACACCCTACAAGGAGCAGCTGGGTCATGGTATTTTTCATTACCATCTGGATCCACCACTACTTGGGATATCTTTCAAGATCAATTTTTGACTAAATTTGGTGATGACAGGTCTACAGCAACATTGATCAATGATCTATCTAATCTTAGAGCTGACTCAAAGGAACTTGTCAAAGATTTCAATTCACGTTTCAATAAATTGTTAAACAAAATTCCTACTGCTTCCAAGCCTAGCGAAGAGGTGCGAAGTGAATGGTACATTTCTGCTTTACCATCAAAAATAACAATATTTGTTGATAGGGCTAACAAACCAACTTTAGCTGTTAAGTCCCTATATTAATAGTGTAGTCCCTTATTATGTTAGTTTAGCCCCACTTATTGTTATTTTTGTACCCCTGTAACCCCCATATTGTTATTATTGTGCCCTTACATTATTATTGTTAGGTCGGCTAGGATTACATTATGGCCCCACTAGGATTATTATATTGTGTCTCATGGACCCTATATATAGAAGGAGGTTTTGTTCATTGTACCATCCAAGAATTATTCATTTTTATGTAATGTATTGGAGGTTGCCCCTCGAAGTGGCTTATTTCTAAGGCGTTCATATCTCTTTTCTTCTCTTTTTGGAGCTGGTTACACAACATTTGGTATCAGAGCTTTGGATTCTAGGGTTTCGCTGCTCCAAACAGGTCATTGTGGTATTTTCGCTATAATTTTTTTTCTACGCAGTTTCAGAAGAGGAAATTTTTAGGGTGCAAAGCCGAAATCCTGAGGAAGCTTGTCTAAACATTTCAGAGCTTGGTTCACAATATTTTCGGAGATATGATCTGTGGAAGTTAGGTCTTTTTGCAGGCTCCTAAACAGGTCATCATGGAATTTGCGCTATAACTTTTTTTCTACGAAGGTTCAGAATCTAAAATTCATATGGTGCGAAGCTGAAATATTGAGGAAAGTTGTCAAAAATTTTCAGATCTTGGTTCACAATATGTTTTGAGATATGATCTGTGGAAGGTAGTGCTTTTTCAGGCTCCTGAATTTCATCTCAAAGAGGTGATCGTGGGAAAAGTTCAATAACTCTCTCTCTGGGCATCAGATTGGAGTGCCGTAAAAAGTTGTCACAAGTAAACAGACTTTATTTTCTTGGCTATCAATTTCAGAGACAAAGGACAAAACAGTGACACGTGGAAAGTCGTACAAGTTCGCTCTACTGAACTACTCCATAATTAGGTCATTGTGGGAGATTGGACACAACCTTGTCTTGGAGAATCCAAATCAGGTCAGACCTGTGGCATTCAAAAGATAATTAAGAGGGCTACTTTACTGCTAAATTTCAGGTATAGAAGATCCACAATCACAAGGATAATACAATTTCAATATCGAGCTCCTCAAAAGCAAGTAAAAGGTGTGTATTGTTTTTTCCCGAATTGCATAAATCTTGTTTGAAAAATTAGTTTGAAGTGATTCCAAGGGCCTATTGAGCATATAATTCAGTATTTCATTTTTAAATGCCTCCTAAAAATAATTCCATACCCATTAAGCCCTCAGAAATCTATACAATGATGCATGAAGAGGAAGAATTGCAGTATGAGATATCAAAATTGCGGTACCAAGTGCAACAAGTTTCGATCTTACGAAGAGAAAGCGAAGATGAAATAGATGGTTTAAAAGCAGAAATGGAGGCTAAGTTGGATGGTTTTAAGGATCAAATAATAGCTAATATGGATGAGAAATTAGTGGAAGATCACAGCGATCATCAACAACAAGTTCTCCAACTCTCAAAGGATAACCCAACTTTGGTGCAGAATCTAATGAAACAACATGAAGATCAACATCGCATCGAAAGAAGTTATGAATAAGTCATAGAAACAAGAACTCGACAAGTACGATCAATTTCAGAGTATCTCAGCCAGTGGAAGAACTTTCTCGTAAAAGATTCCACATGGGAGGATGAGAATTTTATACAGAAGTATCAAGAAATAATCAAGCGTTGAGGACAACACTTGTTTGAAGGAGAGGGGCATGTTAAGTCCATATATTAATAGTGTAGTCCCTTATTATGTTAGTTTAGCCCCACTTATTGTTATTTTTGTACCCCTGTAACCCCCATATTGTTATTATTGTGCCCTTACATTATTATTGTTAGGTCGGCTAGGATTACATTATGGCCCCACTAGGATTATATTGTGGCCCCATAGAATCCTATATATAGAAGGAGGTTTTGTTCATTTGTATCATCCAATAATTGTTCATTTATGTAATGTATTGGAGGTTGCCCCCTCGAAGTGGCTTATTTATAAGGCATTCATATCTCTTTTCTTCTCTTTTTGGAGCTGGTTACACAACATTAGCAGAAAACATGAAGGAGGCAATAGCAGTAGAGAAACGAATCATTGCTTTAGAAAAGAAAAATGTAATAGAAGAACGAAAATATAAGAAAGTCACTTTTAAGGAGGATCCCAAGAAAAAACAACCAAAAGATCCATTTGATTTAGAAGGACTGCAAAAAGTTTTAAAAACCATGTCTAACGAAATGGTCGACATTAAGAAACAAGTGGCAGAAACATCTTCTAAAAAGTCTTTCAAGCCTTTTAGAAGAAACCATTCAAATGATCCAAAGCCACCAAATGCTATTAAAAATGCTAAATCAGAAGAAGAAGAAGAAGAAACTGCTACTGAAGAAACTACTGATGAAGAAGAAGTTGTAGAAGTCCAAGGTATGTGGGATTTCATCCTCCCATATGAGGAAGATCAAGAAGCATCCCCTATTAGCACTCGAAGTAGAAATCAGATTGATCCTCCTCAAACTACTCCTAAGTCAAAGAGCGCAAGCCTATTGACTAAGGAAAAATTTGCACCCAAGAAAACGACATCTAAAGCAATTCAAACTAGCCCAGTCTAAACAGATTCATCAATTCCATCAAGAACACTTATTGTTCCGGATGAAATGGAATATAACATTATAGAAGATATGAAGAATACTAGGGCTAACATCACTTTGTATGAATTGAGCAAGTTAAAGCACTAGCAAAAGGTACTTTTGAAAGAATTACATGCTATACCAGAAAAACCTTTGCCCGATCCTATAATTTCTCAAGCTTCCAATGAGATGGGAAGAACTCCAACTAATTCGATTAGTAAAGTTGATCTTGAAAATATCGCTTTAATTGGAGGAAGGTCGAGGTCTCATACTCCTCCATTTCTTCTTACTTATGAAGTTTTTAATAAAAAATTGCATAACTGTTTAGTGGATTCTGGAGCTTCATCTAATATTTTACCAAAATCAATATGTGCAAAATTAAACATTCAACCACAAAAATCTGTTGTGCGCATAGTACAGTTAGATCGATCGCAAGTTGAAGTAATTGGCGAATTAAATCAGGTTACCATACGGTTGTCATCAAATCCAAAGGTATGTCAAGTCATTGATATTTTAGTTGCAGATATTCTATAATTTTATGGCTTAATTCTTAGCAGAGATTGGTCAGAAAAACTTCATGGATACTTTGCAACTGATTGGTTGCACATGTGGCTTCCTTACAATGGTAAACCAAATCAGATAAAGGTTGAACGAGAAAAGCATCAGAAATACATAGTAACAGAACTGGAAGGAGAGAATGAACCAGTTGCATACAGTATTAATATCATTGGCAATTACTCAGTTGATTCTTTCTTAGGAAATTTCAATGCTCATACTTCACCTTATTTAGAACATTCTGTTTTATCTCAAATAGAAATTTTTTCTGAAACGGATAGTTCTAAATGTATTAACTTTGTAGATACTCCTGTAAATAAATCTTTATTTTGGAAATTATTTTTTGATGGTTCTAAGTCTAATGAAGGAGCAGGAGCAGGATGCGTGTTGGTTAGTCCAGAAGGAAACAAAATTATGCTAACTTGTAGACTTGAGTTTGAATGCACTAATAACACCACAGAATACGAGGCTTTAATCCAAGGATTATATAAAGCAATCGGATTAGATATCAAATATCTACAAGTTTTCGGAGATTCATAAATTGTAATCAAACAGGTACGCAATACTATACACTGTTTATCGGGTCATTTAGAGCATTATCAATCTTTAGTTCA